>CM053623.1:281384930-281534424 GCA_028646595.1 Phalanger gymnotis
CCCCCTACCCGGACTGGGCTCAAATCCTCAGCAGTCTCTTCACTCCTGCTCTGATCAGCCACTTAATGCCTCCCACCAGGTGGGCCTGGGGCCAGAAGCAACTGCAGCCCTAGTTCTAAAGCTGCCCCACCTCCGCTGCCCCAGGGGCAGTGGCCAAATGGCAAACTCAGTCACTCAGCTTTTCCCACTAACCTTCTCTGATGTCCTTGCTCTTTGTGGGTTGAGAGGTCTGGCAGATGCCACAGCTCAGTAATTCAGCATGTTAAGGCACTCTCCGCTCGTCTCCTGGTCTGGTAGGTCCGCATCTGGTCTGTTAGCGCCGTGCGCGCTGGGCTCAGCTCTGCTCCCCTCAGCTGGGGGCTGAGAGCTCCGTGTGGGACAGACCCCACCCAGAGACCATCCAGGCTGTCCTGGGTTGGAGCCCTGCTTCCCTCTGCCACCTTGTGGGCTCTGCAGCTCTAGAATTGGCTCAGAGCCATTATTTTATAGGTTTTTGGGGGGACTTGGTGGGGAGCTCATGCCAGTTACTGCTTCCCAGCCGCCATCTTGGCTCTGCCCCCACACTTTCTTATATAGTCTTCTTTTCTGTTCTTTGCATATTGAAGTGTTTATGTTTCTTAAGTTAATAATTTTGAAGAATTAAGATAACCTTTGAGGTTTCATGGGATGGCAGTCTAGAGACAGAAGCCACTTTTATTAGGAGGTCCTGATTGACCCTGAACCCCTTCTGCCAGTAGGCAGAGCCTATCAAAAACACAGTATCATTCTGATGCAATTCATAAGCCTCATCTGGATGGCTACTCCAGATAAAGCAGATTGCTTTTATTCCATAAGGAAAGTGAGCTTCCAACCTAAGTGTAAGATTTTGAGAGATTTCAAAGAGGTCCATAACTATGGTCTTCCTCAGCACTGGTCCTTTAGAATTTGAGATTTTCTTGAATCCTGATTTTAAAATTGCCTTAACATGTTGAATATGACTATTTGAAGTGACGGGAAAATCAGACTAAGAAAAATGAAATAAAAATTGTAATCTAAACAGTTATGGAAGAAATAATCAGCATAAATCAATAGAATAAATGGAACCCAACTGATACTGGTGATTGCCCCAGACTGATGGGGAGTGGTAGTTATACAAAGTGATTGCTCTGGAGAACCAAAACCTTCAGGCATCACTCGTGTGTTGCCTCTTCTAGCAGCTTGACTCCACAAGCTCCCACTTTCTAATTTTCAGTCTCTCCTTTCCTGCTGCCTAGAAACATGCCTGAATATTCTCCATTCATAAAAAAGCTTTAACCTGACCAGACTATTTCCTAATGCTTTCTTCCCTTTCAGAGCCAAACTCTTAGGGGGAAAAAGATATCTACACATGTTGCTTCCTCTTCCTCGCTTCTCGTTGCTCAATTTGCAATTTGGTTTCTGACTCCATCAGTCAATGGAAGCTCCTCTGTCCAAAGTTACCTATGATCTCTCCATTGCCAAATACGATGGCCTCATCTCATCCTTCTTGACTTTTCTGTTATATTGGCTGGGCACTATCTTCTGGAAACTCTCTCCTTCTTGTATTTTTGTGACCCTGCTTCTCCTGGTTCTTCTCCTACCTATCTGTGTAAATTCCCCAGCAAAACAAACTGCTATGACTTCTCAGTAGTGATCTTACTTCCTCATTTTCTTTGCTGGATCCATTTCTTGCCATCTCTTTGTTAGTTACCTATACTCTCTCTCCATGAGCTTGTATGCTCTCAAGACTCCCAGATCTATATAGCCAATTCTGGTTGCTCTCTTGAGCTCCTGCATCACTAACAGCTTAATTGGATATGAGTAAATGAAATAAGAAGCATGTATTAAGTACTTACTATCTGCCAGACACTGGGCTAAGCCTTGGGGATATAAAGATTTAAAAATACAATCTCTATCCTAAAGGATCTGACATTCTAATAGTGGAAGATAGTACATAGAGAGCAAATATGATCAAGGAAGTTTTGTTCTAGGGAAGCAGAAGAGATGTGGGAACTCAGGCAGCAGAAGACAGATGGTGAGATGGCCTGGGTAGGTGAGTGAATGAATGGCATGGGAGACTGAAACGTGTCCTGATGTCTACAACTAGTTTGCACTCATTTAGTCATCAATCACCTGGGCTGTATGCTAGTGACAAAGCTCTAGGTCCATTCTGGAGGGTCCTGGTCAATCTGGAGCAGGACAGTGGCAGGCAAATTGTGATGGGGCCTGTGTGGATGGAACTCTTGGTTGGGTACAAGTCCTTTCTTCTGCCTGTGGAATTCTGGTGAAGTTCCCCTGTGGTGTGAACACTCTCTGCTGAGCTCCTTCTAGAAGTCCTGAAATCACTTTTTCCTGAACACATTTAGTTTGTTCTCAGGTCACTGTTGCTCCTGGGATACTGCCACCAATATGTATATAGGAAGTCCAAATCTTCCAACTTTTCAAAGTTCAGAGGGTCATCCTTTGGTTATATAGGAGGGGGAAGGCAACTGAGGTTTTTGTCTTTCCCTCTCCAGAACTTGTCTAAAGCTAGACTACCATTAGGTTAGTGAGCTCTTAGAACTTGCCTACAAAATTATTGGGTATGCAGTAAGTGCTTAATAAGGGGTTGCTGACTTTACATTTCCAACTGGATGTCATATAGGCCTCCAGAACTCAACATTTCTAAAACAATTCATTTTATTTTCCCTTAAAGGCTCCCATCTTTGTTCTGTATTTCATCAAAGCCACTATGTCCTTTCAGGCAACAAAGTATGTAATCTCAGAGTATGACTCTTTACTTTTTTCCCCTCTCCGCTTTCATATCCAACTATTCACCAGGTCCTTTGAGTTTTACCTTCACAACATTTCTTGTTTCCATCCGCTTTACTCCACTCACATGACTACTACCCAAGCGAGGCCTTGAACTGACTTGGCTAACCTTCTAGTCGATCCTCTTGCCTCTGGTTTTGACCCATCCAGTCCATTCTTCATGTAGCTGCCAAGTTGATATTCCTGTTCCAATTATGCCATCCCCCTGCTCCAAGTGTTCCGATGGCTCATAATTGCCTCTGGAATCAAATGCACAGTCCTCTGTTTGGAGCCCTTTGCCCTCTGACTGCCATCTTCATTTCTGGGCTTAGTGCACATACATTCGCCTCTATCCACTCTACATTCCAGCTTGAGTGCTCTGTTTGCTGTTTCCCACCTGTGCCATTCCATCTCTCATCTCCTTTTTCATGCATAGGCTGTCGCTGTGCTTGGAATGTGCTCTCTACTCATCTCTGCTTCCTTCAGGGATCAGATTCCATCTGGAGCTTCCTTCACAGCTTAGATTAAGTGCTACTTCCTACCTAGTCATCTTGTCTGATCCCCCCCAGTTGCTAGTGCCCTTATAATGGACACACACACATATAATGTATATGCATACATATAAGTATACACATATGTATGTGTATAAATATGTGGGTATATGTGTGTTTGTATGTATTTGTATATATGTGCATACATATATGTGTTTCTATGTATTTGTATATATGTGTGTATATTTATATATTTGTGTTACCTTTGAACAGAATGTAAGCTCTTTTAGGACAGGGATGATTTCATTTTTGTCTTTCTATTTATAGCACCTAATCCAATGCTTGACACATTCTTGTAGACAGGGAAGAAATTATGCTTTTTGAATGAATTGGAAAGCAGATTGTGGATGATGGAACCTCATTATTCTCATGCCTCTTTCTTCACCTCAGATGTGAATGACTCTACAATTTCTTCCGGTGAGAATCAGCTGAAGAGTTAGACCAGCATCTATATCCATATCTATGTCTATATCTGTTTAAACATGAGTAAGCAAAGAGTTTAGGGGACCCCATGTGTGTGTCTCTAGCGCTATAAGAAGGAGATATGACCTCTATCAGAGAGGTCACTTTAGAAAGCTACTTTTGACATAATTGAGTCAAGGGCACTCACCCAAGAGCTTCTTCTGAAGTGTTCTCTTCTTTTAAGCAGAGGGCAAGAAGTGATGGAAAAGGGGAAAAGGAAGTAAGCATTTATGTAGCACCTACTACATTTTAAGCTCTATGTTAGGCACTTTTTACAAATACCTCATTTGATCCTAGAAAAGATTATAGGAAGGAAAAGAATACCTGGTGGCTGATAGAAACATTTCACATAGCTTGTAATCAATTTCTTGTTACCTTCATTCATTTATTCAACAAGCATCTATGAAATGTCTTCTACATTTTTTGCTACCTTAAAGTGGTACCATTAAACAATAGCTCAAATTTATATACTGCTTTAATTTTTTACTAAAAGCTTGCTTCACAAAAACCCTATTCCTGGCATATAGTAGGTCCTTAATCAAGGTTTGCTGACTGAAGATGAGGCAGATGGTACATATATAATTATCTACATTTTACAGAGGAGGAAACCAAGGCTCAGAGTAGCCATTAATCACTAGATTATAAGCTCCTTGAGGGCAAGGACTGGCTTTTGTCTCTTTTTGTATCTCCAGCACTTTTCACAGTACCTGACCAATAGATAGTAGGCCTTAAGAAATATTGATTAAGTGATTTGCCCAACATTGTACAAGTAGTAAAGATATAAACCAGAACTGAACCCTCCGTGTCCTGACCATAAGTTCAGTGTTTTCTCTATACCATCTCTATATTCAAGAGTAATATGAATTGTAATAATTTCAGGGTTCTACTGATCTCCCTTTGACATTTTATTTAAGTTTTATCATTATAAGAATCTGCAAGAGTTGATCAAGTTTTGTAAATGTGATGATGAAACCAACACTTATTGAAGTTAGGAACTGTGTACCCTAAGAAGATGATATTTTGCAGAGTTGTGTTAATTCTCAAGTTGTGACAATAGCCACATGCAAGCAGATAGCTAAATAGATTTCTAATTCAAAAGTATCATTTCTGTCATCTGAATAGCAATAATGCAAATTCCCTATCACATAGCAAAATCTAATTGCTTCTGTCAGAAATCTAAATTGCTTTGGGGGAGTGGAGAAGAGTGTTTTCATTGTCTGGAAACCCTATATGTAAAATCAGGCTTACACAGAAGGGTGAACTAATAGAGTTCCTGAATGGGTTAAAGTAACCAAAAATAAGCCAGATGCAACATCTCATGTGTCAGCCCATAGTTCCATTATGGCTTGTGAGCCTCACAAATCTTTCATTTTCTTTTGAACACTCTTGTCAATCACCAGCTACTGGCTGATTGTTGCTGCCATACTGTTCTGATTACCACCTTTTTAGATCTGCTTTTCCTGCTAGTCCTATTGCTTCACCTCAGTGTCTAAGATGCCCTCAGGGCATGGCTTCTAACTGTTGACATACAGTAAATCTTCTAGAGCATTCAATATTTTCCACCTCCACATATTTGTTCTTTATTTCAGAGTTCCTATGATTAACTATTTCACTGGGATTGATTATAGTAAGATTTAGTAGTTGGAAGGAGAGTTGGGTGATTTGATTTTTTCCCCAAAAAACATAATTGATCCAGGTTTTCTAAGAAGTCAACTTTTTCTTAAAAAAAAACTCACTTAAGTTTTAGTTCATAAAAGTCCTAATTTATAGCTGGCCATCTTAGGTTCATCACAGCAGATTTAAAAAGGCATAATTAATTATTCCTGACACTTGATCATTACACCAACTAGGCTTAGGAAAATTTCCATTAGCAAGTGAGATAGATGTGAAATATGCAGAAGGATGCTTTAAGGCAGATTTGGGAGCCTTAGTGTTTTAAGTGACTATTATTTTTAGCTTTTGTTTTTTTTTTCAGTAATTAAGCCCCTTTTAGTGACAGGTTTAAGAAATACCTTTTACAAACAGCCCAAATGCTTAACTGGAAAAAATGAAATCATTTTTTTCTTTTTTGACAGATTCTAAAACCAAACTCTCTAAACTCAAAATTTATAGTTATTTCCTCATAGTCATTCCATATCAGAAGGTCATAGACTTAGAGTTATGAGGTAGAGCAGGGTAGAGTTCCAGACTTTGAGTCTAAAAGACCTGCTTTCTAATTCAACTTTAGACACAAACTATTTATGGGACAATGGGAATATGATTAACAGTAATTAGCACTTATGTAACACTTGAAGGTTTGTGAAGTGGTTTCACATGTTATCTCAGTCATCACAATACTCCCTTGAGGTAGGTGTTAACATTATCCCATTTTGTCAAAGAGGCTTGTCCAGGGTCATAGCCACTAAGTGTCTGAGGCAAAATTTGAACTCTGAAGACCTGATTTTAAGGTCAGCAGTCAATTCACTTTCAACCTCAGTTTCATCAGCTATATAATTAGGAGATCAGACTGCATAAGATCTCTTCCAGCCCTGCATCTAACCTTAGGGGCCATCTGGTCCAATCTCCTCATTTTACTGATGAGGAACCCAAAGCCTAGAGAGATTAAATGCTTTGCCTAGAGTCACATATATATGTCAAATATCTTCAGTCTTATCCCTTTGTTCTTCGGGGCCAGTTCTCCCTCTGAGCTCTATTTACCTAGTAACAAGATCTGTCTATTCCTTCTCTGCTCCTAAAGTCTTCTCTCCATTCCTAAAGCATTATATATGTAATATATAACATATAATGTATATATACACCTATATCTATCTTTCTATCTGGCTATCTATGTGTCTGTCTGTCTGTCTATGTGTTGGTCTGTCTGTCTATCTATCTATGTGTCTGTGTGTCTGTCTGTGTGTCTGTCTGACTATCTCTCTATGTGTCTGTCTGTCTGTCTATCTATCTGTGTGTCTGTATGTCTATCTACCTATCTACTTATCTACTTTATCTATCTATCTATCTATCTATCTATCTATCTATCTATCTATCTATCTATCTATCTATCTATCTATCTATCTATCTATGTGTCTGTCTATCCACCTATCTCTCTATGTGTCTGTCTGTCTATCTATCTGTCTACCTATCTAATTATCTATCTGTCTGTCTATCTATCTATCATCTATCTCTCTAATCTTTGGTTCCTCTTTCTCCCACTCTCCATATCCCATATTACCAATTCTTTTTGCTATCTCTTGAATTTTTATTCTGCCTCCATCCCTTTCTCCATGTCTTCTCAAGCACAAGTTTGAATCTCTGAGGCTCTTTCCTGACTCTTCTATGGTGTCCTTTTCGGCTCCCCAGGATTCTTCCACGGCCAGCTGCCATTGCCACTCATTGTTGAACCCCTCTCATCTTATCACCTCGATCATTTGGCCAGATGGTTTTCTTCTTTTCTTTTTTTAATGATGGCCACAAGACTGCAGCTGTTTGGTGCCTGTTTTTCCCCCATACATTTTTTTTCAGTGTGGCTTTTGGATAACAGTAGATTACATCATATTAGCTGTGACAGGCAGCACTGAAATCTTGTGCAAGATTTGTAAGGCATGTGCTGTTTAGTACAGGTTTCAGGCCACACTCACATATTTGTCATGTTTTCTATATAATTACCTCTGGGCTGGGCTGGGTTCCCATCCACACCCTGGGACAGAGCCCAAGTTCTGGAGCACCAGCAAAGCTTGTAGTAGAAAGCTTTGCATGCGCTATGCAACAACAACCTACAGCTTTGGCTGCCCTTCACACTTTGTTTTTATTTTGTTCGGATTGTCTGGTTTAAGTCCCAGAACTGGCATCATTTGAATATGTAATCCACAGTTCAGTATGTGAGTATACATATACACACAGACACACTCACATATACGCCCACATATATATTATGTAATAATGTGTCATATGTATTTTCATAGCGATATACATTCATATGTACTATATATTTTGTAATAATGCACTATGTATTTTTCCCAGCATTAGACACATTCATACTATATAATTTATTATATGTTATGTAGTAATATATTACATGTATTTTCACAGCAACACACATGTATACTAAATAATATATTATATATACATAATAATGTATTATATGTATTTTCACAGCATTGTATATGTACACATGTGTGCACATGTGTATGTATATGTGTGTATGTGTACATATATATGTGATTGCTTTCTGTTTCAAAGAGGGGAAAGAGGAAGGAGGGATAGAATTTGTAACTCAAAACTTTCTCAAAAAGTGATAAAGTTGTTTTAACATGTAATTGGTAAAAAGATATTAAATTATATATATATATATATATACATACATATACACACACACAGTGTCATGAAAGTATATATAACCCAGAAGATGTTGTATGAGAATAATTTTGGTTCTTTTAGTGGCAGGAAACACGGGGTGCTAGGTGGCCCAATGGATAGAGTGTCAGGCTTGGAGTCAGGAAGACTTGAGTTCAAATCTGGCATCCAACACTTACTAGCTGTGTGACCCTAAGTAAATTACTTAATCTCTCTTAGCCTCAGTTCTGTCATCTGTAAAATGATGACAATAATAACACCTACTTCTTGGGATTGCCATGAAGATCAAATGAGATTGTATTCGTAACTCACTTTGTTGAACCCCTAAAATGCTCTGTAAATGCCAGCTATTTTGATTATGAAGCTGCACCATGATGTTTAAAAAAAATAGAGTCATGCAGTCTGCAGGGCTGGAGCACAGAGTTCCAGCTGTCATGCAAATCCATCCTTCAAGGAAAAAAGTTTCTAGGGCTTTGGTTTTCAAATCCTGATTATACCAAAGCATTTTCTGAGTTCTTGACAAACATCTAGGACCCCCTTTGTCTTTGTATTCACAGTGTCTATTTACTGCAGTATCTGCCGTGTAGTCACTGCTTAAGAAATGCTTGTTGTTTGATTATTACATTCTGATGTTTAAATCTGCTCCCAGCTATGAGGAAAGCCAAAATATTAAGGAATACAAATAGTGCATTTTGAAAAAGCTTCTTGCATTTAATTGGAGTATCTTTTGTTTCAAATATCTACTGAAAACTTCTCAGGGAGTATATCAACCTTAATCTTTGTGCCTAGCCTCTGAGATAATCTCTGATTTACCCTGTACACATCTTGTTTGTACATAGTTATTTGCATGTTGTCTCCACCATTAGAATGTGAGTTCCTTGAGGGCAGGGACCATTTTTTTGTTTCTTTACTTTCATTATATCCTTGATGCTTAGCACAATACCTGACACATAGTGGTTGCTTGTTGACTTGACTTTCAAAAGAAATTTTGAAGTTCTTTATTCATGGAAATCCCTGGGATCATAAGTTCTCATTTATTTTGAATTTCAATATTTCAAAAGATGGATTCAAATGATAGATGCTGAAAGCATAGCTTTTCAAATGGACAGGGAACTTTTTCTTTTCATAAATTAAAAACCAAGATGAGGTATACGGATTTTGATTTCCCAAGGAGGGAAAGACACAGGGTAGCTCAGGCATCACTCACAGAGCCCTTTGCTGCCAATACCTACTTTAATGGCTGTGACATTTTGCCATGTGATTCAGCCAAGGCAGAGATGCCCAGTTAGCTGTCAGATATCAGTAGTTTCAGCCCAGTGATGTGCTGTGAGATCCAGGGGAAAAACATTTTTGTTTGCACATTTAAGTGCTCTTTTGACAGCATTGGGTTGTATATGCCAATATACAAGCCTCTGTCACCTTGTCCATGGAAAGAGGTCAAGTTGGGGGTGCATCTTTTACTCAAGGAAGCTTTGCCCAAGTTTAGAACCTCTTCTTTTATTGTCTTTCAGTTGACAAGTTGCTGGCATGTGATTGAAAAGCATATTGTCACTCCTAGACATATAATGGAGTCATTAACATACTTATATTTAACTTAGATGAATTCAACTGCTCAGCCAATAAAAGGAGGTGAAGGGTGTATAATAATGTATTATTATAATAATGTAAATAATTTAATTGAATAATGTAAATAATGTAAATTTGTAAATGTGAAATGTAAATAATATAATAAATAATAATGTAAGTAATTGAGGCTCAAGGAAGGGATGTCAGGAGAATGGCAGAGGGGAGCACCAGGAGAGAAACAGCTGGGTACTGGCCAAGGGAAACAGCAACACCTGTCAATTTGTAGGTAGTACTAAGTACCACTTTTTATCCCTGGCCCAACAGATCCAACATGGATCTTACTTGGAAGATACAGATCCAGCTTACTGACTTCCCTTTTCTATATTGTTTCAACAAGTTAGATGCTACTCACTTTGGGGACCTGTGGCGATGGGGTAATTTTGGCTAAATATGATTTTTACTTTCCAGGCTAACTTTTATAGTCCGAACCTCATATAAATTATAATATCACTTGTACATCTTCAGAACTGGAGTATTTGGGGAATCCTTGGTGCAATCCTAGGCTTGGCTGATTTATACACTTTTTGCTAATTTGTGAGGTCATGCTGCCTGACCTCTGACCTGGGGCCTTGAGTTCAATTAACTTCAGTAAACATTTATCCATCACCTATTACATACACTTTAAAGAAATTAATTCAGACTATTCACTGGAAGGTCAGATACTGAAGCTGAAGCTTAAATACTTTAGCCATATAATGAGAAGACAGAACTCGTTGGAAAAGACCCTGATGCTGGGAAAGTTTGAAGGCAGAAGGAAAAGGGGGATAGCAGAGGATGAGATGGATAGATAGTGCCATGGAAGCAATGAATAGGAACTAGGACAGACTTTAAGAGAAAGTAGAGGATAGAAGGGCCTGGTGTGCTATGACCCACGAGGTCACAAAGAGTTGGACATGACTAAATGACTGAACAACAAGACTGCCCTGTGCTGAGACATATGATTCATCTACCTTCTCTGAGGAAGTTCCCATGACAGTCACTTGTGCAAACCAGGAGATGAAATAAAGAGTTCATGGGTTTGTCTTTGTTGGAATACTGAACAAAAGAAAAGGAGAGAGGGGTAGAGAGTTAATACAAAAAGTAGATTTCTGGAAGAGTAGATTGGAGACAAATTGTGAGAAACATTAAATTGAAATGTGTATGTTTCATCCTTAAAGCAATAAGTTGCCATTGACAACTTTTGTGTAGGAGAATGACCACAGCCAGACCTTTGCTTTTAGGAAGGTTATTTTGTTAACTATGTAGAAGAGGGATTGCAGGAATAGAGACAGATCAACCAACAAGGAATTATTATTTTTTTAATTTAGTATTTTATTTTTCCCCAGTTATATGCAAAAACAATTTTTAGCATTCTTTTTTAAAAACTTTGAGTTCTGAATTCTCTCCCTTCCTCCCTCCCCATCCCCTATCATTGAGAAGGCAAGCAATTTGATATAGGTTATACATGTGTGGTCATGCAAAACATATCCATAATAGTCATCTAACAAGCAATTATTAATCACTTATAGTAAATGAGCATTTATTAAGCACCTCTGATATTCCAGGACCTGTGCTAAGCTCTGGGAATACAAATATAAGCAAAAAGAAAAATAATTGCTGCCCTCAAGGAGCTTATATTCCAATGGGTTTAGACAGCATATAAAGGGAAGCTGAATGTATGTTTGTGCATCTCTCTGTCTGTGTCAGGTGCAGAGTGCAGGAGAAGTCTGGAGTAGTGATTTGAGAAATGAAGAGCTAGCTGGCCTGGGAGTCCTCCTTAAAAGGAGGTTCTTGGAGTCATCTGGTCAGAGGGAGAAGCCATTGGTGGGAGGGTACTGCCAAGGTGTGAATTCTACAACTAGAGTGATCATATAGGATGAAGAGATTTCTGAGGGACAGTAGAGAAGGCTAGAATGAAGCCTCTGCTAGGGGCTAGAGATCCACAGACAAAAAAAAGAATCCCTGCCCTCATGGAGCTTGAATTCCAAGGGAAGAGAAAACATGCATATGTATAGGTGTGTCTATGACAGATACAAGGTGATCTTGGGTGAGGCGAGGGGGGCGCAAGAAAGGCCTTATGGAGAAGGTGGTCCTTGAGTGGAGTTGAGCATGAGTTTCATTTCACATTCAGATGATTTTAAAATCTGGCTATATTCTATCAATTAGTCAGTCCACGAGCACTTATTAAGTGCTTACTGTGTGCCAGGCTAAGTGCTGAAAATACAGACAAAAATGAAGCAATCTCTGCCTGCAAGGAATATACATTTGATTTCTTACGGAAATAAGTGCAAAATATACATGAAATAAATACAAATTCAATTATTGGTGGATTTCAGAAGATTACTAGCTGGCCAAAAAGATCTTCTGCCTATATCTTGGTGAAGTTGTTGTTGTGTTTGTCCTTTGTTCTCAAAGAAGACCATGGCATCAGGGAAATGATGACACGAATTGCAGTTGACTGTGATTTGAGTGAGGGAGGGCTGTGCAAGGTCACCAGCCTCACTTTCTCCTCCAGAGACATCTGGGTCCAGTGGCCAGATATTCATCAGGATGACTGGATATGACCCAAGATGCAATGGGAGACCCTGGCCCTTTTAGGCTCAGGCCTTTTCAGGTTCTCGCTTAGAGTGAGGTAACACCCATTCAGTGAATAGGCCTCTTTAAGAAGTGAGTCTAGAGATGGCTATCCCTTGACTCTCATCTTGGTGAAGTATCTACACCTGAGTCATCAAACACTAAATTGGAGGTCTATCTGTGAGCTACAACACTCCTGAATATGGTTCAAAAGCAGATAAAAATGCCCTTCCTATCTGATTTTAATGTGTTGATGTATTAAAAACACCACCACCAACAAAAGCAAGTGACCCAATGGATAGAAAGTCATGCCTGGAGTCAGGAGGTTCAAGGTTCAAATTCAGCCTGAAACACTAGCTATTCTTCATCTGTAAAATGGGGATAGCGATAGTATCTACCTCCCAAGGTTATTGTGAGGACCAAATGAGATAATGTTTATAAACTGCTTTTTGCCTCAGAAAGACTGAGATCTAGAAAAGAGCTTAGCTTAGGAAGGCCAAGGTCTCCTACTGCATCTGGGCCATCTCCAGTCATCCTGATCTATAACTGGCCACTGCACCCACATGGCTCTGGAGGAGAGAGTGAGGCTGGTGACCTTGCACAGCCTTGCCTCACTTAAATCCAATTCACTTGCAGGTTATATGACATCACCTTCCTGATGTCATTGGTCTTTTTTGAAAATGAAGGACAAACAATATGGTGAGACTCAAATGAGATAATGTCTGTAAAATGCTTAGCACAGTGCTTGGCACATGGTACGTGTGTGCGTGTGTGAATGTATGTATATGTATATATATATATGTATATATACAGTGTTTCTATAGTTTACATAGTATATATACTGTATAAATATGTACAGATACTACATATTCTATAAATATATGACATATGTATTTATAGAATATATAGAATATAGAATATCTATAGAATATATCTATGTATAGAGAATATATAAAGATATATAGACTATATCTATATATAGAATATGTATAGTATATAAAAACTATATATACACACTATATAAACACTATATATCTATATATATCTATATATATAGATATATATATAGATATATGTTAGGTATGTTTTTCAAAGTCAATATGCCAACCATAGGGATGCTTATGTATGGTTTCGTGGGCCCCCCATTTCTATTTGAATTTGCTACTACTCAGAGCATGGATTCCTAGTGCCCTTGTGCTCTCTCTCTCTCTCTCTCTCTCTCTCTCTCTCTCTCTCTCTCTCTCATGGCCCCCTCTGGCAATCTGGTGAAACCTACTGTCCACTTCTCAAAAGAAGATTTTTAAATGCATATTGTAAAATGCATAAGATTACAAAGAAAGGCAATTATACTGAAATAAAGATGTATTTTTTTCCCATCCAAGTTCAGAGATCTCTTGATTTCTATCCACGGACCCTTTGGAAGTCTATGAGCCATAGGTTAGGAAACCCTAACCTAGGGTTGCCAGTCTTTCCAGCAGGGTTAGGCAGACATTTTCAAGTTGCTTTCCTTGGTTCCTGCCTTCCTCTTCTTGTCCAACCCTGATGTCCCCACCATGAGCAATGCTTCTTCTATTTTCTAACTCACAGAACCCTTTCATCTCATCTCATGGAACAGAAAAACTGATTAAAGATTTTTAAGAAAGTGATGGGTAATCAATGCTCATATTTCTTTAGTGACTGGCTTTTTTGTGTTTTGGGGGGTTCTTTTTGGTGAGAAGGAGTTCAATTATGTTGTTTTTAAAAATGTTAACAGCCTCAAACAAAAGATGACATTCAAAATGCATTAAGTTGGTTAGAGGTCATAAACCTTATTGACTGTGTTAGGAGTTATGATCCCCCTTCACTGAGCTGAAGATGTTTCATAATGTTTTTTACAGCCTTTGGCTCAATTCTATTGAATTAAAAAGGGAAAAAAATGTTCCTGGGATACTAGGAAAGCCAAAGGCTCAGTGAATCATAAAATGTACCTCTTTCTCATGTGCATCTTTGTCATGACATATGATCTGGTCAACTGTGAAGCTGTAGCTCATAGCCACACATTTGGATCTCAGGGCTATGGAGACTTTCCCATCAAATGACTCATTCATTGTAATATATTGAACCAATTTATTGTTTCCTTTCCTTCATCCCCCAATCACGTTTCAGTGAATGCTAATGTTTTCAAGTCACTCACTCTGGAGCTGTATGAGTTAAATTGTGAAATTTAAGATTTTAACTGAAGTTATCTTGACATGGAATTAAGAATTCAATTGACCTTCAGATGTAATGCAATTTCCAAGAAATCATCAAATAAAGATTTGAAAAAATTTGGTACTACTTTGGAGGTGGAGGGTGGAGAGATCGTCTTTTTAATAAAGAAGGTCAGTTCAAGCTCATCCCCAAGGGAGAGATGAGAAAGATTGATCTGTCTTCCCTATTTGAAGAAGTGGGGGGCCATTGAAGGGGAACATTGCCTAAACCTGCAAATTCAGTTGATTGGCTGGCTACTTTTGCTGAACTGGTTCCCCACCCCACCCTGTTCTTCATTGTTTGTAAAAATTCTTTGCTGTATAAAGAATGGACTCTCTAAGCAGGGAAGGCCAGAGGCAAAATGAAAGTTTTGAAAAGAAGGTGATATTAAAAATATCAATAAACATTTGAAAAAATAAGATCTTTCCTGCTATCAACTCTGGTAGTAAAATAGAAATAAAACCATCTTGTAATTCTTTGTTTTTTTCTTCATTTACAGGGTCAGCCGGGCCCACAGGTAAGAGAACTCCCTCATAAGGAACTGATTGCAGTCTAGAATTCCTCAAAGCTGAAATTTTCTATAGTTCTTTTTGATTGCTATATTAAAAATAGCTATTTACTGGTAATCATTACACAACATGGTAGAACAAATATTTCCTAGGAGGGAAGCCTGGGGCCCCTCCCAGGCCTTTCAGTTACATCAGCTGTCTGACCAGATGGTGAGTTTAACAATGTACAAGCAAATAAAGCAGGACTCTTAACTGGTTTGAAACATTGCCATGAAACTTGAAAGTGGGATAGACAAACTTAGCAAACGTGGAGCATGAGCTGGTTTGCATTAGCTGTTTATTAATCACGTGCTAATAATGTTGCTGTAAATCTGTGTAGACCGGCTACTTCAAATCTAGTCCTACTAGGCTACTTTTGATTAATTATACACAGGAGCTGAATTATTTTCTATATTTTCAGTACATTTCTACTGTGAAAGATATGAATTATACTGAAACAAATGTGAATGCAAGAAACAGATTGAGAAAATTTAGCACATCAGAGGAATTGAGTGTAAAAGGAAAAAAAACAAAAAAAAGAGGCTAACATAAAGCCTCATACAAGCTTTAAAATATTATGAATTAGGAGGAAATAGTGATGAATATAAATTATCTTGTAACATAATACTATTAAGCGATGCACATAATTGTTGGGCGTGAGGTAGTGTGGCATAAGCCAACCTTGGCTTCAGGAAGATGTGGGTTCCTGTCCTATCTCTGACCTGTACTACATGTATGGCTATGGGCAACCCACCAAACTCATTATTTCCTACCCCAAACTCAACTCTCTTCTGAACTTCCTGATTTCTGTTGAAATCAGTGTCATACTTCCAGTTTCCCAGATTCACAGTGGGAGACACTGGCCTACACTCTTGTCTCTTTCTCTCACTCTTCATATCTAGTCAGGTGCTAAGTCTTATTAATTTGAGCACCTCAGTATCTCTCTCACCTGTCACCTTCTCTCCACCCACATGGTGACCATCCTAGTAGGAATCTTTATCACCTCTCACAAGGCTTCAGTCTCTCTAATGCCATCTGCCTCATAGCTACCAAGTTGATATTCCTAAAGCATAGGTTCCCCCTTGTTCAAAATCTTCAATGACTCTTTCTTGCCTTCAGAATAAAATAAAAATTCCCCCAAGTGGATTAAAAAGGCCTTTTGTCTAGACTATGGTAGGCATTTGGATGGATAATTCATTAAGCTGGTCTGACAATAGGTAGATTTTGTATAGTCACTACAGGTTGACATTAAGCTTGGTCTAGGTGTGAGGGGGTGGGATGAAAGCAGGCTGAATTGCCTTTGAAAAACTACAACATGCTTTTAATAATGGCAAGTGGTTCTCTTAAATACCATTATACTACATGACTGCAAATCAGTGAATAGCATAATCTCTAAAGAATCAAGATTGCAGATGACCCACTCAGCAATGGAGAGAAAGATGAAGGGTGTAAATCAATTGTAGCCCATCACCAAGGATGATTTCAATGAAAAATGGTATGATAAAAGATGCCATGCAGGACATTATATGAATGGAAAGGAAAAGGGCATGTGTCAAGCTGGACAGCTCAGGTGCTATGCTGGCACCTCCAGTGTGTCATAAGACCAACACCTCTGCAATATTGAGTGGAGCTTCAGTGGAGGTTTTAAGTGAGGAAAGGGGAAAGAGTCATATAAGTTGAAGAAGTATGAATGGGTTGCAATCTGTACCATTAGAAGGTGTGCCCACATTGAAATCATGGATCTATCAAATTACTTATGGTTTTTAGTATGGCCTAAAGTCTCACAAGTTATAGGAAAATGTCTTATAATTTATGTCAACTCTATACCTCTATACATTTTTCTTTTCCAAGTTAAAGAGATTTTCCTAGTTCTCTTCAGTCATTTAAAAAGATGTGATGAATTTAATTAATAGGCTTCTTGACTCAAAAGAACTCCCCTTCATAAAATGAACACATAAGTTCCCTAGTTAGTCAGTGTGTAAATCAGTGCATACAACCAAACTAATTTATACTACCACATAATATTTTGCATTAACACTTGGCTTTAAGTCAACTTTTCTGGAGGAAATTTATCAAAAGTACATATTACATTTGATTAATACACAGATCTGTAAGGCTTGCCTACAATGACTGAAAAATTTCACCTATATTTAAAAGTGAAGCATGGATATTTTTACCCTTTGTGGGGTTTTTCAACTGTTGAAATGTTTTTGTTATTTGATCAGGTTTCATTTAAAATTTCCTTTTTCTTTTGTTTGGCTCAATAAAAAATGCTCTCAGTAATATATACTATGAACACTTTCCCCAAAAGTTTCCCACTGCATAAAATTTATGGGCAGTGTTGACTCCAAATCCAAAGTGGATTTATTTTTGTTCCATAAGCAGTACACCCATTTCTTTTTTTCTGAAGGATGAATTTTTCAAGCTCCTTATTTTTATAAAATTCAGATACTTAGGCTTTTAATAAGTTATTGAGTTTCGGTTTATTTGAGACTTCTTTGTTCTCTTAGTTCTCAGAAGTTTCCATCTTACTTATGTAAGATAAGTACCTCTTCTTCCCTGCTCCTCTTCTCCATATCTCACCCTCCCACCCCTCCTCAGGTATATGAAACCAAGAAGAGAAAGGAGAATATATGTCAATCGTGTGATATATAAACGTATATATAATATGTATAAACACATATGTTTACATATACACGTAAAGGTTTGTGTGTGACTATGTTCTTGGCATTTGCAAGTTGCAATTAATTTTCCCACAGAAACATTTCCATGAATGATGGTTAGGTTTTATATGACTCAAACATATGACTCATACAATAGGAGATTGTGGTATAGTGAAAAAAGCTTAGCATTTGAAATCAGAGGACCTGGCTTTAAATTTTAGCTCTACTACTTAATGCCTATGTGATCTTATTCAAGTCATTCCCCCTTTCTTGGCCTTGATTTCCTCATTTGTTAAATTAGGGGACTGGACTAGATAATTTCCCAAATCTCTGTAAATCTATGATCCTATGGTGACCCTATGTTTGCACATAAGATCTATGATTTTATCAGCGTGAGGAGCTCTCTCCATCAATATTGACATGGTGGATTTTGTCCTTGGGAGTTGCTTGGGGCATAGAGTTTGGCAAGTTGTGCTAAGGTAAGTGTACGTAGTAAGTATGAGTGGAGGGATTTGAACATAGGCCTTTCTGACTCCCAGCCCCATCTCTCTATTATATTTCAGTGTTCTTTTTGAAATATGGTTCCAAGATCAATGTCAATCTGTTGTTGTCATTCAGTTGCGCCCAACTCTTCGTGACCCCACTTGGGGTTTTCTTGGCGTAGATACTAAGGTTCGTAAGATACTAAATTCAAATCCAGCCTCAGACACTTACTATGCCCCTGAACCTAAGCAAGTCGCTTAACCCCAATTGCCTAAAAAAATGGTTTGCTATATCCTTCTCCAGCTCATTTTATAGATAGAAAACTGAGGCAAATAGTTAAGTGACTTGCCCAGGGTGACACAGCTTGAACCCAGATCCTACTGACTCCAGGCCCCATATTTTCTCCACTGTATCACCAACCTGCCCATCAATCCTTAGTGACTATCCAAAATTTACCTATTGTTGGATCAGCTCAATAGGCTGCACATCCAATTGCCTACCATAGTCCTTTAACTTTGTAGTTAATTAGGGTTTTACAGGCTGCCTATATAGGCTGGTGGTTTTTAGTGTGGCCTAAAGTCTCACAAGTTATAGGAAAATATCATGTAATTCATATCAACTCTGTACTGTGATACATTTTTTTTCTTTTCCAAGTTAAATTGATTTTCCTAGTTCTCTCCAGTTGTAAAAGAAAGAAAAAGAAAAAAGGTGATGAACTTAAATAATGGGCTTCCTAACTCAAAAGAACTCCTTTTCATAAAATGAATACACAGAAAATTTCCTGGTTAGTCAATGTGTAAGTCAATGCCATGCAACCAAACTAAATTAAACCATAATTTTGGGAGGAAACTCAACTATAGTTCATAACATTAACTTTATGGAAAAATTTATTCCAAGTTCTCCAAGATTGGTCCAACAAACCAGCTTTCATCTATATATTTAACCAGCTGTCCAGTTAATTTGATGGGTGTTTACTATCCAAGAAGAGACTTCATTTACATTTGATCTTTTGTTTGTTTTTTGATGTGAAAAAAATGTCACATTTATATCTGCATCCCACTATAGATTAGTACATAAACTCAGAAAGAGTTTATATGGAGGGATACAAACTTGCTTTTTAAAAAATTCCCTTATAGGTATAAAACCTTTTACAAAACCAAAAGATTGGTTTTTGCTAAGTAAAATAAGGTCCATGCAATGGAATTTGCATACAATGCTTTTATTCTCTTATACTTTTTTAATGAACACATGATCCACGTGCTTAAAAGAGACCTACAAAGAGTTTCAGAAGACATCAAGGGCTTCTGTGATCAAGGAACAAAATAGTGTGAATACATGTATGTTTGTGGGACTTCTTCTCCAGTATAAAACAAGGTGTTATCTTCAGGTAAAAAGCAATTTGAATGTAGCTGACCTTGTCAATCCTCTATTCAACAAGATTCCACTGGCTTCTTATAGCTGCCAGGATCAAATACAAAACACTCTGGCATTCAAAGCCCTTCATAACCTAGCCCCCTCCTATCTTTCCAGTCTTCTTACTTACACTTGGTTCTCTGACACATGATACTAGCTTATTTGTTGTTCCATGAATAAAACACTCTGTCTCTTGGCCCTGGACATACTCGACGGCTGTCCACCAAGGCTGGAACACTCTCTTCTTCCTCTCTATTGACCTCTCTGGCTTTCTTTAAATCCCAATTAAAACCTTACCCTGGGCAGGAAGCCTTGCCCAATTCCTTTTAATTCCAGTGCTTTCCCTCTGTTAATGATTTATTTCTTGAGTATGTAGCTTGCTTTGTATATATTTGAATGTTATCTCCCCCATAAGTTCCTTGAGGGCAAGGGCAGTCATTTGCCTCCTTTTCTCTTCCCAGAGATTAGCATAGTGCCTGGCATGTTGTTATTGTTTAGTTGTGTCCTACTCTTCACGACCCTGTGGACTACAGCAAACCAGTGTTCGTGGGGTTTTCTTGGCAAAGATACTGGAGTGTTTTGCCATTTCCTTCTTTAGCTCATTTTGCAGATGAGGAAACTGAGGCAAACAGGGCTAAGTTACTTGTCCAGGACCACACAGCTATTAAGTGTCTGAGTCCAGATTTGAACTTAGGTCTTCCTGATTCTAGGCCTGGTACTCTATCTACTGAAATACCTAGCTATATGTCTGGCATATATTAGGTACTTAATAAATGTTTATTGATTGAGAGAAAGTGTAGTTCACACTCAGTGATTAAAGCCCAACTGAACTGCACAAAGTTCTTTCCTGAAAATAGCTTTGTTAAACTAAAACAAAAATATAGTCACATAACTTTAAAAAACTTATGCTCAAGCTACTCAGAAAGCCAAAGGTGGGGGCCACTAACCAAATGCTAGATAACTTAGCTAAGATTGTAGGCATGTCACCATCAAGCAGTTCATGTTTGATGTTTTTCTATGAAGTCCGTATCAAGACCATTGTCCATGAATTCTGTCGCTTTGAAACTAAGTCTCCAATTTATTAAAAGATGTTTTATTTCATAGCAATTTGTCTTCAATGCCAGACACTCTGCAACATCAGTTCCTAATTTTTGGCATATTTTCCTTTTCTTCCTTTCTTTGCTTAGAAAGCATAGATTACAACAATAATAAACATGTAATACTTCTTTAGTAAATCAGAATGATTGAGGCAAAGGTCAGGAAATACTAGTGCAGAGGTTCTTAAACTGGGGCTCCTGGGCCCCAACCAGATTTCAGGAGGTCAGTAAACTTGGTGGGAAACAAAATTACCTCTTCATTACAATATTTCCTTTGTAATCCTATGCATTTGATTTTCTGCATTTAGGTGCATGATTCTGAGAAGAGCTCCATAGGTTTTGCCAGGCTGTGGCCACAGGGTCTATGACCACACAAAAAAGATGAAGAACTCTTACTTTAGTGGAAATTCCTTTTTATAGATATTTGGCAAGAAGTGCCATTAGTATAAGAAACATACTTACAGCAGGAAGTGCTGTCGTTATCTAGTTCTAAGGAATACTATTGCTAGACTTATTTAATTAATAGATGAAAATCATAGGTGGTGCATTAATTCTTTATCTAAGGATTTGAGGACTGCCTAGGTCCTTTCCCATTCTGAGATTGAAATTTTTTATATTCTCTGTTCAAATAAGGAAGACTAACATGTCCCAGTCAATTGCAGTATTGGCCCCATCTGTTTCTCAAACAAATCAGGCTAGCCAGAAAATACTTAAAGTTTAATTACTTAAATCAGTAAATACTTAGACCTTGATTATAATGTGTTTTAACTTGAACAAGGAGACACCTAGGAGAAGGTGTGACAAGGGAAGTTTGCAACCAGAGCAGCTTAAATTCTACTGCCATGTACCCCCAATCTCAGTAGGACATTGCTCAGATAGGACCTGCACGTCCTGGGCAGGACAAGGAAGAGAGGGCTATGACCAGAATGCTCATTGGACTTTGGATGTGATGATCTTCAGGGAAGGGTAAGAAGGAAGTCGACAATGGTGATACACAGAGGTTGCCCTGGTTTTGGCTTGGCCAGCTTTCCTTTACTCTTTCCTCCTCTTCTGGGTGTGCCAATGGCTTTACCATCACCTCTATACTATAAGTTTTATAGGGAAAAACAGGTCTTCACTCAGAGTTGGTTCTCCTAATACTTACATCACAGGAACAAGAAATCAGAGAGGAACTTTCCACTGTATGATAATGGTACCTGGAAGTTATCTTGATAGGGTAATTCAGGGCAGTGTCTTCCAAGGAGGGGGTGTATCTAGAACCAAGACATTAAAGGCACAAAGAGGAAAGTGTTCTTTTGTGCAGGAATCTCAACTTAAAGTTTGTTTCCTTGAGGATATTCAACATCCCTCTCCCTTGTAATCTTGTTTGCAATAATAATCTGCAAAGCAAACTTAAAAAAATAGATGGTAAGAAGCTAAATTTTAGCCTAACCATTATCAATTGCCCAAATTCCACTCAAATTAATGAGGTTTATTTCTGCCCTCTCCACAATGTGATAGTTAAAAGGGAGATAGATTTAGGTTAGTTTATTAAGGAGACCTGACTAAGATGAGGAAGTTAAGAAAAGTGTTCTTTGCTAGAGCCTTAGGAGGCTTAGAAGCTTAATAATTTAAGAGAGAAGCGCCCAACTGAATTTACCCAAAAGTAAGAGAACACAGTTCTTGAGCAAGGGAGTGACATGATTAAAACAGTGTTTAAATTAAATTATTCTGGCTGCTGTGTTTGGGATGAATTGCAGTGGAGACTGGAAGAAGGATGATGAGCTAGGAAGGTGCTGCCATAAATCTTGAAATCATAGAGTTAGAGTGACCTTAGAGATCAGCACTACCTCCTGAACTTAAATTGTCAATTTGCCTCAAGTTTATAGCCTTTATTTGCATGACTGCTTACAGTGTCTAAAGGAAATCTTGGTTTCTGTTTATAAAGACTTGTTAATCTGGTTACATATGTCTTTGAAAAATAGAAACCAAAAGCCATTTTATGTAAGAAGTGGAGGTTCTAAGCAACTCAATTTGGAGATTTGTGTTACAAGAGCTCCTTAACTCCTTAGTTTTATGAATTAGACACTAAGGCCTAGAGAGGATGTGACTTTCCCAGAATCACATAGAAAGTTATTGGAAGAGATAAAGTCTTCTGATTCCAAGTTCATTGTCTGGCCTATTGGTAATTATGAAACTAGAGGAGCACCTCTTAAGGTGTTGATGGAGAAAAAGTGATAAAAGGAAGAAATAATGAGTAAGGTGTAGTGGGGGAATTGAGGCATTTAGAAAGCAGAGAATTGAATAAATTACATCAGAAAGGTGTAGGGAAATGGGTAGGAAACAATGAAATGAGTGTTGAAAGAAGGTAAAGTATAAAGGGGAACGAGAGGAAGGAGGAAAGAGAGTTTGTATTTATCTTTAAAATTAGTGTTTCATAGACTACCTCTTTTTCACAAGTTATGAAATCAAATTTGGGAAGATGATTCTTCAATGGTGTGTTGAAATTAATCTTATCTGGCTATCTTCTATACTGATTTGTATTTTTGGGGATTACATGTAGATAGAACCATTGAAAAGATAATAGCCACCATGCATGCTACTATTTTGTAGTTTGGAAACTGAACAAGGACCTTTCTTTTTTCTTTTGGTCTACTCCTGCTCCACTGGGCAACAAACAAGAGACATTTAGATCTGTTTTGGGCCAGCAAATCCAGAAGTAGGGGCCAGAGATGAAAGATGCAGATTGAGTTGAGATTTAAAAAAACCAAAACCAACCCTTCACTGCAATGGGAATTGTCCTCAGGTGAATTGGGTTGTTCTTTGATGCCTTATTGGGGATTTTCTCTCAATTGGAGTCTTCAAGAAGATACTAGATTGCTCTCAGTGACGCTGTACAGGGGAATGCATGGTCAGATACAGGATGATTCTGTGAAAGCTATGTTGGCTACTTCCCCAGGACTCAGGATAGTGTTGGCAGAATGACTAAAAGCTTCTTTGAAAGGAAAGCCACTTTTCTGCCTGAAAATTAATGATGTTTGTTCTTAGAAACAGGCCGTTACAGCCTAGTACCTAAAAAGTGTTTCAGTTGTATGTGACTGATAACTATAGGGAATTATATTTAGAGCATCACTTACCTGCCAGGTTCAAGTGTTTGTTTTTCCATTTTACAGCAATGCTACTACCAACATATTTAGAGTAATAAACTTGTGAGTTGTGTTGCATTTGGAGGCTTGGCTACAGGAAGTGTAAGATTTATTTTCCTACCAGTGGGACATCCTTCTTAGAAGAAAGAATTGTTGCTATAATGAAACAAGTCGATAAGTTAAGGCAACAAATAGATTAAGTGCCTACTATGTGCCAGACACTTTGCTTAATACAAACAGATAAAAACGATCCTTCCTCTCAAGGAGCTTATAGAATAATGATAGAGACAATGTGCAAACAACTAGGTACAAAGATCAAATTCATCGAGGATTTTGTCGAGGGCATACGTGTCAGGGATGAGCTGAGCTTGATGGCTTTTGGCGTCCCATCCAACTCTGAGAACTTATGAGAGTTACTTGACGAATGGGAAAATAAAACTCTTTAAATATTGTCTTGTGAATAGTAACTGAACAAAATGTCAACACTTTTGTTTCCAAACGTAATAACTTCATAAATATGGTTTTGATATCTAAACCAGGAAGAGCAAAAACACAGAGAGAAAAATACAGACCAATTTTTCCTAAAGAATATTGATGCAAAAATTTTAAATAAAATATTGGCAAGATCATATGTTATGACCAAGTGGGAGTTTATATCCAGGAATTTGAGATTTGTTTAATACTAGGAAAATTATAACTATATTAATAACGAAAACAACAAAAATATGATTATATCAATAGATGCGGAAAAAAATCTTTCAATAAAACACCCATTCCTATTAAAAACACTAGAAAGCATAGGGAGAAGTGGAGCTTTTCTTAAAATGGTAAAGTGTCTGGCACATAGTAGACACTTAATCTGTTTGTTGCCTTAACTTATTGACTTGTTACATTATAACAACAATTCTTTCTTCTAAAAAGGATGTCCCACTGATAGGAAAATAAATCTTACACTTCCTGCAGCCAAGCCTCCAAATGCAACACAACTCACAAGTTTATTACTCTAAAACCAAGAGCAAGCATTATATCTAATGGAAATATACCAGAAGCCTTCCTAATAAGATCAGTGGTGAAGCAAGGATGTTAATTATCACCATTATTATTCAATATAGTACTAGAACTTCTAGCTTATAGTAATGACAAGAAAAAAGAAAGTAAAAGAATAAAGCTTAGGCAACAAAGAAACAAAACTATCACTCTTCACAAATGATATGATGGTACACTTAGAGAACCCTAGAGAGTTAACAAAAAAACCTATTCAAAACAATTAACAATTTTAGCAAAGTTACAGGATATAAAATGAACCTACACAAATCAGCATTTCTATATATTACCAACAAAACACAGCAAGAAGAGATAGAAAGAGAAACTGCATTTTAAATAATTGTGGACAGCACAAAATAATTGAGATTTTGCTTGCCAAGTCATACACAAGAATTATAGGAACACAATTACAGAACACTTTCACATAAATAAAGACAGATCTAAATAATTGGACACATGTTAATTTCTCATGGGTAGGCCAAGCCAATATAATGAAAATGGTAATATAACCTAAATTGACTTACTCATTCAGTGCCATACCAAATTACCAAAGAATTACTTCATAGAGCTAGAAAAAATAATAACAAAATTCTTCTTAAGGAACAAAAGGTCAAGAATATCAAGGGAATCATTGAAAAAAACAGTATGAAGGAAGAGGTCCTACAGCACCAGATCTCAAACCACATTATACAGCAGTAATCATCAAAACAATTTCTTACTGGAAAATGAGTGTAATGACTTGTAAATTCATTACATAAACATCTAATCCTACCGTTGAGAATTCATTGCTTTTATTTTTATTTTTTTAAAGCATATACAGTTTGATTTAAGGTGCATCAGTTCATTACTTAGAAGTACAAAGGAAAAAAGCAGTAGAAGGAGTAAGAACTCTACCATTAATGGATAATTCTGAATTTCTTTGGCAGAATACCATAAATAGAGCCATCTGAATTGTCTTTAAGGACTCCGAGCACTGTAATCCTTGCAGAAAAGGCACATCCAATATTAACTTGGAGACATAACGAAACAAGTAGCTATACTCATGACCTATACTAAAAAACAAAAAGGCAGACTACTTTGCCTGGCCCATGGCCTGGTTTACATTTATTGGAATCCAAGCAACTATAAAATATATTTCATAGTTGATGTAGACACACTACTAGAAAGTGAACTCTTCCAATAGTAATCTAATTTGATATAAGTCCATTGCTTTATAAAACAAAAATGCAATATTCTTTCCAGGGCTTACTTGCAAAAATAAACTACACTTTTTGTAGCCAAAAGAAACTTCAGTAGCAGCTATTCAATAGAGGAAAACTGAGACAAGGAGCCTTAAAAATGAACTAAAGGTAGTCGTTTCAAAGTAAAGCCATTTCTTCTACATAAATGATAGAGGTCCCATATTCGCTCCCCCTTATCCCAAATGTTAATATTTTGTGGAGTTGCCTCTTAAACATAAAAGAAAGGCAATCCCCATAGGAATTGATAGGACCTAAGTAGCCTGCATGCTATAATTTTGTATTACTCAGTGGGAAAAAAATGCAAGTTGGAAAACCACACACAAATCCCATCAAGACAACTACCCATATGGTTGTGTGTCTTCCTTCCATGTGTGTTACTTGAAAATGGCTTTTGAAAAACAATGGAGATTTTTGAGGAATCCTTTCTATCCCTTAGTCCTTTCTTCTTACTTTGCATCATCATTGCAAGCCTCTCCCCTCAATGGAGAAAACGAAACTGTGTTTTTCCTGTGTTGTTAAAAATGATCTGACTATAACAAGATGCCATGTTTGAATAGGTTTTTGTAGCATTTTGCTGCCCCATGCTTTTGCATATGTTTTTAATTTTGTCTTAATCTTCTTGTGTATCACTTTAGTGATCCCCATATTTCAGGTTTGCATTCCAATCCAATCTCTTACAGATCCCAGTAGGCTCATTGTTGGGGGAGGGAAGAAAATGCATGCATGATCCAAGAAATTCAAACAACTTTTTTTTTGTATAGGAAGCTGCTGAGTAGTCTGCATTTTTCTCAGTGGATAATAGACCTGTCACATTAAAGTGGTAATATATTCTATCCTAAATAAATCATGTTAGACTTAACAAAACATTATCATGCCCCAAATATTAATGCATTACACTTTCTCCGTTATATCTCAATGAAAACCATTGACCATATTTTCCTTGTCCCGATGTGTGAATGATTGTAAAAATCTTAACATTAATATTTTGTTATTATTATAATAGGTAGCATTAACATATGGCTAACAATGCAGAAAGAATCCATTATGCCGAAAATACTTCATGTCTTTTCATTAGGACTTTTAAAGAAATATATGACCATTCATGTGGCCATTTCCAACATGCATGTAACATCTTATACTATAATCCATGTTTATATGTTTCATGTGGTTATTTTAGGTAGTGAAAATGGTATGACATAGGGTCCTCTCAGAGTTCAACCTCGACTCTGAATCAATTCCTAGTAAAATTAGGGAAGACATGTCCAGTAACAAAATGAGGCTGTGTTCTATCAAATGTATTTATTTGATTGGAAATTATCTCTTTTTGCCACACAATATTTGGACAAGTTAGAGAAAGGCAGGAATTTAGACCCCAATTTGTCAGGAGGCAGGTTTGTACTAAATAGTAACATCATGCCTCAATTTCCCCAAACTTTTAAGTGACATGGGATTGTGCTATAATTCAGGGGTGTGCTGGAACTAGTTTCTACAGAAGGCACATTGTTAAATTTTCATTGTGAGCATTTACACCTCAAATGATACAGATCAGAGCTGATTGTCTAGACCAGAGGTGGAAAAACCCAGCCTGCCAGCCAAATGCAGTTGGGAAATGCTCTTGAGTGAAACCAGAACCAGATTAAAATGTAATTGGAAGAAATGAACACAATAAATAAAAGTACAATAATGTTAATATGTGGTTTTCTAAGTCAATATGCAACCCACAGAGATCCTCATTGTATGTGTTAGTGGACCGTCTCTATTTGAGTCTGACACCATTGGTCTAGACTTAAGCGGTGGAGAAAATGTTAGTAATGCCGATTAAACTTTAAAGTGTGTTATGGGTACATTCTCTACCCCCAGCTCATTGTTAAACATTTACTGCTGTACCACTGGTTGTAAGAGAAAGAACATGAAGCCCAGAAGGGCCAGGGTTGGAATCCCATTTGACTACGTGACTTTGGGCACATCCATCCTCCCGGCTTTTGTTTCCTCATCTGTAAACGAAAAAGTCAAACTAAATGATTTTTATAGTCCCTCTTGATCTATGATCTTATGACTTTGTTTTATTCATTCTTGTCAAGTTGTATGTAACTCAGGTCAAGATGATCTATATGAAGCATTTTGTAAACGTTTAAAGCTAGTGGGGTAGTGCTCGAATCTCTGCTGCTAGGGAGGCTAAGACTGGTGGATCAATTGAGCTTGAGAGTTCTGAGCTGCAGTGAAAATGAAAAAAAAATCAGACATCTATTGATTCACTATTAGGCGATTCGCATGTTTCTGTGAATGACATATATTTAATTTGCATCCCCTTGAGTTACATTCAGGGTTTATAGAGCAGCAGGACATTCCATCTTTCTTTGGTGATGAAATGCATTAAGGGCTTCTTAAAAATAATTTGATCCATGACTATCATGCTTTGATTATTATAAATGATGATATCTCACACATTTAGGTCCTAATTAGTACAAATAACAAATCCCCCTGAAGTGGTAGCATAATTTGAACTCACACTGCATATTTCCTTTGGGCTGGACTCAATTGCCATCTTTTCCATAATTATAATTTTGAATAGTGGGAATTCAAATACATGTGACCACTTCAGGGAATTTGTTATTTGTACTAATCAGGACCTAGCTATAGTACTTTGCAGTTTGCAAAATGTTTTGCATATATTCTCTCATTTTGATCCTCATTATGGCCTTGTAAAATAGTTAGTACAAGTGTTACTATTGTCATTTTGCAGATGATAAGCTAGAATTTGAATCCAGGTCTTCTGACTTTAGTTGTTAATATTTAGTGATTAATAGCCATTAATTCTGTGTATGAGAGACAATGAGCCATAATTAATCAACAAGCACTCATTAAGTACCCACTATGTTCTAGGCATTTTTCCAGGTACCAGGAGTACAAGATGAAAATGAAAATCCTTAGGGAGCTTACATTCCACCCAGAGGAACAATGCGTGCCCGTGTAAATGTACACAAAATAGATAGAGAGGAAAGGTGTGTTGGGAGCAGGACATTAACACCTGAGAGGGATCAGGAAAGGTTGCTTGTAGGAGGGGGCAATAGAACTGAACTTTGGAGGAAACTGAGGATCCTAAGAAGTACAGGTGAGGATGATAGTGCCACAGGGTAGTCCTTGATGGCAGGAAGACCTGGGTTCAAGTTTTTCCTCTGGTGCATACTGCCCAGATAAGCCTGGACAAGTTACTTAGACTCTCTTTATTGGTTTCCTCAAATAGCACTGACCTTATGAGGATTAGAGGAGGTAACTCACATAAAGTGCTTTGCAAACTTTAAAGTTCTATATGAATGTCTGTTATCATTTTGTTATTGTGGTTGTTATTATCATTTCTTTACTCCTCTGTGTCCGAGGCAACTCTCAAAGTCTATAAGATGCATATGACTTCCTGCTCCTTTGAAGGGAATTTTCACATTGGAATGTAGGAAAATCTGATCTCTTAGAAGATCCTGTTCACCTCAAAATTATACACTCGCCTTCGTATATTTTGTATATGGTTATTCAGGTGACTAGACTTCAGAATTTTAATATTCTGGCCATAATCTCAAATGACATTATATTCTGCCTCACTGCTATCTGGGTGATGTGATATAGAGAACAAAGTCAAATATTTGTAGTGAGGGAATCTGGGTCCAAACCCTACCTGTGCTACCTATATGACTTTGGATAAGTCACATATCTTCTCTCAGTAGCAGTTGCCTCATCTGTAAAATAAGCAGATTGAATTAGGTCCCTACCAACTCTAGATCTGGGAAACTAAATTGTCTCAGGTATTTCAAAAGAAGTACCCATTCTGTGTTTTCTGGGCAGTGGAAGATTTCTGTTAGAGATGCCATTGTTAACTGATTAAAAACTTATTGGATGGTTGGGTAGAAGAAACTTCCTGAACCTCTCTAATGCATTTTCAGCCAGAATAGAAGTGTTTATTAAGCACCTACTCTGTACCAGGGGCTGTGCTAAGTGTTGGAAATAGAAAGTTCCCCCTTCCTGTCCCCTATTCTGTCCCCTATTCACACACACAAACTCACTGTCTAATGGGGAAGACAAGCATGCATACAACTATACATGAACAAGTTATATACAGGATGATAACTCAATTGGAGGCAGGAACTAGAATTAAGAGGGAATAGAGAGGCTTCCAATAAAAGGTGGGATTTTATTTGGGACTTGAAGGAAGTCAGTAGGCAGGGATGAAGAGGGAGAGCATTCCAAGAATGGGGGACAAGCAGAAAAAATGCCCAGAATCAAGAGATACTTACTCATTCAAGGAACAGCAAGGAGGCCATTGGATTAAAGAACAGCAAGGAGGTTACTGGATTGAAGAGTATATCGGTGATGGGTGGGTGTAAGGTGTAAGAAGACTAAAAAGATGGGATGGGGCTAGGGTTAAGAAGGACTTTGAATACTAAAAGAGGATTTTATATTTGATCCTGGAGGTGATAGGAAACCATTGTAATTAATAGAATTGGGTTGAGTGTTCATTATGAAAATGATCAGAAATGGATCTATTACAGCTTTCCAAAATAATTTCAGACTTTATGGTTTATTTTTTCTTCCAAATGATTGTATAGTTTTTAAAAAGGTGACCTAAAATTGGCAAAGTAGAAAAAAACAGATATTTGTAATGATTAATGGACATTATCATGACAAGGTTAGTTTAAGCCTCTGCTTAGGAAGATGGGAAATTTTTTTAAGTTTTAAAAATATCTCCATTCTATATCATTAAAAATTTTATTTTAAAGATTAGCCCTTGAGAGGAGTAAACTTCAGTTATCTAAACAATCTGCTTATGTGAAATAGTACCTAACCTGCTGATATAAGTTAAATGAAATGTCAGTATGTATATGTATGTATAAAATATTGGTATATATTATTAGCTCATAAATTGGACCACAATAGGTCCCTTGCCCAAACTCCACTTAATGGCTATGTTTTGGGCCCTCCTGGCTCAGAGTAAATGTCAATGGTAACTGTTTCTTTTTTGATCAGCAACCCTGAGGGTCTTCCCCTCCCAGTTTGATTTTTTCTTCTTTTTTCTAATTAATGGGGCCATCCCTTGACTCACTTCTTAAAGAGGCCTCTTCATTGAATGGGCGTTACCTCGCTCAAAGTGAGAACCTGAAAAGACTTTAGCCCAAAAGGTTTCCCATTGCATCCTGGGCCATCTCCAGTCATCCTGATGAATATCAGTCCACTGGACCCAGATGGCTCTGGAGGAGAAAGTGAGGCTGGTGACCTTGCACAGCCCTCCCTCACTCAAATCAGTCAACTGCAAGTCATGTCATCATGTTCCTGATATCATGGTCCTCTTCAAAAGTGGAGGACAAACTCAACAATCATATATAATTGAACATATATTTCACTTGTGGGTAGGCTGCTGATATGACTGTCAAAATATGGCTTAACATCTTACTATTTTGGGCTTCATCTGAAAACTTGAGATGTTTGGGAAGAATGAATATACATTTTAAAAATTATACCTTATTTCCCACAGTAATTTGAGGTAATGTACGAATATCCATAAATTGCTTAGGAACTGTTGCTCCACAAAAACTATAGTTAGTTCCTCTGACAGCAAAATAGTTATTTTCTACATGTTATCACCATTAAGTTTTACTCCAACCAATGGGTAGAGAGTGGGAGGCAGTACGGCGTATTGGAAAGAGGATCTGGAGACAGAGCATCTGGTTTTGAATACTCTCCTTGCCAATTGCTAGCTGCGGGATGGGGCAGTCACATCACTTCTGGGCCTTAGTTTTCTCAGTTTCTATAAAATAAGATTTTGATTAAATGACCTCTAAGGTCCCTGCCAGCTCCAAATCTCTGACCCAAAAATGTGTGATGAGATTTAACTTCATTCATAATGGAAAAGCTGAAAATGAATGTAAAAATAAAAGCAAATCAGGAGAATAGGAAAATGCTCAGAATGTTTGTCACCGAATGCATGTAGTTACTATGTGAATTTGAGAAGCCTTAGAGCATGATTTCCTTACCTTTTTTGTGTCAAGGTCCCCTTTGGCAATCTGGTGAAATCTATGGGCCTTTTCTCAGAATCACATTTTTAAATGAATAAATACATAGAATTTAGGTACATAATACATGTGATAGCAAAGGAACCAATTATATTGGGATATAGTTATCAAAATTTAAAAATAAATATTTTAAATTTAATAAATTAATTACTTTATTAAAATTAACTAATTTTAAAATTAAATTTAATAGAATGATTACTTAATTTATTAAATTTAATTAATTTAAATTAAATTTAATAAATTTAATATAATTAATTGAAAAATTAAAAATAACAAACTCATTGACTCCTTCAACCCTAGTTTCATAGACTTCAGATTAAGAACCCCCACCTTAGAGTGCTGCCAACAATGAACTTGAAGTTGACTCTGTCTAGCTTGCTTAGGTTCCTTCCTCCAGAAGGTGGTGGATGTCATGTGATCAGCATCAAAAAGGATGCATTTCTATAGCTCTAGAGAGCAAAGGATGTAACCAACCCTCTTTTTATCCTATTTGGTTTACTCAAGATTAGTCTATTTGAAAGCAGAGGCTTAAACTAACTTTGTCATGGTAACTTCCAACAAACATGACAAACATCTATTTTTTCTACTTTGCCAATTTTAAGTCCCCTTTTTAAAATATAGATTTAAAGAAAAACAATTGACGCTTAAAAGAGACAAACTTCATTTTCCCAGAAAATTTCCTTATACAACAGACCTCTTCCCTGGTGTTGTTGGATATTTGATGTACTAATTTAGCACCTCTTTGTGAATCTATCCTAGGCTAAGCTAGCTGAGGGCACAGACTGTGTTGTTTTTCCATCTTGGTACCTGCAGTCTCTTTGTCTTTTTTTTTTTTACAATGCTTTGCTTATAAAAGATACTTAATAGATATCTTCCTCTTCTTTCTCTTTCTCTTTCTCTTCCTCTCCCCTACCCCTCCTCCTTCTTCCTCTTCCTCTTCTTATACCTTCCACTTCCCTCCCCATCACTGTCTTCCTCTTCCTCCTTCTTCTCCTCCTCTTCTTGCCTCTCCTCTTCCTCCTCTTTCTTCTTCTTCTTCTTCCTCCCCTCCTCCTCCTTCTCTAAATTACATAGTTTACTTCTGCTTTACATACTACTTCTCTAAACTACGTAGTTTAAAATTTGCAAAACTCTTTACAAATATTTTTATCTTCACAATAACCCTAGGAGGTAGGTGCTAGTCTTATCCTCTTTTCACAGATAAGGAAACTGAGGCAGAGAGAGATTAAGTGACTTGCGACACACAGCCACTAAGCATTTGAGGATGGATTTGAACTCAGGTCTTCCTGACTCCAAGTCCAGCCCTCTATCCACTGTGCCATCTAGCTATCTATTGTATTTCATTAAATACCAAGGTACTCAAAAATTTAAATGAATCTCTGAATCTTATCAAGGGGAATACTCCCTCTAGCAACGCAGATCAAAATCCATCCATGCCTGTCCCTACTAGTTTGGCATGCTGGGAGGAGAGAGTCTACCCAATGTGTTGGGACCTTCTGTTGCTTTCTTTTATCATCTCAAGCATGCCAATGGAACACACAAACTGTACTTTAGTCATCTGTCATACTTGCCAGGTTGACCAACCCTATTTATTTTTCACTTATATATTTCCTGGAAGACATCCTTTCCATCACTGAATAATTCTTTGAGTGCAAAGAAACCTTGCCTAGTTCCTCTTAATTTAAGTTCTGGTGCCTTCCCTCTGTTAATTATTTCCTATTTATTCTGTCTAGAGCTTATTTGTACAAATTTGTTTGTTGTTTCCTCCAGAAAAAAAAAATGTGAGCTTTTCAAGGGCAGTCTTTGGTCTTTCTTTGTATCTCCAGAGTTTATTTAGTACAGTGCCTGGCATGTAGTAGATATTCAGTAAATGCTTACTGACTGCCTGACTATAATATGTTACATCCTGCTAACTACCCTCCCCCACCACATACTTTGATGACCTCAATCTTTTCCCTGAAACAAAAACCTATCTTTTACAATTGCTTTATTCTTCTAGTATTGTCATAAATTTTGTGAGTCATGGGACAGTAGAGTCTCCAAAAACATTCAAAAATAGGAATCCCCTAAAGGGTGAATAAATTAAATATCTCTGAATAAGTTGTAACATTTTGAGGCCATAGAACCAGTATGCTTTCAGAATTGTGGGTAATAAACCTAATACTTGCTGTTCCACATTATGATCATTATCCCATTATGGAATATTTTTTAACTAAATATTAATCCCCATTCTTGGTGCAGTTGTCTGTGGGTTACCTCCTGGAATAGAGTTATCAAGTCTTTCCAGTGCTAACTGAGAGGGCATATGATAGCCTATCCAAATACGGTCCTCAAATGAATATTCTTCCTGATTTGATTTTCTTCTTTCTTCTCCCCTTACTCTTTGTCTATGTAAAGGATGACTTGATGGTCTCACAGGATCACATTCTTAGAGTTGGAAGGGACCTTAAAACTCATTTTGTCCATCTTCCTCACATTCCACATGAAAGAGGTTAAATGATTTACCCAAGGTTACACAGATAGTAAGTAGCCAACTTGGAATTTTAACCCAGATCCAATCTTCTTCCCCCTCTATCATATCTGTTCAAGTTCATTGAAATTTAAGGCAAAGTTTCTTTCCTACTTAACCCTGTGATGATTCTGTATATGGAATAATTTCATTGTTATAACACTAAGGCCCCAATCTAGTGCTTCCTTATGATGTGGAGGTTAACCTGGTTTCTCAAAGGTTAGGAAAGCAGAATGTAAACTCTTGACAGGTCCTACCAGATAAAAAGGCTTCAAGTGCAACCAGACAATACCGACAGTCTATCCATGTGTCTCTTGTTCAAGGACCAGCCTGACAAAGTTGAAGAGGCCTGCCATTAAGTTGGCCTGATGAAACTTTAAGACGCAACGACTCTCGAAGACTATCTCTTAATTTATGAATGGGTTTATGATCTATACTGGGACAGGGAATCTCCATACAAAAAAAAACTCCAATCATTAGAATACTGATGGATTATTAACAATAATGGTAATACCTGGATTTTACTATCCACAAGAAGATTGAGAGGCAGCATAGTACAATGGAACTTTAGAGCCCAAAGTAGTATCAAGATCTTGGCATTGCCTGGTTTGTAACCTTGGCATTACCACTTCCTGCCTATTCATGTTAGCTTGACCAAATCACTTAGGCACTTTTAGGGCCTCAACTGTAAAATGAAGAAGTTGGTTTGGAAGGCTTTTTAGTGCCCTTCTAGTTAGAAATCTATGTTGCTGTGTTTAAAAAGGACTTAAACATTATCTCATTTGTCTTCATAGTATGCAGGTAAATTGGGGAAGACTGGAAGCCCACTGTGCCTCTAGTATACACTTACTCCCTCCCCCATTCCCCTAGTGTTGAAGTCTCTCTTCCCTATTTTCTCCCAACTCATTGAATTCCACCATCTCCCTCTCACTCCCTTCTGCTCCCAGGTGAAAATTACCTTCTCTCCTAGACCTCACATGGAATTTTGTGGCGCTCTAATGCATTTATCCGATATTATTCTATATTACTGTTATTGGTGTATGTATCAAATCCCCCTACCAAACCAATAAATTCCAGAAGACTATGTATATCTATCTTATCTAAATTTAAAAACTCCCCCACCCATCTCCCTCTGGCTCTCCCCCTTGCTCTATATCCAGTAGGCACTTCGGAAATGTTCTTGAATCGATTTGACATGAGTATGTCCACGGGATATATCATATTTGTATGTACATAAGATCAAACGAGATAATATTTGTAAAGTGCTTATTACAATGCCTTGCATAAAGTAGTAAATAAATGCTTGTTCTCTCCCCTATCTCCGCATATCCCAGCATATGACTGAGGCTGGCACCCTGGCTACTGTAGCATTCAATGTCCCTATGATGGTGGTGTGTGTGTGTGTGTGTGTGTGTGTGTGTGTGTGTGTTTGTGTGTGTGTGTGTGTGTGTGTGTGTGTGTGTGAGAGAGAGAGAGAGAGAGAGAGAGAGAGAGAGAGAGAGAGAGGACTAATAGGGAAACAAGCTTTCTGGTGTTTTCATAGGCAGAAAAGACTATATTCTAATTTTTAGAATCTCCGCTAACCTTTTTGATGAAAAGAAGTGAAGACAATTACAGAAAGATACATTTAGCTATGATTTTTGTTGTGAACACAAATGCGGCTAAAGAATCATTAGTTCCTGTAGGAGTTACCATGATAAGGAATACCATGTATTTTGCTCACATACCCCTCAGTCCAGTTAGTGGTCTGTTCAAGTTTCAATAATATTTTCACTTCTTTCTCTTTCTCTTTTTTAGGGCCCTCCTGGTCCCAAAGGTGACAAGGTGAGTAAATATATGACATAGGTGATCCTAGCCAAATTAAAAACAAGCCAAGTTATCATAGATCTAGACCTGGTTTATCTTGACATACTGTAATTTGAGATTATGAGATAGCAGCACACATATGCTGTGTTAAAACTATCATCTCATCTTTCCACTTTGCAGGGAGATCAAGGGGATCAGGGCCCTCGGGTAAGCGTTTTCTTTAAGAAAAAAAATGTTTCCTCCTACCCTGAGTAGAAAATGAGCTCTTAGCACTAAACTAATTTAATAAAAAGTACCCTGGCTTATTAGCTGTGTATCCCCTGCATGTTTTGTAGCTTCTAGCAAGAATGAATGCCTTATCATCTCTAAGTGAGACTGCTTTGGCAAGCATTTTAAGTAATGTTAGTCTGTGTATAGGATGCAGCTTGTATATATATATACAAAATATTGCTGTATCTTCATTTGTGGTTTATTAGTGGAATGCTTTACAATAACGAATACTGCTCTGTAAAGACCAGAATAATTTTAATTTAAAAAAGAACAACACTACCACCTTTCCATTTCTACAAAAGTCTATTCAAGAATTTTGGCCTCCTGCAGTACAAAGACTGTCAATTATTATTGGCTTGGCTCTGAGGTTTCACATAAACTCCAGGTATTATGAGATAAATATATTGCAAATATTATATGAAGAAAATGTAAATATGTGTTCTTTCTTAAATGTCATGCTATATATAAATAATACTTTGGTTTCTCTTATTCTAGAGATGGTAAAAGCAGTTAAAAGATATAACTTTAGCTTTGGATATACGTGGAAGAAATTGTCAATGGGGTTTCTTTTTTCTTTCTCAGATGCGGTTATTTTAACCATTACAATGCAGTGGTGAAAATTCCTCTGTTACCTTGGGTAGTGCCAATTCCCCGACTTCACATCTGTGCCTCATTACCCCCATGTTCAGACATACTGTTCTAATGATGTAGTGCCTTGGTTGGGTTACATGCTGCTCCATTTTCTCATGTCACTAGAAGCAAAAGCAAACTTGCAGGGGAAGACAAGGTCATTTTTTAAAAGGAATGGTACAGCAAGTTAAAGCTTCAGGTAGAAAGCAGAAATATGTTTCTGCCATATGCCCTGTGCATTGATGATTCCTAAAATGGTTTATGCTGGGATTGGAGGGTTTTATTGCAAAATCTTAAAGAGATGCCAGCTTGAGAGGCTTGCAATCTCATTGATCCATCCTCTCCTTGTGTTTCCCAAAATGAATTATACAACCTCCTGTTTCCCTCTCCTGTTCTTTAACTGTTATGAATGTAGAGCAGAGATCTTGCCTCTGAACATTCTACTACTCCTGGCAGTTACCCTTGCTGAGGATTGTCTTCAGGCTAAAAACACATCTCCCCGGGCAATATGATTAAACATGATATTGGTTGTTGTGAATGTGAATAGAGTCAGATACAAAACCCCTTCAGATTAGGTTAGGTTGACTTACCTTCTGCCAGGTGATTATTTCACATGGCACCTCATTCATTTCTTTCTTCACACTACATCAGAATCAGTCAACCCTCCTGCTCCAGGTAAGGACAAGACCGTTTTATCTCTGAAAGATCTTCTCTTGGCAAAACAGAACTAAGGGGCGGCTTGATGCTTTAGCTGTCATCAGTGCTCATTTTTAGAAAAGGTGTGTTGGCTTTCATCGTTCCAAGGAGTGATGATTGATTAGAAAGCTGAGCCAAGTTTTCAGAATGAAACCTGAAGCCATGTGAAATCTCACCTGGTATCAGGTTGCATTACAAACTCAAGGCTGGGGTCAAGTTCGTTGAAAGTTTGGCCAGAGTTCATGAACTGTTTTGCTGAGTCCAGACAGCATTTCACAGAGGTCTCAGACAGTTTTCATGCTAATGTAGGCCAACTTTCACAAGATCCTTTAGGGCTTCAGGTGGGAAATAGGAAAATATTGATCTTTCTCCCTCCGCCCTGACTTTTACTTTGTATTGAGGCATATGGCTTAGTTCATGGAGGGTTTTGTGAGTAGAAATCTGGGTACCTTGGTGCCAGACTTGGAGGAAACTATGTACCAAATAGAATTAGCCCTCTTTTGCATAATATTTAATTAGTAAAACCACTAAAGTCTTCTTCCAACAGCTCTTTGTACTATGGGGGTAAATCTGGGTTTGGAAGTTAGTGCCAGATAGGCTCTACCTCTGGCTGAGGTCCTTCCAAACTGACTGTATGCCTCTCAAGCAAGGATTAGACTAATAAAGCTCAGAGAAACTCTTACTAGGTAGCTGGCTGCCAGATGGTAGTTTTATGTTGTTATTGTCGTTACTTTGCAGCAACAATTCATGAAAACTACTACGATATTGGTAATTAAGATTGTAAACTGCGCTGGTGGAGGGAATAATCACACTGCTGAAATCACAGAACCTTAAATACTGATATAAGATTAGGACATGAAGGGGGTCAAAATCTACCCATGCTCTTAAAAACAATATAAATATTGCTTTTATAAGTCACAAGATGTTGATGAATTCAGAAACAGAAGAAATCAATACCAGGACAACTAAGGCGGACAATGAAATTTTTATGACTTACGTAAACAAAACAGCCACACCAAGAAGAGATTATACAGAACTGGAAACATTTGCAAATTGGCAGGGCCTACAAAATTTAGAGAGACTTCTCTCTCTGCATATATTGAAATATAAGAAACAAATCGCTACTGATCTTTTTTCATCCCAAGCCGGAGGTAGATACGAGTGTCTCTTTCAATGTAAGTAGGTTACTTGCTCTGAGAATCTCAGAGTTTCAAAATAATGTATTATTTAAGAATGTGAAGTAGAATGGCATCCAACCTCAATTCTTCCTTTTTTGACTTTGTCTTTCACAATTTTTACCTTTACTGACTCGAATGCCGTTGCTTATTACTTCTTTATTCAGGGCTTACTGGCATTGTCTTAACACAATCATCTGATTTCTAATACTTCATTCCATTGTCTGGTGACATTTGCTTGCTGAGCTTTAACTTGTTACCAGTCTATATTTTGAGGGCAGCTATAGATGGTACGGTGGATAGAGGCTCTGGAGTCAGGAGGACCTGAGTTCTAATCTGCTCTCTGACACTAGCTATGTGACCCTGGGCAAGTCACTTAACTCTTTGCCTCTGTTTCCTCATCTATAAGATGAGCTGAAGAAGAATATGGCAAACTACTCCAAGAAAACATCAAATGGGGTCACAGAAAGTAGGATATGACTGAAGGGACATTACAGCAAAGTCTATATTGCATCCTTTTCCTTACTGCATCCCCATACACCTTTTTCTTTATGAAACATTTCAAAAGAAAGTGGAAAGTCATAGGTGAAACAAATTAGTGAGGACTTTAAAAAAGTCCAAGGAATAGAAAGCACTCTGCATTCATTCATTCATTCACTCCATTCATTCATCCATCCATCCATCCATCCATCCATCCATCCATCCATCCATCCGTCTATCTATCCATCCATCCATCCCTTCATTAATATGTGGCATTGTATTAGTTGAGAGGGCTATTCTAGTCATGGTTAACAGTCAGAAAAGGTACAGATCTGGGAGATAGGGTGTTTTATGTAAGTAACAGTAAGATAATACTGGTATGAGTTAACGTTAGAGGTGCTTAAAGTAGTGAGAGACCACTTTTGGCTGGAATGATATGGGATGGCTTCATGGAAAAGTTAGCATTTGAGTTAGGCTTGAATGAGCTTTCAACTGATAGAAATGCCACAGTCTTTTCAGTTAGAAAGGATTGCATGAGGAAAGATAGAGATAGAAAAAAAATCAAAGTGTGTTACAGCAAGTTATCCAATTTCTTCATTTATAAAATTCTTTGAACTATATGGCTCCTAAGGACCCTTCCAAGTCTGTATTGCTATTGCCTGCTCTACTGTGCAAGAGAAGGGAATAACAGAAGATAAGACTGGAAAGGCAGATTGGTGTTGAATTGTGGGAAGCTTTGAATGCCAAGATTGTGAATTTGGACTTAATTCAATAGTCAATGAGAAGTAAATTTTATTTGTTTATTTGTTGTTGGTCCAACCTATAATTTCATGAGTATAGGGTGTTCCTGGTGGGGAAACCTCATCTGCCAATTCATATCAGCAATTGATAAGGTTGCCTGAGTCGCTGGTAAATTGAGTGGCTTTCTTATATCCACACAGCTAGGCTATGACAGTGGCATTATGAAACCTAAGAATATGACTGGAGAGTAGGGAGTGAAAGAAAGCATGACTGGAATCTGATAAAGTAGGCAGATGAGACAATCATTAGTCAGGAGAGGGGAGCTCCAGGCTAGAAGTTTTAGAAATGAAAGACTTAAACCTTATAGACAGTAGTTTCTGGTCTTGTGGCAAGACTTATGAGTGAAACAACTGGGGTGATGATCATGGCATGAGTGGAGTAAGTTTCAAGCCTTAGCGACTGATAAAATAGTGTCCCCTCCCCATCCCATCCAGAGAAATGAAGGAAGTCAGGAGAACCTAGTTTGAAGAGGAAGGTGACAATTTTTATTTCTTATCACTTACAAATTTGAAGTGCCCATGTACCATTTAAGTTGGCATGTCCAGCAATTAGATGGAAATGAAGAACTAACATTCAGGAGAGAAGTCAGACCTGGTGATATATATTTAGGAGACATTCACATCAAAGCAGTAGTTGAAGTTTGTGGAGAGAGGAAAATTACCTAGGGAAAGATTGTAGGGAGAAAATAGAGGGCCAATGGCAGAACTTGCTTTGCATAGTTAGGAAGTATAGTTGGCATTCATAAGATTTATACTTGATTTAACTTAAGTTGCTATAGACAAGTCACTATGATTTTCCTCAGAGGTTTCCAAGGATAGGGATAGGGATTTCATTGTGTGATTTCACTGGTACAGGGAATATCTAGACGAGGAAACTCCTTCTACCTAAGACTGAGTCCTGGGTCCTCTTTCCATTTTGCTAGACTACCTTATTTGGTGATCTCATCCACTTCCATGGGTTTGGTTCTGATTTCTGTGTAGGTGACTCTCAGATTTATGTATTCTGCCCTAGTCTGTCTCCTGACCTCTTGGATATCTCCAACTGGGCTTCCTATAGGCATCTCAACAGATCTAAAGCAAAGCTAATTGTCTTTTCCCCAAATCCTTCTCTCTTCCAGACTAAACTAAAGGTCACTATCATGCTCCTAGTCACCTAGGCTCACGACTTCACTGTCATCATCAGTTGTCTTTCATGTACCCTGTATATATCCATGCCATTTCCACATCTTGTCATATTGACTTTCACACACTGTGGCCCCTTCTTCTATGGCCCTTTCAGTCCACTCACACAGTTACAACCACAGCCTTATTTCATGCTCTTCTTGCTCTGGACTATTAGAGTTGTCCAGAGTATTCCAATAGGACTCCAATCTATCCTTCAGGTTGACTATGTACTGGTCTGACCCTTTCCAACCCCCTGCTTCTGTGAGGGCACCTCCAGGATCATATACAAACTCTTCTGTTTGACATTCAAATCTCTTCATGACCTGGCCCCTTCCCACCTTTCACACACTCTGCAATCCAACCACACTGGCCTACTTGAAGTTCCTCCCACATGACACTCAGTTTCACTTATCTTTGTATTTGTACTGGCTCCTTTTCTTTCTTCTCTCTCTCTCTCTCTCTCTCTCTCTCTCTCTCTCTCTCTCCCTCTCTCTCTCTCTCTCTCCCTCTCTTCCTTCCTTCCTTCCTTTTTCCTTCCTTCCTTCCTTTTTTCCTTCCTTCCTTTTTTCCTTCCTTCCTTCCTTCCTTTTTTCCTTCCTTCCTTCCTTTCTCCCTGTCCCACTTAATGGCTGTATTTTGGGCCCTCCTGGCTTGGAGTGAATGTGAAGTAGATGCTACTATCACCACCATTTTAAAGATGAGTAAACTGAGGCTGAGAGTAGTTAAGTGATTTCCTCAGCATCATAGCATCATAGAATCTTAGATTTAAAGCTAGAAGAGGCCATTGAGCCTAAGCTTTTCATTTTGAAGATGAAGAAACTGAAGCATAGAGAAGTTATGGGACTTGTCCAGGGACACACCACCATCAGAGGTGGGTTTTGAACCCAGTTCTTACTGGTTTTGAGGCCAATTCTCTATCTACTACTCCCTGTAGTTTCTCTAAAGATTTCTAGCCGTTAAAATCCACCCAATTATAAGGTACACGTATTTTGGGTTTAGCATTACTACTGTAAATATCCATCATATTCTACCCTCATTGGGACGCTCTGTTGACAGATGTCAGTTTTTGTCTGTTATGGATATGGATTCATTTATTTTGGCTTTAGAATTTGGTTTCTTCCTGGAAATGTCCGTAGAGGGTCGCTATTCATCTCCAATTCAGTCCCTCAGGCAAACTATGACTTCCACTTGGGCAAATGGTTCTTTATTCTATTCATTGAAAGTGTTGCCATGCTTGGCATGCATCACCAAGAGATTGTTTTCTTTTATAATGACTGGGTGGCATAATATCTGAGGTTTGTGGGATTATGAATTTACACTCAATTATAGGCTGAATGATCACCATTCAAATATGATGTACAGATCATTACAGCACTGTGTCAGGGGATTGGACTTCATGACCTCTAGCTCTGATATTCTTTGAAAGAGACAACCAAGTGGGAAGCAAGAATGTTTTCAGACATCCTATTCCATGTCCCTCATTACCAGAACAAACACAGAAATTTCAATTGAATACATTCTCACTGCTCTGATTGAGTTACACTCCCTCTGTGGAACCGAGTCAAAGGTAGATCATTCTTGACCCCACCACCCCCATTCAAGTGGAGCTCCTCCAGGACCTTGTTACAACACCTACTTTGCAGTCCTGAAATGTGGATCCTGAGAAGGGCATCAATCTGTGTATTTGATATTTGTGATTTCTACTGTAGGAAACGCGTTGAATGAAGGTGATTTTCTCCTTCCCGAAGATCATGCTGTTTTTTAGTCCTGTTTTTTATAGTTTCTTTTACCAAGAGAGAAATTTTAATTACATTTTATGTCCTAAAATGGAACACTGAAGGCTAATGGCAAAACAAAACCAAAAACAAACCCTCAAGAAATGTTTTTTAAATAATAATTTAGGTGTTTATTTTTAAGACATTTATTTTAAGACATGATTTTGATGGCATAAGGATCTTTCAATGAAGAAATTCTCTCAACCAATGCATAATAGCACCTCCTTTTCAATTTATAGTATTAGTCTTGGAAACAGAAAGATGAAGTCATAAAAACATAGATTTAGATCTGGAAGGAGCCTTGTTGTTCCTTTCATTCAACCCTCATATTTTAGAGATGAAGAAATTGAAGCACACAGAGGTTAAGTGACTTGCCCAGTGCCACACAGCTAGTAAATGTCTGAGAAAGGTTTTGAACTCAATTCTTTCTAATTCTAAGACCAACCTCTATCTTCTAAGCCATCTGGCTGCCTTAAGTGTAAGAACAGAGGGAGAATTGAAACCTGGGTCTTCCTACTGCTGAAACATACTTTCTATGCAGTATATGCCACACTGCTTCTTAATTTACTTTATAGTTTATGAAACACAACAACCCTTTGAGGTTGGTATTATAATATTTATAATATAATATAATAATCTAATTATATATATATATATATACATCATTTCAAAGAGTAAGAATATGAATTCTAGGGAAGTAAAGTGTCTTGCCCAGGATTATTCAACTGTAACTGAATGTGAGGGGAGTTTTAACTGAAACCCAGATTATTTGACTTCAAGTTCACTATACTGGCACCATCTTCAATGGTGCTTTCTCTGTCTTTGACTTATACAGAACATCTTTTGTTATTGCTGTTATCTAATTCATAGAAGTCTTTTCTGCTATGCCATGTTCTCAGTCCCCTGAAAATCAAAAGGATGCCCTTTTACTTTAATGTTAACATATGAATATTTGCCCCAGGTTAAATGAAAATTTTTACATTATCAATGCCTATTAATACTTAATGTTGGCTTCAAGAAAGGGACAAGGTCAGTCTGAAATGGCAGAGAGATTATTAACCAAGCAGAGGATATTAAATGAGACTGTATCTTTAGAAGCTACTTTTTTGGTCAACATCACAATGTCCCGATTAATTGGCCACCATTCACATGCTAAATGACACCCAGCTTTAATAAATCATGCTTTTATCGGATCTAAAAATCATCAGTTAACAGCTAGTTCACCATGAGCTCTATGTCCAATAGCAGCAAGATGCCACCCAGGAGCTGGGCTCAACTAGTTTAATAAAATTTTTTTTTCCTCATGGTATATTCAAGTAAATTTTCCTAACAGCTGGGGCTGTGCAAAAACTGATAGCATCTTAAAAATGTCTTCAGCAGGAAGGATGAAGTTCCAGAAAAGGAAGGCATTTAGAAGTTTATTATATTATCTTAACCTTTGTTGACTTGAATGATTAAACAGATTCTTTTGCTCTGTTAAAACATTTAGACCTAGATATTAATGTGATTTTCTTATTTACTTAACCCTCGCGTTTCTCCCCTCATGCTTAATGAATTGGATGTCCATTTCGTGCTGAACATATTGACTGTGAGAAGGCAAAGGATATCTCACAATGGAAGGAACTGAAATGAGAGAAAATTATTTTAATTTTTTCCAGATTCAACAAAAGTTGGCATGGAAACAACAAGTTCATTAGAATTCAAAGCAGCTCTTGTTATATTTCAAAATCAGAGCTCCCTTGGCAGTATTTTTTCCTGCACTTCTAACTACTCAGAGTTTTCATATGAAATGGAACTCAGACATTTTCAAGTTTGTCCCATTATGGAGCCATTTGGAAGAAATCATATTTAAAAAGTTTTTCTCCTTGAAATCCACAAGTAGAAGGTATCAACTGACCTCATGTAACAGTAAGGCGATAAGGAACAAGCGGCCAGTGTCTAAGAATCTTACTTTGTTTATCTTTTTTTAGTGGCAGGTAGGTGGCAGAGTGCACAGAGAACTGAGTCTGAAGTCAGGATAGACCTGAGTTCAAATCCGACCTCAGACACTTATTAGCTATGTGAACCTGAGCGAGTTACTTCACTTGTATGCCTCAGTTTCCTCGGCTGTAAAGTGGGAATTAACAATAGCACCTATCTCACAGGTTTGTCATGAGAATCAAATTGAGATAATATTTGAGAATCAAATGAAATAATATTCATACAGTGCTTAATACATGCTTATTCTGTTCTACCCTTTTTCCTTCTCACATGTCAATGGAAGAAATGGGATCACGATTGGAGACTGAGCCCTGTGCAATACACCTTTCCATCTAACAGTGTAAAGTTTTACACAAGATACTGGGAGGAAAATTTGGTCACACATTTACCTTTTACTTTCATTTCATTTAAATTGGGAAGATTGAAATTTAAGCCCTCTTATCTGGAAGTCCTATCACTGACCACAAATTTATTAAGTTCAGTTAAAAAAACTTAGACTTAATTACTTTTTCAGCCAGGGAATTCCACTGAGTGATGCTAACCAGCCTGTAAAACTCCTGGATTTCCTTTGCATTTTCCCTATATGCAATGCTCTTCAAACAACGCCCTGTTTTCATTTTTAGGAGCAAATGGAAAGGTATTGCATTTTCCACATCCACATTTCTACCTTGGGTTTCATTGCTTACATTATGTGCAACAGTCTTCTTTTTACTATTTTTTTCATTTGATATATGTGATCTGACATCCCACTATTGTTTCAGCCTTAGCTGAACCAGCTCACGTTAATTTTTGAGATTTAATGAATTGGATGATTGCAGATGACAGAGAAAATTTTGGTTTTAAATCATATGATATTAAGGCCTTTTACATTCCTTCCAGTGAAATGTACGTGGGTATGCCATTATGTCCTCAAGTATTTGTTAGGTACTTTAGCACAGAAGTTCTTAAAGTGTGGTGTAAAGACACAAGATCCTTTTAGGAGGTCCAACAAGATCAAAACTATTTTTGTAATAATACTCAGATTTTTAAATTTCTCATATGGTAGATATCAATAGATGTAATCCATATAAGCAAAAACTCTTTCGGAAGTCATCCTTATTATTTGTGTGTGTGTGTGGGGGGGTGTTTTTAAATATTTTATTTTTCCAATTATATATAAAAATTATTTTTAACATTCATTTTAAAAATTGTGAGTTCCAAATTCTCTCTCTCCCTACTCTCCTTTCTTCTCATTGAGAAGGCAAGCAATTTGATATAGTTTATACATGTGCACTCATGAAAAATATTTCTGTATTAGCCACGTTTTAAAAAGAAACACAGACCAAAAACCTCACAAAAAATGAAGAAAGTAAACAAAAGTATGCTTTGATCAGATCCATCAGAGCTTTCTCTGGAGGTAGATAGCATTTTTCATCATAAGACCTTTGGAGTTGATCTTTATATTGTTGAGAATAGCTAAGTTATTCATAGCTGATTATCATGCAACATTGCTGTTACTTCACTTTGCATCAGTTCATGTAAGTCTTTCCAGAATTTTCTGAAGGCATCTTGCTCATTATTTCTTATGGCACAATGAATCATTACAGTCTTATACCACAACTCATTCAGCCATTCCCCAATTTATAGGCATCCCTCAATTTCAATTCTTTCCCAACACAAAAAGAGCTGCTACAAATATTTTTGTATATATAGGTCATTTTCCTTTTCAAAAAATCTCTTTGGGGTACAGACCTAGTAGAGGTATTTTTGGACCAAAGGATATGCACAGTTTGATAGCCCTTTGGGTATAGTTTCAAATTGTTCTCCAGAATGGTTGGATTGATTCACAACTCTACCAGCCATGAATTAGTGTTTCAGTTTTCCACATCCTATCCTACATTTTTCATTTTCCTTTTCTGTCATATTAGCCAATCTGATAGCTGTGAGGTAGTACCTCAGAGTTGTCTGAATTAGCATTTTTCTATTCGATAGTGACTTAGATAATTTTTCATATGACTATAGTTATCTGTAGTCTATATATTTCTTTGTCTGAAAACAGCCTTTTCATATTCTTTGACTATTTATCAATCCTTCCATATTTTTAAGAACATGAAGGGGTCCTGAGACCGGAAAGTATGACAATCATTACTTTAGAATGGTCTTTATTGAATTGTATGTTTTGAGACCTAAATCCTTTTCACCATAGTTGGCTTAAGAATCTAAAATTGTATATAATAAAGCTGTGTTTTATTTGACTCAGGTTTAAATGAGTTAATTTTATCATGTGTTTGTAAATATGAATCCTCTATATCAAAGAGTTTATGTAACTTGGAACTGGTACTGATGTTTTAAACAGCAATCTCAATGTTGAGAGTCAAGGAAGAGTACGTAAGATGTGGGGCTTACCATGGTATAAATATCGCTTCGTAATATTTTGTAAGGAAGGAGAAGAAGTTTTCCTAGGCATCTAGGAACCACTCTAAATTTACTATGGGCATAAAAGATAAACTATATCCTACTGTGTGCATCATCTTATGAATACTGAATACAGAAAAATGTACAATTTGAGAGTAAGCTACTATGGATTAAGAACCAACATAGCTTCTAGCTCTCCTCTCCCAATACCCCAAATATATCACACTTGCAACTTTAAGCACTTGAAATTAATCACCAATGTAGAAATCAGAAGGAGTCACAACAGCAGAATTTTAATGACACATTTGAATTTCAGGAAGGGGATGGAGGGCAAGTAACTCCTGGACTGTATTTTCCATCTTAGGTGTAATAATAGCTTCTATACTGACAGAGTGAGCTCAGGGCGGACAATTACTGCAGGTTTAATTGAACTTGCCCTCTGGAAAGTAGTTTAATCCCAGACAGCAGCATCCTTTCATAAGCATACTTGCATGTTTTCACTAATGGTTCCAGCAGCTCCTTCAGCAGACATAGATTGTAAATCAAAAGTGCCAAACCAAGATAGCTTTGTAGGAAAGGGGACATCCACTTCTAGGTATGTGGGCCCTACTTCAAATCTAGTCCTTTTAGGAATTTCATTCAATTCGAAATTTTGACTTTGATAGAGCTCTGTGTTAAAAATGTTAATAATGAGAACCCTTATCTTTCTAGAAAGTTTCTTTGCCAGCCACTAATATTTTCTAGCAGTGCCGATGTTGATGGCAAGTGACTGGAGACCATAAATATATATGTTTGCTTCTTCAGTCACACAGAAATTGGAAAGCTTAGGGCATTCCAATCTTGTCCCACATGCTTTAGTGTTGAACTGACATTTGTTAACTAGTGGCCGAATTTATCTTGAGTGAGAATGTGTTAAAGAGTACACATGTTAATGGGTAGGATTCTACCTTAAAGCTCTAATTGAGAGTTCATGACGTCAAAGGCTATGATACTCTTCCAGGCCAAATGATAATAACAATAATAATAAATGATGATTAATAGCATGTATATGGCACTTTAGGGTTTATGAGTTACTTTGCATATGTATGTATATATATGTATGTATATACTACATATACGCATATATACATATGCATGCATACGTACACAATATATATATAAGTATGTGTATATATATATATATATATATATATATATATATATACATATACATATAATCTCATTTGAACCTCACAACAACCCTGGCAGGGGAAGTGCTATTATTATCCCCATTTTACAGATGAGGTAACTAAGGCAGACAGATTAAGTGATTTGTCCTGGGTCACTTAGCTAGAGAGTTAGGATTTGAACTTTAGCTATTTTTTTTAACTTCCTTCAGGTCCAACACTCTATCACCTCTGTCACCAAGCTTCCATGTGCTGTATCCTCTCTGGGTGGCTGGATTCTTACAAGGCAATTGATTGGATCATTTTGTGTATGGGTGGGAAAGGAAGAAAAGCAAGAGAAATGGCTATGGTAGGACTTCAGGAACCTCCTGGCTTGAAGCATGAGTGACTTGATGTGAACTAGCATCAGCTGCCTGTAACCCAAGGAAGTGCTAGTGGATGGCATAACGGAATCTTATCCCTTTCATAGAATCATATCAGATTGTTCAGTTTGACTTAATGAGGCATTTAGAAAAAAAAGCCTAAGGAAGACTCAGATTGATTAATACAGATGCAGTTGGTAGAACGAATGTGCATTTACACATTTTCTGATCCTTCCCAGAAGCTTCTCATTGTCAGATGCTTAGTCCTTTTGTGTGCTATGGGTGGTCTGCTAGGGTCTTGCCACTCTTAAAGCCAGCTGGGCACCTTAGGAGACCTTAGGAGTCTTCTGACATGGCCAGGCAGCAAGGGCGCACCCAGATTCAGTCTCGGGAGTCTTCTGGAACGGCTGAAATGGAAATTCTTCCACTGATGAAATGAGAAATATAGCATGAAGGATATGATGGAAAGACAGCAATGTCTGAATACAAAATAAACCCCTAGGGAACTCTCCTAAACAGGAATTCTTAACTTGGGTTCTGTGAGTTAGGTTTTTAAAATATTTTGAAAACCGTATGTCAATATAATTGGTTTCCTTTATGATCCTCTGTATTTCATTTTATGCATTTGAAAACATGATTCTGAGAAATTGTCCATGACACAAGAAAGGTTAAAAACTCTGGTCCTGCATGGAATAATTTATTTGTCAGATCTATGCATAAGGGAAGAACTTAGGACCAAACAAAACGTAGAGAGCATTACAAAATGTAAAATAGAGAATCATATAAAATTAAAAAGCTTTTCCACAAACAAAACCAGTGCGACCAAAATTAAAAGGAAAGCAGAAAACTGAGGGTAATTTTTGCAACAAGTATCTCTGGTGAAAGGCCTCATTTCTCAAATATATAGAGAACTGAGTCAAATTTATAAAAATATAAGTCATTCTTCAATTGATAAATGGTCAAAGGATATGGACAGGAAGTTTTCAAAGAAATCAAAACTATCTATAGTCATGTGAAAAAATGTTCTAAATCACTATAGATTAGAGAGATGCAAATTAAAACAGCTCTGAAATATGACTTCACACCTATCATGTTGGCTAATATGACAAAAAAAGCCAAATGATAAATGTTTAAGGGGATGTGGGAATCCTGGGACACTAATGCATTGTTGGTGGAGTCATGAATTGAACCAACTATTATGGAGTACAGTTTAGAATCATACCCAAAGGGGTATAAAAATGTGCATGCCCTTTGATCTAGCAATACCATTGCTAGGTCTATATTCCAAAGAGATTTTTTAAAAAGTGAAAAGGACCTATTTGTACAAAAATATTTATAGCAGCTTTTTTGTGGTGGCTAAAAATTGGAAGTTGAGATGATGCCCATCAATAGAGGAATGGCTGAACAAGCTGTGATATATGATTGTGATGGAATATTGTTGTGCGGTAAGAAATGACAAGCAGGATGATTTCAGAAAAACCTGGAAAGACTTACATGAACTGATGCAAAATGAAGTGAGCAGAATCAGGGGAATGTTGTACACAATAACAGCAATATTGTTTGATGAAGAATTGTGAGTGGCTTAACTATTTTCAGTGATACAATGATCTAAGACAATCCCAAAGGACTCAGGATGAAGCATGCCATCTGCCTCCAAAGAAAGAACTGATATTGTTTGAATACAGACTGAAGCATGCTGCTTTTCACTTTCTTTCTTTTATTTCTTTGTTTCTTATTCAAATCTTCTTGTATAAAATGACTAATATGGAAATGTTTTACATGATTGCGCATGTATAACCTATATTGGATTGCTTACCATCTCAGGGAGGGGGTAGGGGATGGGGGGGGGAAGGAAGGATAGGATTTGGAACTCAAAACTTAAAAATAAAACCAAATGTTAAAAAATTGTTTTAACATGTAATTGGAGGAAAAAAAAACACAGAAAAAAGAATTCTGGCTCTAAATTATAGCATTTAGATAACCAGCATATTTTGACTGTCTTTTTCAACATCTATAAGTTGAACATGCGAAACCTTTCTTTTTTGTTTCTCCCCCTTATGAAATAAGAAACACATGCTTTCCACAATCCATATAGCTTCAGATCTCTCTCTTCCTCCCACATGCACATATGCAAAAATGCATCTTTAAGAAGAAGAGTCATGCTCATATCTAGCTACTTCTCTCCACTCACAAAACTACCATCCTGGTTCAGGCTCCCTTTCATCTCTGACCTGGACTCTTACAATAGCCTTCTTCCTATTTTTATTTTTTTTAAAGACTGAGTCTCCCTACCTCTTTGAGACTGGAAGTACAGAGGCAACTCACAAGGCCAATCCCATTCTGATTGGCATAGGACCTTTGACTTGTTCCATTTCTGATTCCACTGCCCCTCCCCTCCTGAGAGTTAACTATATTGGGACCAGATTTAGTATAGACATCCGATCCATCTTCTTAGTCCACTGCAGCTCATGCCTCCTGAGCTCAAGAGATCCACTCAGTCTTCTCAGTAACAAAGATTCCAAGGAAACAACTTTCTAACGGATGTCCTTGCCTCTAGTCTCTCCCTTCTCCAAACTACCCTCTGCATAGGTGGCAAATTAATATTTCTAAAGCATATTTATGAACATGACACTAAGCATCAATAGCTCCTCTACAATTTGCCTTCAAATGATCTTTCCATACTGAGCTCCTACTATTACTCCCACTCATTCACTTTACATTCCAGCCAAGCTGATCTACTTCTCATTCTCCAAACACAACAGAGACTGGCCTGTGCCCCCAGAATACTTTTCCTCCTCACTTCTGTCTCAAAGAATCCATCAATTCCTTCTAAGCACAACTCAGCTACCACCTCTGACAAGAGGCCTTTCCTGACCAGTCCATCCTGAAATTTCTTGGGTTTGCTTTATATATTTTATATTCTGATGGTCTGTGTACATAGGATTAGATCATAGAATCAGACACCTTAGAGATGAACTCAGAGTTCATTTAGTCCTACCCTGTCTTTTTATAGATGAGGAAATTATATATGACATTCTTCAGTAAACTCCTTCACAGAAGCAGTTGTTTTATTTGGGTCTTTACATCCCCGATGCCAAACACTGTGTTTTTCACATACTGTAGTAGGCTTTTCATTAATTATTATTTAATTAAATTGAAATTTATAAGCCTAGGTTGTGTTGATAAGTCTTTTTCTTCCTCTCCTCATATTGTAATGAATTCTCTATCATATTTGGACAATATGTTTTGGGAAATGAAAAAAAAATTTCAAACTCTTTTACAACAAATAAATCATGAGGAACTATAGGGAGAAGTTAATTCCTAGAGGTCTATAAGACATTCTCAGTTTGTTGGAAGAGACAAAGTAGAGACTTACGATTTCACCCTTCCCTTTACATTTTAGGCAGAAAAGTCTAACACAATGGAAGCAGAACAGAGCTCATTCCATTACCCACACAATGTTAAATGTTAATTTTGTAATTCTATACGAATCGGTGGTATTGCTTCCACTCCAGAGTCATGTAGTTCTAATAAAATGTGTCAGACAGGAATGCAGAATGTGAGTCCTGGTGTCTGCCTGGGACATTATATACTAACTGTTATAAGAGCTCTGAGGGTTTCTAAAGTGTGCCAAATGAACTGACATACATTGACAGGGCTGAGTGCTACAGGACTGTCATGTTTGTTTTAGGGGTACATAATAGCATAAGGGGTGGAGAATCACATCCTTGGCTAATGTGCGTAACAAAGATATGATATCTATTCATTCCTCTTATGCCCTGCTTCTTGAAGCATGTACCCCATTTTATATACACTTTTTTGCATCCTTGGAATAAACACTCTTCAGAGTTGATATTCAAGCTTGCAGTGGATTGTTTATCTTAGAAACTTATATTTGACCACCTTCTTCTGGGTCTTTTAATACTTCGTGGGTACCAGTACAATATTTTGGTTGTGTGTTGGTTCTTACAGCATGACCTATTCACTTATACCCACATGTGAATCTACATATACCCATGATGCATATACTCCACTGATTTTCAATTTTGATTCTTCAGACATGATATTTCATGACTTGTAGCCTTAGAGTATCACAGGAAGAATATGGATATTAGAAACATTAACTTTGTGTCATGTGTCATGTGTCATGTGTCATGTTTCATGAAGTGTCATGAAGTAGCTTGGGCTCATTTAAAGTGCTTCACAGTTTCCTGAAAGCAATCCAGTCATCTTCTATTTAAATCTGGGCCCAGATCATTGTCTATCTGCAGTACCCATCAAAAATATATACGGATGCTTTAACTCAATAGGATGGCCACCCAGGCATATCTAAGAGATCAATAGGCATTTTTCATCCATTTGACTTTTCCTATTTGGATTGTTAGGTTGTCTCTTTTGAGTGGACATGGATCCCATGGAGGATGATCCGTAGTACCATAGCACCTGATGCAATCAGATTAGGATCATCTGTAAATAGGAGAATCTAGAAGACCTTCCCTTCTGTAAGGAATTCTTCTATGCATACTTAATCACTATCATTCCTAGGAAAGATAGTCATATCCCATGAAATTATTGCCTTTGGGACACAATGGAACCAACTCTCCCAACTAATTTATTTCTCTTCCCAAGACAAATCTTCAAGACATCCTTCTGTTTAGCTATGATTTTCTTATAGCTTCTGGTTTCACTTATAGAGAACATGTCAGTACCAGCATGGTTCAGTTCCTTTGATAGTATATCGTCTCACTGATCATTGAACAAACATCTCAAGTTTAGAGTATCAGCAGTTAAATTATTGTTTCTAGAAAATCTAACATCTCTCATTCTGCTTCCTTTTCCACTGGCACTATAATTTTAGAAGGAGAAATGGATCTTTCAAGAGAGATATATGTATTATATATATGTAGATATAGATATGCACTGCATATCTACATACATCTGTAGATATACATATACATGTATATATTATGATATACTAGTGTACAACCCTAATATATCATATTTATATTATACATATCTAAAATATAATGTATAAATATTTCTCAATCTTGAGAGATATCATATAAATATATGTATATTTCTTTGGTTCATGGGCTACTATAGCCAAAGAATTTATTGCATGATGCCAAATTACTGGTGATAAGCCTCTCCATACTTAGCTAGGCTGGTCCTCAAATAGAAAATCAGATCACAAGAGACTCAAAGGCTTTTTAACATTTTAGAAAAGGCCATGACTATCTTTGAACCTAGGATCATCTGCCTACCACAATAAGGCACCCAACTAGCATTTTGTAAAGGTTACCTAATAGCAGTAAGGATAAACGTCCCAGAAATTCAGACCTACTTAGCTAACAAAACAACTGAAAAGGAAAAGCATGTTTGATGAAGATGGTCAATCCATTTTATTCAAATTAATTTGAATATGAACCAAAGAAAGAAGATTTTATGAGGATGGTAGATTACTTCTTACACTTAATCCTAATTAATTTTTGTATGTCCCAGAGTCACATTCAAGAAATATTCTACAGAGCCTGTTAAATTACTATAGCTTGAAATAACACGTATATAGTGCTTTAAGGTTTGTAAAGTGATTTACAAATGTTATCTTATTTTGTCCTCACAAAAACCCTTATTATTATTCCCATTTTACCAATGAAGACACTGAGGCAGATGAGTTAATTGACTTGCCCAGGGACATAGGAAGTGAGTATCTGGGGCTGGATTTGAACTTAGGCCTTCCTGAGTCCAGGTTCAATGCTCTGTTCGCTGCCCCACTTAGCTGCCTCTCAAATCTGAGATACTGGTCAATATGAGACCCTATTTGGGGGGGGGGGGGGATTTGGTGACCACAGGTTAAAGGAGGATTGATTATATTACCCTGAGATTCCAGTGTTAATGTTTCCCTTCAAGGTATTTATTTGTTTGAAAATAATCTTCAAATAGTATCCTTTCTTTACAATGAGCAGAGTTCATTCTAAAGTAAGGTATAGGGCTCCTAATTGTGTGAATAAAGTGACACATTAAATAACAATTTATCTCTTCAAAAATATAATTTAAGATAAGGGATGTCCTTTACTCCCAACAGTAGCATTCCATGCTGACTTGCCTCCTTCCTGAGAACATAGAAATTCAGAAGTATCCCTCATGAATCTTCAAATCCTTACCCCTTGAGATTTTTCATAGTATACTTTCAGTTTATTGTCTAAGAAGGAGCGATCTGCACACAAAGTTACAGGAATTCTCTGTCAGGGCTTTCTTTACGTGAATTTTCCATAGTGATTTAGAAAAAGAATGCAGCTTTACGTCCACATGTTTTTGGTTGAACCCAGATAATTTCCTATTATGCATTTTTCAGTAGACTCTGAGAAACTTCTGTGTCAGGAGGTATTACATATGTTTTCTGTTTTTTCTCTTTCCGGTTGTGTATTTGAATTAACGGAAATATCCCCCCTCATAAATATTCCCATCAAAGTGGCCCTGTTGGAGGCACTAATGAAAAATGAGTTATTGGGTTGTTTGGATTGTCCTGTATAACTGTGCTGGCAAAGTTTTACAGAAAGAATAGATTTGGAGGTCAGTATTCCACTGAAGAGTATTTGAATCCCATATTTTGTCTCCTCTTGGACACAAAAATAAAATAAAACCTTATCATCTTTCTCTGTGAGCAGAACAAATATTGGCTATGCATTTTGGTGCCAAAATATGAAAATTTGATGGGGTAGGAAGAAACTTACAAGATAGATCAGATTGCACCTTCTTGGACAAGTAGACCAAAGGGGGAAAAAATCCTTCCTTTAGTAATTTAACCACTGACAGATGCGGGCATTAGGAATTGGTATCCTGTTGAAGCTCCACATCCCTTTGGAATGGCTATAAACGAGGATACAGTAAAAAAAAAAATAGATTGTATAAAAGTGCAATATAATTAAGACAAATGAAAGAAATACAAAAGTTATTTTTAGACCTCATGTTTAAAATTTCAAACTTCTATGCGATAAACAAGCTTTGAGTTATGGGTGTTAACAGCAAAATAAACTGATTTATGTCACATCTCTTCTCTTCTCCTTCCTGATCTATAGCTAAGGCTGTCATAGGCAGTGAGCTGCTCAAAAATTAATGGGCAATCTGGGTGTGGAGGTATATGATTAAAATCTTTACTACCAGTAAGACTGAGGCTAGTGGATCTCCTGAGCTCTGGAGTTCTGAGCCACAGTGGACTCCAATGACCAGTTGTCCGCACTGTTTGGCACCCATATGGTCAGCCTCTGGCAATGTGGGACTACTACACTGCCTGAAAAAAGGCAAACCAAACCAAGTGGCTGCTACTCAACCACTCAACCTAGCCGAGATAGGCTGACCTTGTCTCAGGAAAAATAAATTCTATAAAATAGCAATGGGGTTGAAGACAAATGAAGGATCTGAAACCATTGCTGTTTCTTTGAAGAGCTGAACTTATTTTTTTTTTAATTTGGCTTTGCTCAATACTATTTCCCTACAGTCATAAACCTCTCCAGATATTTCACCAGTCCAGAGACCTATACAATTTCAGATCAAATCATGTAGACAGATTTTGTCTCAGCATGGCCCAGAGTTCAAGACCAAAGAAGATGTTTGTCTTCCTTTCTTTTTATGATTTATAATAATCCATATCACAAAGTATTTAGAATTGGCAGTGATTGATAAGCAGAATTCAATAGCAATAAGTTAGAGGTGCATCCTTTGATTAAAAAAAAATAAAACAACACCACCAAAAACCAAACATATGGAAATCATAGAAAATTGAAGCATTTGCAGTAGTAGGACTTGGTAGTGATGGGAATATACCAGGTGCCACCTGGTTTTAAAAAGCAAATGTTAGACTTTGTAGGTATAGAAAACAGAAACTTATATAGTAGAAAAACAGGTCTTATGAAATACATCTGTCTTTTGTAGACCAGACTTTGCTCTTACCCTTAGACATCAGGAAAAAGCTAATCCCTCCTTAGATAAATTGGGTACCATATGGTCATTTTTCTGCTTTTGAACATAGAAAACCACTTTTTCCCCCTAGTAACAGATTCCCCATGAATAAGGATTGCTATTTACTGAATTGCAATGTCTTTTCTTCACTTAGAATTATTATCCTCACATTTAGGAGCACAAGTCTCATCTCAGTGTTGTGTAGGCCAGTAACATGGCCTGATGTGAGGGTTTGATGTGTCCAAGGCAAGAATTTGACCTTATTTCTTTGGGGAGGTTGGCTCAAGTTCTCCTTTTCTATTACTTTCCATGTTAGGTTAATCTATTACTCCAGTATTTCCAGTGCTTGCTCTCTTACATCTCTGAAAGCGGGGAGTGAAAGTGGGAATTTGAGGTGGAAAGTTAAAATAAGACTCGTTCAGGCATTTTGGAGAAATTATTTATGCAAATAAAAATAGAGGATTTAAGAAATGAAACATAATATACAGTATGGCATGTAGCTACATTTCATTTTGGAAAGGCCAACAATGATCAGGAAATTAAAACTAAAGGAAAAATATATACTATGATAAAGTTGAGATTTTAATTTCATGGGAGTCGGGAAATTCAGAGTTGAGTTTCCCAAAGAAACAATAATTCTGACATTGATTACAGCAGACACATTTATTATATACTTAGGACATTTATCCTCCATCTGAAAAAGGGAATTGTACTTTGTTCTTCTTTTCATCGAAGTCCCAAAAGGACTTTCTCACATCGCTAAGCTGATTGTTGAGTATTTGTTCTGTATCGTATCTCTTTTAGAGGAGATACTTGGCTGCTACACATTGAATTCTTGCCTGTCGTGGTTTATGCTAGGAGAATTTAACCTTCAACTCTTTCATCTTCAAAGGGTCTGTAAATGTTAATTGTTGAAATAGACAAATAGGGCATTTATTAAGAGTTATGTGCCAAGCATTGTCCTAAGCTCTAGGTATACAAAGTTAAGCAAGCAAGACAGCCACTATCCTCAGGCAGCTTATATTTTAGTGAGATAAGCACAAGTAAAAGAGCTGGGAGAGGTATATATACATTTGTACATTGAACATTTTGTAACTGATTTTTTAATTCAGAAAGACATCTCCAATCACAACTGAGCTGCCATCCCCAGTCCTCGTTTATTTCTTCTCCCTATCCTTAGTTTGTCTTCTGACAGTTCCTGCTGTTTAGACTAAAGTTATTCTCTAACTTAAATCCTTTTTGCATTGTATAATAATCCTTCTCCATCTGGTCTTCCTTATCTGGGAACCATTTCATCAACTTCTAGGTATATCAATCTTTTGTTATGCAGCCCATCATAATGGTCATCTTGGAATGTGCTCTGTAATTGGGCAAGCAGCATCATAACACTATATTATGGGCTAACTCAGTGGGTTTTATGGCTCAAAATACCACTTTTTCTCTTCCAGTGCAGTTTGGCTTTTGTCAACCAGCCAAAAAAAATTATAACTAAAGTTTCTTAATCTTTTCCACCATATCTCAATGATGTCTGCTACATAACTTTCCATACATCTGACAGGCTTATATTGTCCATGGTATAGTATCCATCATAAGTATGGTCTTACAATAAGACATTTATGCTTGTTATATACTATGAGATTCATATTATAATAAAGAACAGAGACATACTATATAATTGAATTTATAATATTTGCTCATACCCCTGCCTGTGTATTACAAACAGGTTTTACAAGGCATTAGCATTAGCTGTTATCCAATTCAATTCAACATATTTATGAAGTACCTACTATGTGCAAACACTTTGTTAAGTACTGAAGATACAGATAATGGGAAGGTACAATAATACACCATAGCTTTTCTCAAGGAGCTTATAACCTAGTAAGATAAATGCTCAAATAACTTCAATTATAAATTGGTGAATGTTAAGTTAAAAGGAGACATGTTTGTACATGGTCTTTTGAATGTCTCCCTGAATTAGATTGTGAGCTCCTTAAGCATTAGCACTATTTTTGTCCTTCTTTGTAACCCCAGCACTTAGCATAGTGTCTGGCACAGAGTAGGTGGTTAATAACTGCTGGTCGACTTGTATGGATTTTTAAGGAAAGATGAGTTATTAATGATTATTAGCTTCTCAATTATGTAAGTGGCTAGAGTAATTGATGAAGTTAAACTATAACATGGGCAGAAGGAGATTACCATCATCTGTTGAGCCATAGGTCTGCTTTGGCCTGTGATCCAATAGGTCTTTAAACCTTCTTTCTCTGCCCTTCCCCAGGCCATGCTTCACTCTGCTATTAAACTTATCTTCCTTGCGCATAGGAAGGTGGTTTCACTCCTTTGCTCAAAACCTTATTGCCCACTGAGAAAAGTTCAGATTGCTTTGTCTAGCATTCATGGCCTTCCAAAATCTGAAGCCACCCTACCTTTCCAATCTCATCCCCTATTTTTCAACCTCCTAATCCACTCAACACTTCAGTCAAACTGGACCAGTTTTTCTTCCCCATACATGCCCTGTACTTTTCCATCTAGGCAGGTAGGTGGGACAGGCATGTAGTGGATAGAGTGCTGGGCCTGGAATCAGGAAGACTCATCTTCCTGAGTTCAAATAAGGCCTCAGATACTTACTAGCAGTGTGACCCTGGGCAAGTCACTTAACCCTATTTCCCTCAGTTTTCTTATCTTAAAAATGAGCTGGAGAAGGAAACAGCAAACCACTCTAGTATCTCTGCCATGAAAACCCCAAATGAGGGTCATGAAAAAATCAGACATTACTGAAAAATGACTGAACAACAACAAATTTTTGCTCATCTTCTCTCTCTCTAGAATCCCCTCTCCTGATAAAGTCTATGCATCCTTTGAAGTGCAGCTCTAATGCTACCTCTTCCATGAAGACTTTCCCACTTCCTTTATTAGAAATTCTCTCCTTTCTCCCATCCCAGTTCTCATATAGCATTGTTCTTATACTTCTTTTATGTATTTTTACAAACCACTGTGAATAATTTTCTTACATGGTCATTCATGTAGCATCGTATCTCACTACTAGGCTACTCTATCTTATCTCGGCATTATATATTGCTCAGTGCTCTGCACATAGTAAGCACTTAATAATTTTTTAATTTGAATTAAAGTCCTAGAATACGAGAGTTGGAAGAGACCTTAGAATTCACTAGTGTAGCAACCTTGTTGAAAAGATAAGGGAACTGATGCCCACAGAGGTCGAATGATTTGCCCAAGGTCACACTTCTAAAAGGTATCAGAGCCCAGAGTAGAGCCTGGTATGGTGTGATGGATAGAGGGCTAGGTTTGGGATGAGGAAATCCGTAGTTTAAGACCTGCCTTCTGACACTCACTAGCTGCACAACCCTGGGCAAGTCAATTAACTTCTCTGTGACTCAGTTTCCTCATTCATAAAGTGAAGGAGCTATATTTGATGACTTCTGAACTCCTTACCAGCTCTAAATATATGATCCTATGACTTCCAGTTAAGGGTGCTTCATTTACCTTTTCTTTTGTCTTGGGTGACCCTCATCTGATCACTTCTGGAAGCGATATGTCACTTTGAATTTTTCCCCTCTCTTCTGTCTTAGAAATCACAGCACAACCCTTGTTTAGATTTTTAGAGTTTTTAACATTCAGGTCACTACTACATGAGAGCATATAGAGGTTTAAAATAACATACAAAGGGAAAGGTTTCAAAGTTACACGGGTCTTAAAAGTGAAGCTTCATCTTCTATACAAATGCACAGGAGACCACACTGGTTATTTTTTAATTCTTTCATTTATGCCCACTGAGCTCCTTCTTCCAGCTTATTTTGTTGAGTTGGTTGTTGAATTAAACTCTAGCCTTTTAAGATTAGGATTGTTGAAGCTGTTGGAATTCATAGTCTCCTTTGGAATTGCTTCTCAGTCCTGTCTCTGAGTCTTATACTTTCTAACCAATGGAAAACCCTTCTCTGGCTGATCCTCCATCCTACAAGGACCTCATTAATCTCTCCCTAGAGGTCTCAATATCTTTAAATTTCCTCTCCTTGATATGGCTGCCTGGCTAAGAAAGAGTCTTCCCTCTGACCTTTAAAGTTTTCTCCTCTGCCTTGACTCAGTCCTTGAATCCTCTGGCCTTGGGAAACTCAAACTTAGCCAAGTCTCTTTGCCTTGGTTGATTTCCTTTAAGCTAAATCAATAGATGATTCAGACTAGTTCCTTCCTCTGGGTTAAGCTTGATTTCTTCATGTCTTACCTTATAGTGAAGCCACATGATTTAGAACTGTGAAGGTCCCCAAGAAGACAGAACCTCTTTCCTGTTCAAAATTGGACCTTCCTGTATTCCTAATACTTACTGTTTGTAGTTCCCAATTAATTGGAATAACTGAGGCTATACTCAGGGACTAGTGAACATTTCATACCTTTCTAAAGTTTAGTTGTCAACTCTGCCCAATTTCTTGTGTTTTTAAGTTGCTAAGTTATTTTCAGTTGAATGGTCCTAGAATGTTCTCCAGTAGAGGTTTGTATTTGAGTGTATAGTGTATAGTAACATAACAATTAGTGTATAATATAGTATTATATTAGTATATAATTAAATTAGTTATTATTATAATATGTTATTATAATATTATATAGTATATGGTATATTATATAATATAATTTAATAATTAAATCATTATAAATAAAAATTAGCATATAATATAGCAATTATAGTAATACACTTAAGTGTATAGTAATTAATAATAGACTATTCTTTCTATGAGAGGCCATGTGGCATAGTGGATTAGAGGGTCTTAAAGTCAAGACCTGTGTTCAAGTCTAGACTCTGTCACATACTGCATATGTAACCCTAGAAAAATCACTTTATGTCTCAGTATCCCAGGCAACTCTCTGACACTATAAATTGCTTAAGAGATGTTGATCTGCCTTGAGAGAATGAACTTCCTCACTGGCAGGTCCTGATAACAAATGTCCATACCTTCATTTTCTTTACCAAAAAACAAAGTTCTCCTCATCATTAAAGGCAAGGACATTGTATCACAATATAACAGTGACAAAGCCTGGGTTTTTATTTTGATTTTTTTTGAGGGGGTAGGGCAGGGCACTTGGGGTTAAGTGACTTGCCCAAGGTCACACAGCTAGTAAATGTATCAAGTGTCTGAGGCTGGATTTGAATTCAGGTCTTCCTGACTCCAGGGCTGGTGCTCTACTCACTGTGCCACCTAGCTGCCCCCTAAAGTCTGGATTTTTAAACCACGGATGACATTTCTGGTTCTTTTGTAAAGCTATAGGCAAAAAGTCAAAATTTTTCTATCTGTTGTTTAAATAGATAATAATCTTATCTTAATAAAAGGATTTGTTCTGTGATGTTTGGATTCAGTCAAAGGGCCTCACTTGAGCACCTAGAGGGCCACATGTGAGGGCAGGTTCCCCACTCCTGGATAAGATTATTTTCCCACCAGAGGTCTGAGAACTTTGGGTGGGAGTAGCTATGCAAATGATTTCTTCTAAGAGAATTTCTTCTAAGAAGACTAGTTGTCTCTACACCATCTTTGTGAAGTAGGCTGGTGCTTCAGCACTGCCAGGAGGGTGTGACAAGATGTGTACTTCTCCTAGAATGATACTAATAGAAAGGGTCCTATTGGAGTTATACTCATCACAGTGTTATGAACATCATTGAGATTAGATTGTTAAGTGCCTTGAGCAGGAAAATTGCTTGTGGAAAGTCATTTTACACCCTTGTACATCCAGGTTCCTGAAGCATTTAAAACATTTTTGGGGGAAAACATGTGCAAATTGCTTCAATGCATCAGCTTATTCTTGTGTGCTTTCTCCATGCCTTGTAGAAACTCATGTATTTTTTTTCCACACCCACTCCAAACCATCTGTATACCAGGCAAGTTTTTTGAAATATAAAACTAAATGAAATAAGTCCATTTCACTTATTTAGAAAAGATTATGACTAATTACTGTGGAGAAAAATCCTAATTGAGTGGGAAAGTGAGTTATTCTCTTTAGGCGTGATGGAAAGAACACTGAGCTTGGGGTGAGTATGCCCTGCATTCAAGTCTTGACTTTAACATTTACTAGGAGTATGAATTTGGGGCAATATCACCTGGGGATAATGATATTTGTATGACCACATGGGGATGTTATGAAAAAAAAGTTCTCTGTAAGCTGTGAAATATTCATATAAATGTGAATTATTTATAATTATTCCTAGTTTACTCTCTTTTTTCCTGGTTCCATTTCTTCTGGGACCTGTAATTAATTCAATATTGCTATTATTAGTGGAAAGGACATGTCAATCAACTCTGTTATGGCTTTACTCACCAACCCTCTGACTTCCCAGACCAAAACTCTTCTCCCATATTTTGTATCATCACACACTCTCCTAAATATGCTCCACATCTCACGTGTATATTTATGTCCGCGGTACTTAGCACAGTGTTTGACACTTAGTAAGTGCTTAATAAATCTTTTTACATTGATTCACTGTTATTATTTATCTAACTTAACCACACTTAAGTGAAACCTCGCTGAATGGACCACAGTGCTATGGCATAGAAAAAACAACCTCTACATAAAAAAGCGCAATCACAGGGTGGCAACATACCCCAGGGTTAGGCAAAATGCCTGGGGGAAACAAAGCTCTTAGTGCCAGCTTTGTAAATCTAAACTTAAACAGTGACAATACATACCACTGTTAGCTCATCCTAGAAGTGTATCCATATGGATCCATTTAACTTGTGAGTATGTTTGGGATCTAAATATAGGGCCATGGATGAAAATTCCCCAGATAATTCTTCTCCAGCCCTAATGACCTTCTTACCTCAGAGGCTTCCAGTTGTACCAGTTGGAACGAACCTAATCCAAAATTTTCGTTTACCCACTTCTTTCCCCCTCCTCCACCTTTCCCTGAGAATATGAAGTATAATATGACCAGACACAGTCATTAAGGCAAGAAAACTCATGAGACTTTGCATCATTTTTCTTTAAGACGAATGATCTAGCTGAGTCTCTTCTATGTGATTAGAAACTCTCATTCTTCTAATTACTGTTCTGCTCCTACCTTGAAGAGTGGGAGGAGAGGGCAGAGTAGGGTAAATCACACAGTGTTGATTTTATCTCCAACACCCACATTTTTTTCATGTGAGATCTCATTAAAATTAACATAAGAGAAACTTGAAAGGAGAAAAAAATGATGGTTAAGAATAGCTAGATAAAGAAGGTGTATGGAAAGGGAGAGGCTAGCAACTTCGGTTTGAACTTGTATTCTCAATTAACTCCTTCATTTACCCTCCTGAATACAATGCAGCATGATTTTCAGGTCTAGACTGAGCTTCTTGCTCAGTAACCTCACCTTGGATATCTGGAAAGTTACAGACATTCTCCCCTTTGACCCATTTTCCTTCCCTCCCAGCCAGACTCCTAAAGCTATTTTACCAAAGTCACCCAGTAAGACCTTCAGCATGTAGTTACAAATAGTAAGTGTGAAAGGTTTCTTGGTACTAAGATTGAGGAATCTGAAAACAGCTTCTTACAGAGAAGTTTCCATTGGTTGAGGGTGTTAAACGAAAGGCATCTTTCCAACTATCTTTCTACTTTGTGTTTCAGATTTTGTCACATTTGAATCTTTTTTCATGGGTTTTTTGTGGTCCTTTCTTACTAGTCATATCCAGATAAGAATGTGAGAAGTGGCTTGTTTATTCATTACCATTTCAAAATACTTGTAAAGTCTACCATGCACATAGTTAAAATGTTTTCAAATCTAAATTATTTTTGTTAGATAATCCCATTTTAAAGTGACATTATGATTTATCACCATTAATTAGGTCTCTGGTCCTTCGTATGCTTCTTGTTTGTATCTGTTTTTATTCTTTGTCACATAAATATTGTAGTTTACATACAGAGTTCTGACTTTGTGTAATATAGGGCTAATGAGTCACAGATGTAAAGATGCTGGCACATTACCATCTAATAAACTCATATTCCTCAGTAAAACAAAAGCAAATTGTACACATCTGTTTTTCAACTCTCAGCATTTCTATATTTGTGTACAATCTATGTTTAAAGAGCTTTTGCTTGAGGGAGGAAAAAAAAAAGAGAGAAGGATACAGGTCACTCAGAAACCATTGAGCCTCATAACAGTCTTATCAGGATGGACTTGGGCAAAGCCAATCATTTCTTCTGCTTTGGTTCCATCCAAGCACTACCTCAATAGATGAGAATCAAAGGCAACAGCGCAGAAATGCTACTATCTATTTACCTATCTATCTAAAAGTCCATTGACTTTCTCAAAAGAAAAAAAATCCCCAATGGAAAAAATGCTAATGAAATAAGGACTCTAGGGAACTTTCAACCTTGTGGGGGCCTCTAGAGAAATAGGGAGGGCATAGACATTTGCAGCTCTTTTTACTACTTTATTCAATATATTTATAAACTGTACTCAAGCAAAAACAAAAAAAAGTATAAGAGAAGGAATTGTTTTGCTGGAGAGCTCCAATTTTCTAGAGTACAGTGTTGGAAAGGTGGTAAAGTTAGGGCAAAAATACCTCTCATATCTGCCCAATTTGATCTCCACAATAGTCTGTTCTCCAGAAAGGTGGAACCAGGTTGTAGAGCTGATTTGTTTCTCTGGTTTCTAATATGATCCTTCTCAAGGGAATATCCTTGCAAAATTTTTATCTGATCCCTTTTCGTTATTAAGGGTTCCCAACAGCATTTTGTTCTTTTAAAATATTGGACTTTTGCAAAAGTAGTATACTTAAATAGAACATAAAGGTTAAACGCTGTCATAGACATGCTCACAGTACAAATGATAGATGGCCATTGGTATCACTCTGAGTTCCTTAAGCAAGAGAAAACAGACTATTTGAACTGGGAGTCATCGTGTAATATGAGAGGGATATTTTGAAACATAGGTGGGAACATCAAATGTGCCAAATTCATTGGATCTGTCTTGAGCACTATTTCTAATCTGATCGTGTTCATTGTGTATTACTGTCCACTTAAAAAAGATGGGTGTATGTATTGTATGTCCTGTGTCTTTGAGTAAACAGATCATTGCTCTCATTCTGTAACAATAAGTTGGTATTCAGCACATGGCCCATAGCCATCCATGGAGAACCTTTTGCATCTATAATTCTAGAAATCTGGAAAATTCTAGAAAAATTCCAGCCACAAGCTATAGACAACAAACTTGAGTGGCATCAAATGGTCAGTGTGAGGCCTTCTGAGTCTCTCTCTGACTTTCTATTCCCAGTTGAGGGAGAGCTTGTATTAAATTTTCTTTGGCTCCATAATGGATGAGGTTAGTAGTAGTCCATAGGCCCCATCGGGCAAATTGCTTGTTCTGTTTGTCCATTAGTGAAATGTCTGTGTGACGGTTTCTGTCGTGTTGTTTTGGTGCCCGTGCTGTGTCTGTAGGGTCTGCCAGGCTTCCCCACAGTTGCGGCTCTGCACAGTAATCAGATACTCACCGTCAAGGTTTGTGGTTGAAACGTATGTCTACTCAGTCAGGTTCCTCAATCAGCATAAGAGGGTGTGTGGACAGTTAACTGTGGGGACAGTGAAAGTCAAGAGTCCATCCGTCTCTAGGAGTAAAAACCATCAATGCATGTTGCCTCATGGACCCCAGTGAGGTTTTGTTTTAATTTTTTAAAATAAAATTGTCTTAGATGAAGATTTATCTAAAGCAAAGTATATGGGGGAGGTGATCTTTGAGTACCCTACATTTTTATTCATGTGGGGTATTTTATGTGTGGGAATGTATTTTATGAGTGGGAATGTGTTGTGCCTTAGTGTTCTTACCTATGTTGTCTAACACCCAGTTGATTAAGCCATCATAAGAACTCCTGACCTTCAGCTATCATTCAAATGGCACCAAGGTTCATGCAACATTATGCTGGTTGAAAATCCTGGCTGAAAAATTGGACTGGTACTTTGTCCTTGGAATCTCTGCCTGTAGAAAAGCATATAAGAGCCTCTGGAGCTATGTATGGGATGATACTGAATTAAAAAAACAAAAACAAAAAACCCTAACATCTCTGGCCAAAAGAACTGTTTTTAAAAATGTTATTTGCATTTGAAAACCTAGCCTTACCAACATGCTCCATAGCTTTATTCTTTTCAACAACCAGGCTGGGGTTCTAGCGTCAAACACAAGCACTGGTTCTTTTTTTTCTCCTATTATTAGTTTTGATAAGTCTAATGCTTGTATCTTTATTTCTTTCTTGGGCCTTCTGATGTCTATTCCTCAACTCTCTCACCTCTGAACTTCAACCTTTGACCTCACCTGCCTGATCAGATGGTGTTTCCTAAAATCAATCATGGGTTTCTCTCTGCTGATCAGCAGCTCATTAAACGCCGCCTCATTAAGGTAGTGCTGCTTCTGTCTGAAGTCTGATTCTTCTTTACTTTTAATTATTGCTCTGCATGCTGGTATCAAGGTATCTCCTAATGGTGGAGTGTTGTCTTGAAAACATCCCAAAGCAAAATAATTTTAATGAGTTGTATTTGTAGATTAGTAAGAGATAAAAAGACAATGTTATACAATGGAAAGAACGTTGGCCTGGGAGCCAGGGGACCTGAGCTCAGATGCCAACTCAGCCTCATACTCTCTGTGACTTTGGGTGAGTGGTTTTGTTTCAGTGGTCCCCAGTTTCCTCCTATATAAAATAAGGGGGTTGGACTATATGACCTCCCAAGTCCTTTCCAGCCTCAAGTATATCATCCTATGATACTGTGAGTTTGAAAAGAAAAATTAAAAGAAATTAAAAGATTTTGCCTTTTTTGTTTTTGTTTTCAAAGTTTACTTATAATTGAAGTCAGTAAGGGATGTTTTCAGAACCTTCTGCCTCTAGTAATTAAGAAGTCATTCTAAACTAAGCCAAGAATGACTTTATTTTATAAGGAAAGAGCCTCACGTGTTATTTATCGATTACCTAGCCATAAAATGCATCTGTCAAAAGTGCAAGTCCAGCCATTTGTTTTATTGCCATTATAAGGAAGATTTAAAATAAAAACAAGCTGATGCAGCATTGTTCTTGTTCTAAAACAGTGGACGACTTTGCTTCCAAGCACAGCGATTATGATGTAGCACTATTCTTGTGAGCGATCAGTGCCTGGCCACTGAGTACCTCTCTATCAAGTCAGCTCACATGGTATGAATATTTATGTCCTTCCTGTGGTCAGGCAAGTGGCTAGCAGAGATGCCTGTTTTATGTCTCTCTAGGAGTCTTTTCGCCATTTGGTTATGTGAATCATTTGAGCCAAAAAGTAGTCAACAAGGCAATGTTTTTGAAGAATGATTGAAAGATGGTCCTGTTATGATCATTTGTGTATCTGTTCTTTTTTCCATTGTAGGGTGACCAAGGACAAGCTGGCCCTCCTGGACCCCCTGGCCCACCAGGACCCAGAGGGCCCCCTGGGGACACAGGGAAAGATGGTCCCCGTGGCATGCCAGGAGTACCTGTGAGTTGCTGTCTCCTTATGCTTTCTGAATTACAGATTCCCAGAACTTTTCGTGAGGAATGACTGTTTCTAATTTCTCTAAAGTCTTCCTGATGATCATTAAGCTAGGGCATGGGGTTGGATTAGGGTTGTGGGAGTGGTAGTCAGAAGAAGAGAAATGAGGAAGGTATATATTGAAAAGTCTCCAAATGGAGCAGCAACCAGGTGCTGCTGCTAGCCATGGCCCTCTTCCCCTTGGTAGCCTCAGAAAGTATCAGAGTAGATACATTGAAGGGGTAGCAACTGATTTGGAGTTCTACCAGGTAAGGTTTGAGAATGAATGGTGAGCTACATGTATCAATGCTGTCTATCTCCCATAGCCTAGAACGAAACACACTTGTATGGTTACTGTAAAGTATGGTCCTAGAAGAAATCAGTCTGCCTAGCAATGAAAACCAATCAATACCATAGGGTGTCCTCAAACTCTTAGGGTATTTAAAAGTTATCATAGCTTAAAACCACAACAGACTTTGGAGACACCTGTATTCTGTGTTGTGAATGATAAATGATTTTTAAAACTGCACTATAGCATACTTTAAAATGAACTGCAAATGAATCAAATTGGAGTTTCTTTACTTGTTTGCCTTGTTAGTGTTTTTTTTTTTTAATTTCAGGTCTAATGCAAAAGCTTTAAGACAAATTTTCTTATAAGTGCTATTTCCCATGCTGAATGACACTATTAATTCTTCCATGTAGTTATATGAGGAATTAATTCACTCTTAGAATGTGGTGGGCAATGGTACTGTTAAAGTTATTCTACCATTAGAAAGAAAAATTCGCAATCCCAAAAGCCCAATTCTAATGACTCGTTTTTCTCCAGCTGATGCTCCAAACGGGCTATAGCCAAGACAAGCTTCGTTCTTGTGAACTGTATATTCTTTGGCAGCCTCAGTGTTAGGGAGGTCATGTGATATTATGGAAAATGGTAGATTTGGAGTAGAGAACCAAGTTTAGGAGCCTGGCGCTGCCACTTACTCTTTGTGTGTAAGTTAATTCTCCGGGCCTCAGTTTCCATATTTATTCAATAAGGTTAGACATCTAACGTCCCTTCTAGCTCAAAATCTAATAAATATCTCTTCAAATAACTGCCCATTTTGGATAACTATATTGATCACATGTCATATCTTCTAGGGCTGTGCCAGAAATTAAATTCCATTGAAGAATTCCTGTTTACTACAAGGAATTTGCTTTAACCTTATATCGAGGTGCAATAAATAGAAAAGTTCTTTGTGATCTTAAGGCAGTACATAAGCATAAGCTGTTGTTATTGTAATGGATGTGTTAAGAAAGAAACTCCTTACGCATTTCATAGACCCAAACGGCCATTTGTAAATTCCACAAATTGAATTAGATATTTAGTTATAAGCTCAGACTCAATTTAGTTGAAAAATTATTAAATATAATAAACCTCAGAAAGGAATTTCTTTTTTAAAATTTATTCATTTATTTTTAGTTTACAACATTCAGTTCCACAAGCTTTTGAGTTTTAAAGAAAGGAATATCTTGAAATAAATTTGGAAGCACCTTTTGAAAGGCTACCTGAATCCAGTTATTTGCTTGATAAACGCAGTTATGTTGCTCAACTACCTATTATTTTGCTTATAACATTAATAATGTTAATGTTTTATATTAGTTTATATTAACGTCATTTATTTGATCTGGAACTAGTCTTAAATGTCATTCTCTTCCATGTCGCTCATTTTACAGATAGAGAAGCTAAGGCATAAAAAGGTGAAATGACCTGTCCAAAGCCAATCCAATTCTAGTACTTTCCTCACTGTACCCCATTAATCTAAGCAAAAATTAATCACGATAATAACAATGCCGTTGAGGAGTCCTCCCTGGCATTTGGGTTTTAGTTATTTTAACCATTATCAATCAAACCTGAATTCTAAGAAATTTTTATGTACTGACAGTCTCTACATATAGATGAAATTCTTTTGCGGGTAATTTTCTATAATCAGAGAACAATTCTGAAACTTTCCTAAAAATTCTTTCAAAAGTATCCACTGCACATGAGTACAATTTTGATTCATTTAATGAGCCTTCACATAAATGAAAAGTGTTTGTCTGAAATCTAGCAAAGACTGTGGTCTCAAGTTGAGACATTGGGTCTTTTTGAAGAATTGTCAGTGTGTTGATGTTGAAAAAAATTTCAAAAGTTGATCGTGTGGGGACGAAAAAGTCTACTTCTCATAAAATACATGGGCTTTATGATAGATATTCACTGTTCAGATGTTTCCTACACTATGTTGCCAAGTTTGTTGCTGGTTTTTTAAATGGTAGAGTCTGACCTCTCATTGGGCAGAGTATTATTCTAATGCATTAGTATTAGTATGCATTATTGCCAGGTCCCCCCATCTCTACTTGCTTCTCACCATGGTAAACAGTTAGCGTGAGTTGTCATGGACAGAAAATTTATCAGCCAGAGACCAATTTTCTGGTAATGAGCCTTTCTAAATTTAGGTAGATTGGTTATTGAATGACAAATATATATTCTGTGATCAAACCATCAAACCTACCGGCTTAGTGGTAGGGTACACCAGAGTCTGATTTTTTTTTTGTAGTCCTGTAGAGAATCCAAGGTCAATTCTTCAACCTGATGAGGCATCAGAATAGAAATGGTGCATCAATGCAATTATATAATATGCCACAAAAGTCTAGAGTTGTAAACTTCAATAGCTTTGCTAGCATTGGGTCCCATTGCACTAGCCTATTACTTGGTCACTCCCATCTGACTGACTTACCACTTACACAGCTCTTCAGCTGACCTCGTATGGAAACTATGTGCCTGTTGTTAAATTAAAAGATGACTACAGTGTGCTTTTAAAGTAGCTCTCTTACCTGCATTGTTTCTGTGCTTGCAGTTACAGCGTTTTAGGAATCAGCGGAATCAGAAAAAAAAAATTCTATCTTCATGTGGTTGCCATGTGTACTTTAATGACTATTTGCTATGCTATGCTTCAGTGGTTATTGAAACGTCATTACTGAATAGCTATGTGAACTAGACATTTAATGCATGCAATACTAACAACACTGATTTTTAAATTCCTTTTTAAGGGTGAGCCAGGAAAACCAGGAGAACAAGGCTTAACGGTAAGTACCTCAGATTTTTTTCCGTTCTAAAATTTCTGAAAGCTAGACTATTTCAGAGGCAACTTAATGCACAGCATCATAATTGTGATTATCACCTTGCACGGTTGTGCTTCAAACTGGTCTCAAACAGCTTGTGGTTCAAGAGAAAGTCAATTGGAGAAGATAATTTTTTTTTCCTGTATGTGAATAGTCCTTTGCAGTTCCCAGTTCTTAAATGCGGTAATATCAAAGTTGTCTACTGGTCAGAGGTGGGCCAAAAAAAGAAAAATTAATGGAGTCAAAATGACCTTATTTTGTGAAATTCAGCCAAGAGTAAGTACTGTGTTCTAGAGACCATGAAGTTATGAGACTAGCACACTCTCACAAGTAGCTTATAAAGTAGATGAGATAAAACATATATAAATAAACTAAATGACAAACATGATAGCATGTTATAAAATAAAAAAGCAAGTATATTTGGTTTTCTTAGAAAAATGTATTTTAATGTATGCATAAATATACATATACATACATATACATACAAATATATGTATACATCTGTACAATATATATACACAAATATATAGATATATGTGTGTCTATTTGTACCCTCAGTATGTAGCACAGAGCTCAGCGCATAGTAAGTGCTTAATAAATGCCTGCTGCTTGTTGTATGTTTATTTTATGGATGTGTTTATATACACTTAATATTAATACACATGAACACATGCACATATACATATGTACAGAATGCACACATATACATGCATAAACTTATACATAGCCACACACATATATCCACATATATACATATATATTGCACATATGTTTGGAAGTTTTCTTAAAGGGATTGTCTAAACAAACCAGTGCATAAGCAACCTGATACTATTACAAGATTTTGGCCATTGGATGGAAGAGATTGGTTGAACATTAGCCACCCACCCCTAGTGTCTTAAAAAGCAAGAAGCCAATGTGCATCCCCATTCCTATGTTAAGCTCCATGAAATCACCTTTGCTACATATAAAATGTCTAGTACACTTGCTTTCAATTTAGGAATAATGATCATAAAAGTACAAAAAATACCAATGAGATCTTGCAGTTCCATATGGGAGCCATTTACAGGGAAGGGGGGCAGTGAAGGGTGAAGGGGACAAGAAGAGGAGAAAGATGGTAAAAGAAATCTGGAGAGGAAAGAGGAACTGAGAGCAAGAAAGCCAAGAGGTAGAGACACACAGGCAAGAGAAACATGCAGAAGGAGGGAATAGGAGACACAATTTGGTTCCACAGTTTTCTGTTGTAAGATAGATTAAATTCAAGTATGGTTGTGATTTCCTTGAAGAGGGGTGAAATTCCACTGCAGGTGTGGATAGCTAGAATTTTTTTCTTTTAAATTCCAGGCTTATGATTTAGTTGATGTTGGAAACTCCTGGTAAAAACTGCCTCCATTGATACAGACAGCAATTCTTTTGTAATTTATGGAGAGTTGTTTGGGGGCAATGAGAGGTCAGGTGACTTATCCAGAGTCTCAAAGCTAGTTCTCTCATAGCAAGGAACTGTTATACCTCAAAACATTTCCAATATTAGAAAGGCTTTTGATTTTAAACCTTTTGGTTCTTTTATCTGCGGGCTCCTAACGGGAGAAGTAGTTGTATCCTTTTTGTTTGTCTATAATTTAAAAAATTGTTGCCCTATAAATTTGCCCTGTAAAACTTGCATGCCATGAGTGTGAAATGTCTATTATGGTGTGAAACAAAAATTCGCTATCAAAATTTTGGGGTTCAAATAATGTGTTGGGTTCTATTAAGACTCAAAGTAGAAATGAAAAATATTATCAGGAACAAGAATCTGAGGGTAAAAACCATTTGAACAAGGGCTTTTAAAATTCTTTTGTACCAAGGACCCCTTTGTCAAACTGGTGAAAGCAGTAGGCATTTTAAAAGTGCTTACTGTGTGCTAGCCCCTGTGCTAAGTGCTGGGGATACAAATACAATGAAAAAGAAAGACTATCTATGTCCTCAAGTAGCTGAAGAGGGCTTGGGTCCTCCTCAAAATGGAGGCTCTGGGAGACATTCACCAATGGGAGAAGGATCTGGCACGGTGGAGAAACATTCTAGAGTGAAAAGGCCATAGGAACTGATGAATGTTCTAGATTGAAGATACTACAGGTACTTACTTAATGGAGGTTCCAGGTTAGACTGCAGCTGAGGATTGATGCTTGAAAAGTCAGAAGCACAGGAAGGGGTACTTATGAACCTCCACTCAGAATAAAGTTTCTAAAATACTCATAGCTGAAATAAATGCTAAATTTCAGTTAGAGGGTAGTGAAAATAAAGATGTAATTTTTGTTCCCCATCAAGTTCACAGATACCTTGAAATCTATCCACCATTTGAGTGTCTGGCTAAGCATTTCTTCCTTCCTTCCTTCCTTCCTTCCTTCCTTCCTTCCTTCCTTCCTTCCTTCCTTCCTTCCTTCCTTCCTTCCTTCCTTCCTTCCTTCCTTCCTTCCTTCCTCCTTCCTTCCTCCTTCCTTCCTTCCTTCCTTCCTTCCTTCCTTCCTTCCTTCCTTCCTTCCTTCCTTCCTTCCTTCCTTCCTTCCTTCCTTCCTTCCTTCCTTTCTTCCTTCCTTCCTTTTTAGGTTATGGAGACTCGGGTATATTTGTAGACAAATGCAAAGGAGTCAAAGTATCCAGAAAAAGATTGAAATATGTGGCAGATGAGAGGTCCTTGAAGAAGAGACAGGATGGGATGATGATAAGGGAGTCGAGCCTTTGTGAGGAGTTATTCTGCGAAGGAGGAGAGTGAGGACAGTGATGCTGACATAGCTCAAAGAATTGAGAAGAGCTCCTGAGCGATTCCATGGAGGATAGCCTCAGACTTTTCAGGAAGGAGGAAACTAAGTCTTCAGCAGTTCGGGGTGAGGGGAGAGAAGGAATCATTCAAAACCAGAGATATGGAGAAAGATTTAAGAGATTAGCAAGGTTACACTAGAAAGATTATCAAGCAGCAACTAGGACCCAAATGAAGTTATATACTATGAATTTCTAATTGGTACAATCAGGTCCACTTTTTTGCTTTATGAATTAATGCTCATCTGCCCTGGAGCAAAGTGGTAAAATCAAATGGATGAGGTTTATTCAGGACTGAAGATTTGTAGGACAGGAACAATGGAAGGACAAGGGGTTATGAAATTTTGTTGTTGTTTAATCATTTTTCAGTTGTGTCTGACTCTTCTTGGCACTGTTTGGGGTTTTCTTGACAAAGATGTTGGAGTGGTTGCTCATTTTCCAGATGAGGAAACAGAGGCAAACAGGGTTAAGTGACTTGCCCAGGGTCACACAGCTAGTGAGTGTCCAAGGCCAGATTTGAACTCAGGATGATGAGTCTTCCTGACTCCAGGCTCGGTGCTCTATCCATTGCACCACATCGTTGCCTGGTTATGGAATTAGTTAGGGTAATAGCTAGAGAACATTAAAGTAGTAAACCGTAAGTTCAAGGCTGGAAGGAGAAGCAAGGAAAGCCAGAGTGTGGGAAATGGGCTGGGAGAATACTTAGCCCCAATTAGTTACCTAGTCCTGTGCATAATTTTATTGATGCATAGACTTTAAATATGAGATGCAACATCTTAGGAGTACAGTCTGGCAAAGAAACAGATTTGTTAACAAAAGCAGCACGTTCCACCTTCCTTGAATTTGTACATACCGCCTAGGATATAATATATGAATGACAAGTAGCCCAATCCCATCTCCCTACAATCCCTAGCTGGATGTCATTTCAAGTAGAAATGTCATTAAATATAACTACTCAATTTATTCCTAAATGAATCATGCTACCATCTTGGTGTGCTCTAATGCTCCACTCCTCAAAGGCACAGTCTCAGTCTCAGTTGAAGGTGATGTGAAGAATGTTCCCCCACCCCCCCCACCCCCGCCAAGCCTTTTAAGGCCAAGCCTTTAAGAGTTAAAACTCTTCAGACCCAGTTAATTCCCTAATTTGGTCAATCCCAGCTGGAAGGCTTAGCTGAAATGTCTTTGTTCAGAGGATAGTTGAATTATCATGAATCTTTCAAATCGGTTGCTTCTTCACACTTTGAAAAAAACCAAACTTCCTCCCTTGGCACAGCCATTCCCCTTGATATAAAAGTGGGATCCTTACATTTTTAATAGTTAGTAATGAGGATGATACCTACCCTACCCACTTCAAAAGTTACTGGGAGAATCAGAGGAGATAAATCATAGCCAAAGCACTTTTAAAATTCAGAGCACTCAACACACATTAGATAGTATTTAAATGTTCTTTCTGGAATCAATTATAGGTGAACATTGATTTACACAACAGATTTATTCGTGAGAGTTTGTGTGTAAATAGCATTTTTATAATTCAGCTTCACTTGCTAAGAATTTAGGCACTGAGGGCGCAAAAAAATGTTGTGGTGTCTTGCCCCCGAAGACCTTATATTCTACTTGAGGGAAATAGATGTTTAGATAAGTCTGTAGAAGATATATACAAAGTATATATTCATGGGGTTAGGTGGGAGTGGGGAGGACAAAAGGAACTAAAAACTGGGGATATTGGGAAAAGCCTCTGAGGGGAAAGCCTTGGATGCTGTTAGGAATTCTAAAAGGCAAATGGGGATTGTGTTCCAGGTATGATGGAGAACTTGCACAAAAGTGCAGAGATAGGAGACAGAATATCGCATATGAGAAACAGCAAGTAAATCTGTTTGATGAGAATGTGGAATTCTTGAGATTAATCTGAAAAGATAGGTTAGAGCCACACTTTCAAGTTCTTTTGATTCCTGATGGAGGAGTTTTATTCTAAAGGCAATATGGAGCCCCCAGAGCTTCTTGCACGGGGGACTGATATGGTCAGACCTATTTTAGGAATATCCGCTTGGTTGCTATGTTTGAGAGAAGAGAAATTGGAGATAGAGAGACTGCTTAGGAGGCTGTTGCTGTAGTCCAGGTGAGACTTGACAAAGTCTTAAATGAGGATGATTCCCATGATAGTCAAGAGAAGGGGACTCAGACTTTTGTACTATGAAAACTTGTTATTTTAAAAAAATCCCATTGTGAATCATGGATTCATGGATCTAGAGCCAGAGGCAGCGTAGGACAATGGAAAGGATGTGAGATTTGGAGGCAGAGGATATGGGTTCAAACCCTCAATCTACTACTTGTTATTCGTGGGACGATGGGTCAAATTGTTTAACATCTCTCAATTTCCACAATTGTAAAATGAAAAAAATTGGGCTGGATTACTAGTTGTGTGACTCTGTTTGCCTTATCTGTAAAACAATCCAGAGAAGGAAATGGAAAACCACTCCAGTATCTCTACCAAGGACAACCAAAATGGGGTCACAAAGAGTGGGACAGGACTGAAAATTATTTGTACCCTCTGGAAGTAGCAGGAGAGAATCATAGCTACACAACCAATCACAGGATACTATCTATACCCACTTATGTGGTAGGAAAACACAGGATGCAGGGTGCCTCCTTGTTGGTCGATCTGGGCATGTCTAGGGCAAGCCCTTAATACATATATTGGTTTTGATTAAAATAAAGCACACTGATTATGAAGACCACTGTCTCCATTTTTAGGTCCCTTTCAGTGTGTATCAACTTGAATCTTCATTATGTGTTCCAGTGTACCTCATCAGGAGGAAATATACCCCAAATAAACTTGGAAAGGGTGAAAGGATATCTGACTTTGTGATAGTTCAATCATAGTTCTAGACCTTGAGGGCACCTCGGTGACTACAAGTCCTACCACCCCCATTTTACAAATGAAGAAATTGAGTTCCAAGACATAAAGTGTTTTGAATTAGCGTTAGTGAAAAGATTTGAACCCAAGTTCAAGAAGCTTCAAGGAGAATGACCCCTAATAATAGAGAAGAGAGCCAAATGTGGACACATTGTGTAGCACCCTCTTTGGGAGTTACTCCCTCCAACTCATACTCTCACTCATAGGTTAGGTTCTTCAGAGAATGGCAACCCTAGGGATCAAGGGTACTTCTGTGGGTCTATGAGTCCAAAACTTACAACTCATGAGCCCTACCAGTGTATTCTCCTTTCATAGTCAACCAGTTGCCACAATTAGACTACAATTACATAATAAGGGCAGTAGCTGCAAAACTTGGGGTACACTATCCCATAAATACACACAGTTCTTGTGTGAATATGAACAGCTTTAAAGCAGAATGGTGAGGAAGCAGACATGTAGGGTCCATGTGTGGCCAATGCAGCTTACATTTCTAGTACTACAAGGCCTTAATGCCCTTTCTCTTCTCAATCAATAAGCATTTAGTAAGTATCTAGTAAGAGCAAACGATCCCTACATGAAGAAAATATATATTTTAGAAGCAAAAATCATATGATCATGTTTTAGTTCACAAGTTAGCTTGTCAGTGAAGTATTATTGCTAATACCATATGCATGTGAGTCACGTACCCTGCCTGCTGGGATTCCTTAGCAACCATTCTCATGCATTATTATGTTGCGCATTGTAGGGACCCAATTCTCAGTTAATTTGTTTCTCTTCAAAATATATGCTAGCAAAATACCATCAGAGCCCTTCCCAATGAGTCTTGGTCCAGAGCCAGGGTTTGATTTTCGAAATGAGCACAGTGAAAATAGGAAAATAATATATTGTTTTCTTATTCTATCTCGCAGTCTAGGTCAAGGGGGAGATAATACTAGTTTTATGTGAGATAATACTTTCTATTTAAGTGGCACTAAAGAAATGAAGATTTAGAAAAGCTGAGTGACTTATCCAGGGTAGGAAATGAGCCAGGGGTGGGACTTGAACCCAGTCCTTTTGATTCCAATACCAATTTCTCTTCCAATACTATTACAAAGCCTCTGTTTCCAGTGTTGTGGTAAAGAGAGAAGTTAAAAATGATTCCATCTTCTGGAAATAAAAGACATTCTTTCTTTTGAAAGCATGCCCCATACCAAGTCGAAAAAAAATGGGGGAAGTGATTCAAGAAGATATCCTAAAATGGTAACTTTAGTAGATAACAATTGATAGACCATTTATTAAGCACTTACTTTGTGCCAGGCACTGTTTCACACCTAGGAATATAAATACAAGCAAGAAGAAAAACAGCCCCTGTACTCAAAAAGCTTATGTTCTAATGGGAGAAAACAGCTCATAAACTGAACTTAACAACTGTGGGAAAGGTGGTTAGGGATGGGTGGGTGGAGTCAGGAGAGCCAGGATCTGACCTGGGTTATTTTTCCTTTTTCTTTTTTTTGTTTTCTTTTTAAATTTTGTTTTAAATTTCCATTTAGTTCTGGTCTTTTCATTACAAATATTTGAAAGTCTTTCAGTTTGTCAAATGTCCATTTTTTTCCATTCAGGATTATTCTCTCTGTTGAGTTGAGTTATTCTTGGATACAAAACCAGGTCTTTTGCTCTTCTAAATATAATGTTCCAAGACCTATAGCCTTTTAGAGTAGAAGCTACTAGGTCTTGTGAAATCCTCCACAGTATTTATTTTTTTTTTCTTCTTGCTTGAAATATTTTCTCCTTAACCTGAGAGTTTTCAAACTTGGCTACGACATTCCTGTGAATTTTCTTCTTGGGATCTCTTTCAGGTGGTGAGTGATAGATTTTTTTCTGTTTATACTTTACCTTCTTGTTTTAGAACTTCAGGGCGATTTTCCTTAATAATTTCTCATATGATTGTATGCAGATACTTTTTTTTAAATCTTAATTTTCAGGTAATCTGACAATTCTTATGTTGTCTCCCCTCAATCTGTTCTCCAGATCAGTTATTTTTCTAAAGAGATGTTTCAGATTCTCTTCTATTTTTTCTAATTTTTTATTTCTTGGTATTTTATTAATGTCATTTGATTCCTCTTGCCCAATTCTAGTTTTCAAGGAGTTATTTTCTTCCTTAAGATTTTGGACCTTGTTTTTCCACTGTTTCTAGAAGCTAGGCCTCGTAGTACTGACCAGAAGTGATCCTGGCCTGTGGCTGTGGGCATGGATAGATGATTACAATAATAAACTGCTAAAAATATAACAAAACAAAACAACAATAAAAATGAGTCAGGTAGCTATTTTGGTGTAAAAGAAGATCTGGGTTCATATTCAGAAGAGGATAGTGAGGTTAAAAAAAAGCCATTCCTCTCCCAAAAGTAACATCAAATGGTCACAAGCCCAAAAAGAGTTATTGGAAGAACTTAAAAAGGATTTCAAAAATCAAGTAAGAGAGATATAGGAAAAATTAAGGGAAAAAAATTAAAGCAATCCAAGAAAATTTTAGAAGTTAACCAACTGACCTGGGTTAGAAATGAGCATGACTAGACATGGGCACTTCCTCAAATGGACATTTCAATAGAAACTCTCTCTAATTCATCTTCTACACAGCCACCACAATAATCTTCTTAAGGCTGACCGTGTCACTACCCTGATCAAAAACATTATCACTCTATGATAAAATGTAAATTCTTCTGCCTGTTATTTAAAGCCTTCCACAATTTGGATCCAACCTGCCTTTCCAGAACTATATCACGTAACCACTTCTATATACTTGGCATTCCAAGCAAACTGGATTGTTAATTGCTTTTTGAGCTCAATATCCTATTCCCCACCTCTGAGCGTTATCATACAGATTGTTTGCCATGATTACTCAATTCCATTTATCAGAATCTTTCTCCTCCTTTAAGGCTCAAATCAGGTCCTATTGACTAAAGCCTTCCCTAACCTCTCTCAGTTCTCAGTCTCCTCCCTAGGACTACTTCAAAGGATAGCAATGAGAAAGGTGAAGGACGTGCACTCAGTTGCTATGTGACAATCAGTTGAAGGAACTGGAGACATTTAGCCTGGAAAAGAGAAGACCAAAATAGAGATTTTCTTCAATTATGTGAAGGGCTGTCATCTGGAAGACAAAATAGATTTGTTCTGATTGGTCCTAGAAGGCAGAACCAAGAGCAATGAGTTAAGTCCCAAAGAAGCAATTTTAGACTTATATAAAGAGAAATCAGATTAGAACATTGGGACTAGGATTCCCAACTCTAAGAGCATCTAAAAGTGGAATGGACTATCTGCCTCAGGAAAGAGTTGGTTGCACCATTTTGGAGGCCTTTAAGAAGAGACTAGTTGACCACTTTTTTTATGTTGGTTGGATGAGATATCTGAATACTGATATCTGAAACTCTGATTCTGTCACATGTTGCCATATATTCACTCACTCCTATATGCCCACATTAGTACATTCTGTGAAATAATGGCTTTGAAGTGCCATTTTAGGGAGTGTTGGAAAATTAAATCCATGTGAATATTATGCCATTACATAAAGCAGTGATCTAAGCAAAAACAAGTGAAAGAAAATAGCAATCTTGGAAAATCGTGACAGATTTTACAAGACCACAACAGACCAGTTACACTTAAATTGTCCCCAGAAGTCATTTCTCTAAGCTGTGCCATATATTCTAAAGCACCTCTGATGCTAGAATAAATTTCCCTATTTTGCAAGAACAGCAAGGAATATTGAAGAAATTGTATTCAGTGTGTTTCCATCAAACGTTCTCTTGTCTCAGCAACACATATTAGGTTAGATTGAATAAAAGCCTTTTAGAAAATTAAATTTACTCTATGAATGTGAATGAACCAAAAAATAGACTTTTATTTGAGTTAGTATAAAATCAAGTCAATTGGGATTCTTAGGAAGGGGTCAGCTGTTTTATTGTGGATGCTGTTCTCCAGGCCTATATGATTCTGCCCATGGTGTAGGCAGGAAAAGTTTTTAACATTGTCTTCTCCTTGGGTTTAGTTTGAACTTGAACCCTAGCTCCGATATCTACTATCCATTTGACTTTATCTTTAGGCATCAGCTTCGATATTTTCATTCCTTGCCTCATAGAACTGTTTTGAATAATAATACATGTTAAAAAACTTAAAATACTACATAAATATGTCCTACATCGCTTCATATTCAGTTTATGAAGGAGAAAACTGGAGCCTAGAATGTTGGGAGAAGACATAGATTTGAATCCTGACACTCTCATGAATCTCTGAGACTTACTAGCTGTGTGTCCTTCAGTGAATCACTTGATTTCTTCGGTTCCAGAGATATCCGCTGCAAACTAAGGGCAGGAGTGCTGAACTTACTCATAAGACCTAATTCCAGCTCCCAGTTCCACCATTTGTTTCTTGTGTAACCTTGAACAAACTACTTTTTTTTTCTGGCCCTCAGTTTCTTCATTTTTAAAATGAAGACGTTGGATGAAATGACCTCCAAGCCTCCTCTAGCTCTAAATCTATGATCTTATGACCTTTAAATTCAATGAATTTATGATTTACCCAATGTGTCACAATTTAATGGAAAACAGAGATTAGAATATAGGTATTATTTAAAGGACAACAATCTTTCCTAGCATGCTGTCTGGGCGTTAAATACAACTTTATGTTGAATTCTCATTTGGAAGATTTTGGTTTTTAGTCAAGAGATATTGGATTTTTAAGAATATAGAATAATATTTCTTAACATTCTGCAAATTAAAATAGAAAAAAAAACACCTATTCTTTCTTTAATAGAAATATTTTTTGGTATGAACTGCAGGATGTAAGGCTATTAAAATGATATTTTTTAATGTTTCACTAGAGAAATACATTTAAGCACGGACACAAGGGGAAGCCTGTTAATTTTTTTTCTTCTGAGTCATTTCCACTTTGGATTCAGAAAACAAGAAACAATCTATTGAATATTTAGAAGGGATGGATTAAGTGAGGCCAAGGCCTGGATCTACATGGTGATGTAAACATTAGGGTCTGGGACCTGTTCTGAAGACAGGATCTGAAGTCTCTGGATCTGTCCTTAATTAGCCTGTGGTATTTAGTATTCAGTATTCTGTCCTGGGTTCTGGTTTTGTCAACTGGTGAGAAAAATGTATTATTTCTTTAATTTCCTGAGCTTGCAGGGACCTCCCCTAAAAGTGGTAACAGACTCATGCTTTTAAGAAATAGTGAGAGATGAATCATCTTGATTTGACATTTTCCCAAGGAAAGTCAGTACTCCTCTACAGAAATTGAGGTTGGGCTAGGGGGAGGAGGAGAGAGGAACAATACATTGGAAAGTGTGGCCCACAATTCCAGATGACCAATGATGAGGCATGCTACCCACCTTCTGACCTGCTGACAGAGAGGTGATAGGCTAAATATGTAAGAATGAAACACACACTTTTGGACATGGGCAATGTGGGAATTTGTTTTGCTTGACTAGACTTATTTGTAACAAGAATTCTGTTTTTTTTTCTTTTTTTTTCCAAAGTAGAGGGAAAACTGGAGGAAGTAAATTTTTTGTTAATTTAAAAAAGAAGTATTTTTTTAAAAGATAGAATGGCCCATTTAAAAGAGTCTCCATTGAATGTTGCCCAATATCTGTACATGTTAGTGAAAACTCATTGCAATAAAGTCAATTAGTTGTTTTAAGGTTTTTGTTTTGGTTTGGTTTTTTTGGTTTTTTAGCAAGAGCTTATTAAAGCAGAACCATCCTAGGATGAGGGCAAAGTCAGAATCTGAAAAGACGTCAACAGGATAGAACATTAAACTGAATCTAATAAGATGAAATCTTCAATATATTTGCACAAATGTAGTTTTGCAATTAGGTTCAAAAACTCATATTCAGAAGTCCAACTTAGGGAAAGTATAACCAGATAACAGCTGATCAAATAAAAAAGATCTCAAAATTTTGATCGACCATGCATATAGTTAAAGGTGGGACACGGTGGACAAAACATTTAATACAATCTTAATGGGACATGGTGTCCAGGACAAAGGCAGTGACTGTCCTGCCAGCCTTTAGGTGAAAAGAGTCAGGAGGATTTGAGTTTGAATCCTGCCTTAGTCAGTAGCTCTGTGACCCTGGACAAGTCCCTAACCTCTCTGAGACTCAGTTTCTCCTCAATAAAATGAGAATAGTGTCTACCTCAGCAGTTTGTTGTAGGGCTCAAATAAAGAGACATATGTAATGCACTTCAGAGACCTTTAAGTGCTAGATATATACTAGCAATTATTGTCTTTGTTGTTTTTATTTCTACTACTACTTTTTACTACTACTTTTTTTACTACTACTCTGCCCTGGAAAGACTACAGCTAGAATTCTTCGTTTAGTTCTGGTTGCTGGTTACAGCATCCATTGAAAGGCAACCAGGATGGTGTTGTATGAGGGTTGGTTGAACAAAATGGGGATATTTAAAAGAAGATTGGGACAGGGGAAATGATAACTGTCTTTAAGTACATGAAGACCTTTCATGTGGAAAAGGACTGTTGTTTGTCCTTCGTTCTTGAAGAGGACTGTGACATCAGGGAGGTGATGCCATAACATGCAAGTAAACTGGATTTGAGTGAGGGAGGGCTGTGCAAAATCTCCAGTCTCACTTTCTTCTCCAGAGCCAAAGATGGAGGTAAAAATAGGAGCTAAGAGTCGAAGTTGCGGGAAGGTAGACTTAGGCTTCAGAGCAGGAAATTCTTAACAATAAGAGCCATCCAGAAGTGGAATGAGTTACCTCAGGAGGCAATGGGTTACCTCAGAAAAGGTCTTCAATCAAAGAATGGAACATATTTGTCAGGTAAAGATTTTAAGAGGTATTGTTAGATATAGACTATATTAGATAGCCTGCAAGGGCCCCCAAAATTCTGTGTTTCTGGTCCCAGATTTCTTTATAACACCTGCTATCTTAATTCTAGAATCCCTATGTGTTCAGAGATGTTCAGTAGACCTGGCCAAGGCTATACGGGGTAATGAAAAATGCTAGAAAATGGAGTCCCAGAGACCTGGGTTCATAACCCATCTCACATGCTTGTTTGGGTTTATGGACAAGTTGCTTAAATAAGTTAGTGTTTTGCCTAGACTGTGTGTCAGGTACTGTGCCATGTACTGGGAATGGAAAGAAAAAAATGAAAAAGCAATCATTGCTCTAAAGGAGTTTACATTCTCTTGGCAGAGACAGCACATACACGAATAAGTGTCAACAAGAACATCAGCAAGTCTATATGTAACCTCTCAGAATCTGTTTTCTCATCAGCAAAAGTATTTTGCAAACCTTAGAGCAATATAGAAATGTGAATGGTGCCATTTTGCTTATTTTCCAACTCATTTACCATTAGAGCCATAAGTCCAGTTAAGAAATATTAGAAACAATAATAGCAACGGGATTCTAGGATTTGCTAAGTACCGGTGGAAGGTGCAGATGAAGAAATGATTCATTCTTGTTTTATTTTTCCTTTTTTGCTAGCATGCCAGTGAAAAGAGAGTTCACAGGTCTTTTTGATATAATAGGAGTTGATGTCAATTTGGTACCTCATGTTTTTCTCATGTGACCCTCCCAATAAACCTGTGAGGTAGGAAATAAAGACATTATTATAGCCATTTTGCAGACAAGGAAACTGAACCTGTAAGAAAACACCCTACTTGGGCAGAATTAGCACTTGAATCCAGGCCCTTTGAGTATAAACTTAGAAATCTTTTCACTCATTCGTAGTTTCTTTATTTTAGCTCTCTTTCTTACTTCATCATGTTCTGTTCTTTTAAACATGAAATTATTTCTATATGCTCTTATCTAAAACTATTTAATATGGCTTAAAATTTGGCTCTTCCTCTTTATGGCTGTGAAATCTGCATCTTATAAAATTTAGCACCTGCATTATACCCCAGACATGCCTATAATAGTGGTTGGGTTTGTGTTTTTTCAATTTCCTGGTGCATGTAACATGTAAGAATAACACTTAATTTTATTTTAATACATCTTGAATGATTCTTCCTGAAGTGTAGCAAATTTACACTACACATTTTAGATTTATGTTCAGTCTTCATGGATCAGATTTATATTTTTTCAGACTTCTGTGATATTCTTAACCAGGATAATCTTATAACCTTTTTCAATAAACAGATAGATAAGTAGATAGATAGATAGATAGATAGATAGATAGATAGATAGATAGATAGATAGATAGATAAATAGATAGATAGATAGATAGACAGACAGATGGACAGACAAATAGACATATAAAGTCTGATGATGTACCAAATACTCCATTTGTAATGTCAAGAGAAAAAGAGGAAGACCTTCTGGTTCGTTGGGTGAACATCCTCTTTTGGTGTACAAGAGGATGTGGACAATAATTATATAGGATGGGTAATCATAGATAGATGTGATTACACTGATATAGGTAATTCCTAGGTAAAGAAATTCTCTTTACTAGTTCAGGTTGGCACCCTCTCTTCACCTTATAATTTTAGAGAGTTGCTTAGAGTACTCAGAGATTAAGTACTTTGTTTAGAAACATATAGCCAATTAGAAGTGAGTCCTGAACCCAGGTCTTATTGGTTCTGAGGCCCCCTCCTATCCATGATGCCACACTTCCTCTATAGAAGCATAACAGCTTCAGTCTACTCACACAACCAGAATCTGCTGTAGATATATTCCTAGTAGGTATTCCAGAGTTCATCATTCATGAACTCATTATCCTCTTTAAGGAATGAGATAAAATAGGAGAAGCAGGAACATTGTAATTTTATTTTTTAAAAAAGTCATGTCTGATCAACTCCAAAGACCTTTTTCTACAAACTGGGACCACCTCTAGTTTGTGTCTTATTTCTTTGATGTAGGGCCTTAACCCCATCCCAGACATAAGCTTGTCCAGGACTTCATGAGCTCTTTTATACCTTCATAGGGGATTGGCCTTTTAATATATCCATAGAGTTCTTCAGGGAGAGGAGGGAAGAGAGGAGGAAGGACTCTCTATCATACATCCCAAAGGGGGTGCTATATAAGGCAATGTTCTTATAGAAACCCTATGGGATAAAAAGGACAAGTATTGTTTTCACTATTTTAAAGATGAGGAAACAGGTTTTAATTCAAATTCAGGCCTTGTGGTGTATCTAGCTTCCCTACCCACTGTTTGCTAGGTTTTGAGATGAATGGTAGTGGTACTCTCTGAGTAAATTGAATACTTATATTCTCTCTATGGTCTTCAATTTCCTTTCATTAAATACTTATTAAAATACGCTTTAATGGAGATAGATATTTCAATGTACACCAGTCCCGAATTTCAGAATATAGTATAGCCCTCCTGTGCCTTTCTAAATCTCTCTTTTCATAGTCATATAGAAAATTCCAGATGTGCTAGCCTTTGGTTAGACAGCAGTGTGTTACATTTATGCTCTTATTTCCAAATAAAATGTTGATTTGGTAGGGGCTACACAATCATGTAATGGGAAAGACCCAGTTTTAATGAATAGTGTTTTCTCAAAGTTAGGGTTACCCTGGGAAACTGAACTTCCTGAGTCGTATAAATAAAGTCTCAGTCTGAACACTAAATTCATATAATTTTTCATATGTGATTTCCTCTCTAAAAAGCATTTTGAGAGGAAAGAAACCTGCTAGACACCTTTAAAGGAATAAGGAAGGACACAATAACAAATGTCTGAATTCAGTTTTTATTCCTACATACCATATCTTAACAAAATCCACTCATCTTGATTTTCCTTAAAATTAGCAGGAATACATTAAGCAATGCTGTGATGTAAGACTAGGCTAAATAAAAGTTGAGATTTTTTATGTGATTTAATAAATGGAAAGGATCAAGGATCTGAGCTTCATTTTCAGGTTCATCCTTGAGTAACTGAATGGCTTTAAGCAATTCCTTTTTACCTTCCTGACTATGAGTTACAATATCGTTAGATGGAAAGTGACAGGTTGACCCCTCCCCACCTACTACTTTTCAGATTAGAATCTAATTCATGAAAATCTCACATAAAGATGATGTATGGTTCTTCATTGATAGACAAGGAATTATAAGGAAACATAACAGGAGAAAGGATCAATTTTAATATGACCATTCAAATATGAACTCCTGCAGGGGAGGAACTGGTTTCATCTTTCTTTGAATCCTCAATGTACAGTACAGTTTCCCAAAAGGAACACATCCAAGTCTCCTCTTCCTATTCAATTTAGAGCCTGGATCATTTTCTATCTACAGCATCTGTCTATCACATATGTAGTGGGGATAAGTCAATGGGCTGTCCATCCAACTTAAGAAAATGCATATTCTTCATTTTCCCAGTGTCCATATTTAGTCTTTTGAGTGACCATAAATCTCTTTGAGAAGGTCCTATAGTATTCCAAGTCTCGATGTGATCAGTACAACATCATGTGTTAAGAGGAATATCTGCGGCACGCCCCCGTTGATCTAAAAGTCCCCCTTTTACTTGGACTTTCACGGGGCATCCTTCAGGATGCACCTAAATACCTTTAGTGGGCATTCGTGTGCTTGTTTTATGCTTAGCTCGAAGCTAATAATCAGCAGAGGACTGGCAAAGTTGATTGTGAGCAAATCTATCATGACTCTTGCATTTTAAATACATACACACACACATGCCTTTGAAGCAGCTCTTATAATTAACAAAATAACAGATACAACACAATCTTTTATTTTTTATGCCTCAGTCAATTGTGCTACTGTGGAGATGTGGCCAACTGAAGAAAGTAATCTTCAGAAATGGATTGTCGATAGAGCACAAACCTTGGAATCAGGAGGCCCAGAGTTAAATGCAGCCTCAGAGACTTGACAATTACTAGCTGTGTGACCCCAGGCAAGTCACTTCACCCTGATTGCCTTACAAAAAACAAACTAACCCCAAGACAAAAACCAGACTGTCCTTCCTATCCTTGTCATCAAGGATGCCCTCAAAATAATATAATAATATTATATTATAATTATATTATAAGCATCATATATTTATAATATTTATAAGCATTACATATTTATAATAGATCATAATTACATAGCACACTATATTACAGAAATATAGTTATTAGCACCTGTATAAAATATAATCATTAATAATTATAGGATATATTAATTATATACTTTGCATGTTATTTATTAGTCAATATATTTGAATATTAAATTACTAATAAGTAATTTAAATTATGTATTCAACACACAAATTATTATATTAAGTATTACATCATTGTATTGATTACAGAATTATATAATGATATAATTGTGTCATTAGTTATAATAATATCATTAGTTATATAATTAACAATTATGTAGTAACAGCTAGCATTTTATAGCCCTTTAAGATTTGCAAAGTCCTTTACAAATATGTCATTTTCTCCTCACAATAATCCCAGAAGATAGGTGCTGTTATTATCCCTATTTTACAAATAAGGAAACTGAGGCAGACAGAGGTTAATTGACTATATGCGGAGAGAATCCTCAGAAAGTTTTTAAAGAGGAAATCTGCCCCGCAGATCACTAGATGCTAGCATCTCCTCAGTTACCTTTTTTTGGGTCATACAAATGTCTGTGATTTTCTCCATTCTTTCAGAATTGTCACCTCTGAGACATCTTTAAAATCAGCCCCAAAGTGCCCTTAAAATGATGTCACCCCTTTTTAATATATCTGGTCAGTTTCAACTCAGTAAAGTCATAATAAATAGTAGTTCATATTTCAGATAACTTCAAGGGTTTCAAAGCACCTTCCTCAAAACAATACTATAAAGTACATGGATGTGGAGTTCTCCTTCTAAGAAAAGAAAAAGGTAGCGGTTGAATGTTTAAATGCACAGAAGAATAAGGTTTGGAACAACTGCTATAGTTGGGGTTGAGATATGGTGTCAATTGGAGAAGTATTAAAGGATTTCCATGCAGCCATGAAGGGTCTGTTTGAAGTTCAAGAATACACATTTGTAGTGGTCATCATCATTTTTCCCAACTTCTTCCACCAGCACTTTGTAAATAAGAAAGAAGAAAGCAAATAAAGGGAGAGACTCAGGATTGTGTATTGTCTATGTAGAACTAGCAGAAGAATTAAGGGGTAAAAGATACACTGGTAGAGGACAAACTTTATTGAAATGACCAACTATAAGGTTGAACCTGTGAAAGAAAGGAAGTGAAACCATAACATGGATGGGGAAGTAGGGAAAGATCAAGCTATAAAAAGTTACTGTGGTCCCCGAAGTAAAATGAATTAGAGAAAAATGCAAACCACTGCAGTATCTTTGCCAAGAAAACCTGAAATGGGGTCACAGAGAGTTAGACATGGCTAAAAAAGTGACTGAAAATGTTCACCAAAAAGCAGGTTTTGGAAGAATGCAGTTGAGGGAAGAGTAGGAGGTCAGCAGATTATGATTAGAGAAGGGAATTTCAGAGCTTATAACCATGGAGATGGATCTGTTTTGCATAATGGTGAGATCTGAGATATGATAACTACACTCGTGCATTTCTTAAGATGAAAGTCATGGGAGTTGAGGAAGTTGAGATTCTAGGTGTTAGAAGGTTCTTCAGAGTGTACATTGAAATCACTAATCATGATGATGGGTTGTGATAGAGAAACAGCCTGTAGGACAGGTGTTTGTTATGAAGGAAGGTGGGAGACTATTCTGGATGCCAGTAGACAGCAACACGGATTTAGATGTGCCTAACAGGAATTGTGGGTTTGTTCCTATTGTTCCCATTTGCTAAGTTTTCTTTTAGTGATAAACTTGTGTTTAATGTTACTATCTCAGATAGCTTTTGAAGAGCAAGACATGCATCTGGTCAACTTGAAGGTTAATGAGATTCATAGTTGCAGTGATGAGGAAAGGGTTTATCTACCACTTTGCTAAACACAAATTTTTGGAAAGTTTGATGGAAGATTCTAAAAAGTTGCATGTTACAAATCATAGAGAAATATTCAAGATTATCATATTTGCTTTTGCATTCCCTCCTACATAAGAGATTTCCTTGGCAGGATGCCTCAAAGCCTTCTCTTCTTTCTCTAATTGAAGTAATCCAGAACACTGTCATTGACTTTGTCATCATAACGACTACTACATCTCAGAAGTGATATGTCCTATTGGGGGATGTGGGTGGGGAGAAATATCCTCACTCAGCTGCCCAAGTGTAAGCATTAATAGATAGCACCTTCTATTTCTTTTCCTGGTTCCTTATATTCTCTTCTATAGCACCAAGCCATCAATAATTCAACAAAGCATCAGCCAACTAATGGGCATTTATTAAGTGCTTACTATGTGCCAGGCAGTAAGCTAGGCAGTAACTTAAGTACTGGAGGTTCAAAGAAAGTGAAAAACAAAAGGAGTCTCTCCACTTACATTTTAGTAGACTAAAAAAATGTCTACATAAATAGGTTTCTACCGCATCAATAAGGAGTAGATGTAGAACAGAAAGGACTAGTAGCTGAGAGGAATGGGAAAAGCTTCTAACAGAACAAGGGAAATTGGGGAAGGTCAGTTGCTAAAATATACTTCTCTTTGGTGCTTTTTTATTCATTTCTTTGCAAATATGCCTAACAAAATTGTGCAGGTATACTGCAGAAATAATATATAATATGGTTGTTTTGGTTTGGGACCACAGTTGCCTTTTAACTGAAGGAAATCCTTAGCTGTCTAAGTAAGATTGATACTATAGATTTGCAGGTATTTGAAGAAACAGATGGACTGGAATAGTAAAGACTTAAGAAAAAAGAAATAGAGAAATCAGAATCCTACTGTGTATGCTTAATGCTATTTCAGAAAGGAGAAGAAAAGATCCTTTATGTATTTTCAGCTGAAAGTTTTCCTTTCCCTTGATGCACAAAACATCAGCTGGATTCAGTCCAGCATAAGAAGGTTTATAGAATGGGACAGTTTTAATTGGTCACTTACGCTTAAATTGGCAATATTATTATGCTAATTGAATTGTTTTCCCTTTTCAGGGACCTCAGGGGCCTCCAGGACAAAAGGTAGAGTATAAACAATAATACTGTGGAAGTAATTATGTTCTTAGTGCCAAATTGCAACTTCGAGAGGTGAATAGAATTAGCTACTGTAAGCCACATTGGAGCAATTAGTTTAGACTGTCAAGTCTGTTTTCCCAAAATACGACTTCATAATGTGAGACATAAGATTTCTAATTTCCCCCATTATAGGAAATTTAAGCAGTCCTGAACAGACTGTTTTTAGTCTGTCTTCTGAACTTGTAGGTTAAAAGGTTTCAAGTACTAGTAAAGCTATACAGTCAAGCTTTAAAAAAGTGAAGAGGAAGATAAAGGCTCAAATTAAATGGATTACAACTTTACTTGGATGCTGTGTTGCCACATGACCCAAGCACTGACCACAAGAAACCAGGAAAGTTGGTGTTGCTAATAAATAGGGCTGGGCTGGTTGTGCACAGGTGGCTCAGGATTGTCTTCCTGTTGCCAAGGTAACTGGAGAATTCATTTTCTGTGAGTCTTTTTGGCATTATTTATACTCACCAAGATCAAATGCTGCAGTTTGATGAAGTGAACCAAGAGCCTGAGGGATTGCATCATTACACAGTACGAAATACATCAGTAGCTCATGCAGCAGACCAGTGAAAGCTGATCGATGGCTCCTTGTCATCATCTTATACAAATACCACTAAATTCCCAATTTTAAAAAAAAGTTTTTGAAATACAGAAGATAATATTACATATCTGTCTGAAAAAGTATCCAAGAAATCTGAACAGAATCACTGATAATAGCACAAATAAAAAAGCAATTGTTCTCTGTTTTAACATTTCATATTACATCCAGAGATGCAGCCTTTTGAAAAAAATACTTGTCATCTGTCGAAACACAATCTTTCAGACCAAAGTAAAAGCTAATGAGTTGTAGGATAATTCACGTCAGAACACCATGTCCTTAACAATAATGTCTCCAATAGGCACAGTGTGAAATTATAAAGCTCCCCTAATCCACCCACTGCTGGGACAAAATTACTTCTTGAGTCTTTAGGAAGTCCATTAATAGCACACACCATATTAGCAGTAAAGAGAGGAGGCAACTTTTTACATCACTCTCCTTCAGAAATCTTCAAATTGTTTGGCAAAAGAAGGCATATTTTAATAAAATCCTTTTCAATTAAAATAAAGCCATCTTAACATTTTACAGAGGCTAAGAAAAAAAATCTGTTTGTTTTCTGGTGCCAGGAAAGGAATGTACATGCTGAATTTAAAACATGGCTTATCCACAGCCTAGGAAAAAGGTATACTCTGAGAGGAGAAGTGAAAGGAATGTTTGAAAATATTTCTGAATGTCTTTCTGTGCCTGACTAGATGTTATAACTTTGCATTGGGTAATATTTAATGGCTCTATTTCTTGCCCACTAACACATTATCATTTCAAAACTAGATTTATAGTCACATGGTCTAAAATAGACATCCAGTTTTGGTTTTTGAAAATCTAGGGAAAATAGTTACTGTAAATACTGATAATTTTAATATCATACAATTATTTGCTTTCCCCCACCAAGTATCATTCAGTTCCCATGTTCTTAACTCTTCTTTCTCTCTTGCCTTTTTATTGGTTCCATTGTGCGACAGAGTTTATTGTTGTTTGTTACCTTTTGTTTTCACGTAAGTGAAACTCATGCATCTTAAAAGAGTTGTTTTTGTTAAATTTTTGTACACTAAGTATTGCTGAAATCTCCTACAAGTACTAAGGATAAATCAGTGTCACCAGCTGGTGTATTTGTATTTCAATCTAAGCTATGAATTTTTTTTATTAGGATCACATATTAAATTTAACAGGATTCGTGTGCTTGACTCGTGGAGAATAAAAAGAGTATTTGATTTTAATTTTCTAGTTTCTAAGGAAGCATGAAAAATATCATTGTATGATCATGCATTTGGCCAGCAGATGACATGGGAAATAATTAGCCCTAGGTTTAGATATTTCATAAAGCTGGGAAAGAAAACTCACCAAGAAGAAAATAAATGCCCCATTGAATTGCTCTGTGAATGGGAAGTTGATGCAATATTAGAGCAGGAGTTTTTGCCTTTTAAAATTTATCTTCATGTATCTTTATGGTAAGTTACTTAACCTTGTTTGTCTCAGTTCCTCATCTGTAAAATGGTCTGGAGAAGGAAATGGCAGACTACTCTAGTACCTTTAGTACCTCTAGTAGTCTAGTAGTCTACTCTAGGACCTTTGCCAGGAAAACCCTAAAATGAAGTCACAGAGTCAGACACAACTGAACAACAATAGTAACATCTATGTGGTTCCTTATGTGGATTCCAGTCCATCCATGCCCTCTTATCTTGAGTGATTCTTTTTTCTGAGCTTAAGTGTTGGCAATCTTCATGGGATTTGAATATTTTGTGGGGAACCAAAGCAACGTACAGGTTGGTCATTTGTCCCTCACTGTTATGACTAACTGACCCTCTTCCATCAATTTGATGATTTCCTTCCTTCCTCCCTCTCTTCTTCCTATTCCCCCTCACCCCCCCGCCCCCGCTGCTCTGAGTCATTGCTGGTCATTTGCTCAAGCTCACTTATGCCCCTCACGTCTTCGTAGGGCTTTTAGGGTGATCTGCAGTTTTGATTCTCCAGAGATCATAGTAGTTTTGCAGCTATATAGAATGACTGTCATTACAAAGAAAAAAAAAAGATGGGCTTTGGTGATAGAGAAGATTTGAAATCTTAAGTGTGATTTCCCAAATGCAATCTAGCCTAATCTCCTCCTATTTAATTTTGAGCCTGGCTCATTGTCCATCTGCACTCCCTTGAGATATGTATACAGATGTGTTAATTCATTAGGTTGCCCAGTCAACTCTAGGTCAAGCCTTGGCAGTTTGCATTCTTTATTCACTTGATTTTTTTTTGCTGTGTGGATTGCTAGACCTATTTCTGTGGAGTCACTCAAAAGAGGGGCTCCTGGATCTGGTTAAGAAGACTGAAGAAGGATATAATCATCTCAATCCATTTGAAAAGCAAGAACATCTGAAAATCCTTGCCATTTAGAAGGAATCCCTCTTCCATTTGGATTCTAAGCAAGACTTTTTTATGACAATGGTAGACAACTTTGGTGAATATGTCCCATGTTTCACTTAATATTGTTCATCAAAAGACTTGAGCAATAGTATCTCTGTGGTATCAAGGAATATGGAATGATCTTAACATCTACAGAAGAGGTGCCCTTTTGGAAGACATACTTTAAGGCTTGATTTTGCTCTATGAAGTTTTTAAAAACACAACATTAACAAATAAACCAGAATTTTGCATTCTCTATATCTCTTAATCAATGTTTTTAATTATGAAAATGGGGTCTGTTTTAGAGAAATCCTGTCTCATGTTTTTATCAAGGAGATCTTTGAGATTCATACAGACTGCTCTTATTATTATTCTATATAGATGAGAAAGTACACATATGGTTTAGTAGTGGTTTTCTTGGTAAGCATTTATGGAAGGTAATATTACCACATGGTGCTTTCCTTTTTTATTGTTCTTTCCATCAAAATATGTCTTGGAGAACTGATCCCTGGATGCCTTTAAATTTGTGTTGCCTCTTGAATAGAGTTCCTCCAAAAAATAATTAACCAGTTTCCTTGCTTCCTTTTCCTAAGTGCCATTTCTATGCCCTAAGACATAAAAAGGGCTACTGAGATGTTATATTCAAAATGTGTAAATTTCATTGCCCTCCTTCATGAGAATATATAATCAAATGGATCTTATCTACTCTTGAGCTCCCTCCCACAATGCAGATTTCAATCCATTCATGCCAATCTTTCTGAATGATTCTTATCTGTGTTGTCTACCCAATGTGTTAGAGGCTTTCTTCTTTTTCTCTCTTTCTTTCTTCTTTTTCTCTCAACCTCACAACCTCTCAACCTCAACACAGTAGAGTGTTCTGAATAGCCACCTGTCATCCCTCAATCTTGCTACATGACCAATCCATCTTCCCTTTCTTTCATACAACTTTCTGATGATATCTTTTAACCCTGTTCTTCAGGATTCCTCATTGGTTATTAGTATAGCCTGCTCACATTCACTGTACACCTCTCCATTACCTTCTATGTGATCTTAAGTTCTTCAGCGGCAATGGAGTTCCAGTTCTCACTGCTATATGATAAATACAGTTTCAATACCGTTGTATTGAAAAAAGGGGTGGCTTTTGCTGTTATGGGGGTCCATTGCATTTTCCTGAAAGCAATCTAGCCTATTCACCTCTTTTTCATAGTTGGACCCAAATCCTTGACCATATATATTGTCTATCTCAGTTACACATAGTGTTGGAAAGGCTGTAAAGGGCATTCAAAAAATCTTGCTAATACACATCATTCATCCATTTGGTTTGGTCTATATAGATGGAAATTTTTTTTTGGCTTACTCATTGTAGTGTCTCTCTGATATTAGTTAAATTCCCCTAAAAATATGCTGTGGGGAGGCATTAGAACAGGTCATTTGGTAGGATATGATACACAATCATTTAAATTTAGTATGAAAGCATTTCTGAATATCAACCTGAACCAATTATATTTTTCCCATTAGGGTTCTATTGGAGCACCTGGCACTCCAGGAATGGATGGGAAAATGGTGAGTTCCTTTGTTATCATTCTTTCAGGTATGAGTAAGAAGATATGTTAATCATGATTAACTATGAAAACAATTGGTATACACCTATATATGTCCATGTATATGTGTATATACATATTTGGCCAATAGAAAACATGTTTAAACTTATCTGGTGAAGCTTTTTAGGAAGAGACTACATAAAAACATAGGAATGTAATTCCAGTGAGGAGTTTGAAAGCTGGTAGTAGGTGTTTTGTGGGATGTAGAGAATTTTCCTGCCATTTTATGTGAAGAGGTAAAACAAAGTCCTTGGTATAAAGTTGTAGAGGGTGATGGATCTGCTTCCTTTGGCATTTATGGAGATAAGAAAAATGCATCTTAAATTTCTTCTTGTTGCAGGAAATATTAGATTAATTCTCCATTTTAAAGGAAGTTTGTTTATTCATCAATCTGAATTAGGAAAGTAATTCTTCCTCTTCATTCTTTGATCAGTGAAGGTTTGAAATACATTATTTTGAAAGATTTTGGCAGGCTCTCTATTTCTATCTCCAGCACCTGGAATGTAGGAGATGATTGTTGAGTAAAACCACTGTTAATTCATACCATATCCACATTAGGAGAAATTAGTAATTTACTTTCAGGCTTGTTGAAGACAGACTGGACCTGTGATTTCATTGGTAGTTGGAACTCCAGAATGTTGTTACTCTAGCTTCGTAAGTTGGAGATCTGTAGTCTAGAAAAATCATTCTCAAGCCTTACAAACTCCAAGTCAGAAGTGTGTATATCTATTGGGAGATTCTCCCCAAACCCCCAAAACTGAATTAAGGAACTATGCTGGCCCCTTGTAATTGCCTGAACCACCAGCCTGGCCCCTCATGTTCCTCTTAATGCTCTGGGTCATGTTACAAAAGTCCCAGCAGATCAAAACAATGTAGAATATATCTAGTGCTTTTAAAAGGCGGGGGGGGGGGGCGATCATTTTTTTTTTCAATTTTGGATCCTTTTGTCAGTACCCAATCTTCTCTACAGAGTAGCTAAAGAATCCTTTTTTGCCTTTCATTATGGCTAATAATTTTAAAAACTTATTTGTCTTTCAGGTAAAATTCATAGAGGACATTTGATTTCTAATTCATCAGAGATAGGGGGACAAATGTACTTTATTCTCTTTTGGGTAAAGTCCACATATATGCTAAATTTCTAATCCATGAGGGATAGGGAACTAGAATTCAAAATGTCCTTGTGCTTCAAAATGTATTCATATTTGAACTCAGGGAGACTTTTTAAAATATATTGCTCAGTTTCTCAGTGAAATAAATGTTTTCCACCCAGGCAAGTGGTACATTTTTGTCAATGCAGCAAATTTCCTTCACTCATTGGTAGTTAGTTACCTGTCTATTCCTGTGCTTTTCTAGTTAACTTCTATCCTCTCCCAGGTTCAGATAAGTATGAAACATTCATTTCATGTTTCAGGTATGAGTAGGCGTAGAAGAAAAATCTACATGGAATTTCAAAAATGCATTATTTCCAGGAAACAGTGATAGGAAAAATATCCTTGAGACTATCAAAATTTAGATGCAAAATAGCAAAGATCAATGAGGACCTCCACTGAATAGTAGGATCCCAAATACAGAGTTGGAGGGAAACTTAAAGGTCATCTAGGCTGGACTAGATTTTACAGTTGAGGAAACTGAGGCCAATAGAGAATAAGTGACTTGTTCAAGGACAGACAGGTAGTTTAGTAGCATAGCTGGGATTCAAATCCAAACTATTTGTAGTAAAATACAGCATGTTATCTCTGAAAGCATAAGAGCTTTGCATATTAAGTTGTGATATTTCTGTTAAATGTAAGCATGTTGGGAAGCAGCAGAGGTTTAGAGAAACCTTTAACCTGAAACTGTGCAACTTAACTCCCCAACCATGTATGTCTTTATGAAGTCTTTATGTGTTTTCTTTTTATAAAGGAAATATGCAATTTCCTTGCAGATTCCTGCAAGACAAAGGAATGTGTCCGGTTTTCTTGTCCCGGTCATCAAATTTAAATTGTATTTTGAGGATCAAAGTGGCCATTTTTAATTTGTGCATTTATGTTTTGATTTCCACCTTCATTTATGACCTTTTTAAAAAATGATCGTCCTGTACGCATTTCTAAAAATGGTGTCAGCACAGCTTAATTGTGTTTGAATTCATTTTTTCCTAAGCTAGGTGAAGAATATAAATGTTACCAGACTTCAAACACTTATTTTAACACTTTTTATACAGAAGATTTATTACCTGTACACAGGATTTTAATTTTGTTGATACTTGCTATGTCTTCTCTGGAAAGAGAAAAAGTGTATATGTGCTCCAGCTATAACAAAGGGTCCTTATATCCTAGTGAGAACATTTAGGGAAGTAATGGAATAATCCCATTTTGGGGAGAAGTGTGACATGAATGTTAACCTGTCAGAATAATATGTTTCTCTAAGAAGGCGGGTAAGAATCCAATAAGTGATATAACAGACAGACCATGCCTTGGAAGACAAAACTACATTGGCAGATATTTTATTTCTATTATTAGCACCATTTTGCCCCCAAATTTGCTTTCACTAAGTAGGAATTGGTGTTTCCAGGGAGTGGATGAGGTAGATTCCATTTGGGGCACTTTAGAAACATATCAGATATAAACTAGAACAGTAATTTTAACGTTGATTTTTAAAATCTACATTCATAGCCAACAACAGCAAAAATGTTTTTAGGCAGATCGAAGTATACTATTTGCTCTCTCTCTCTCTCTTTTGTTTTGTTTTGTTTCTTCTTTCTTGTGGTTCATTCCATTGATTAGAATTCTTCTTTGAGATGTGACCAATGTGAAAATGTTCAATGTGAATGTACATGCAGAGCCTATATCAAATTACACACTATCTTGGGGAGGGGGGAGGGTAGGGAGGGCAGAGAAAATCTGGAACTCAAAAGCTTGTGGAAATGAATGCTGTAAACTAAAAATAAATAAATACATTTTTAAAACAAATAAATAACAAAAATATTTTTAGGGAAATTAGAACTTCTACTGAAGAAGATACTCCCAATCATTGGAGTTGAGGCACTCAGGGCATAATTTAGACATAGACCTGGTATAGTCTTTTATACTTTTTTCTATTTTAAATGATGTTAAAAAGCAAACACCAGTTAATTACACAGGTGTCTATAATGAAGAAGAACTATATTTAAAGGGAGGTAACTGATTTTCAGTTTTCCCTCTTTGTAGTCTTTTGGTCAATGGGTTTTGTTTACCCAACATCTTTGTGGACAGGGCAGCTAGGTGGTACACTGGATAGAGCACCTGGCCTGGAGTAGGGGAAGACTTGAATTCAAATCCAGCCTGGGCAAGTTACTTACCCCCTGTCTGCCTCAGTGTCCCCATCTGTCAAATGAGGATAAGAATAGCCTCATCTGTCAAATGGAGATAATTATAACCTCCCTTCCTGGATTGTTGTGAAGATAAAGTGTGATAATATTTATAAAGCTCTTCGAAAATTTTAAAGCACTATGTAGATGTTAACTCATAAATAGGATGGAGAGGAAAATTTTATATATTTCTTCTTAGCTTTCACAATTAAAATGAAAGGAAATGTTTCTACTGAGATCAGAAATGTGGGTTTAGCAAGGCAAACTAAAGAACCATCTAAAACATTTCTATGTGCCCTAGATAGCAAATTATGAAAATAGCATATCCAAAGATAGTCACCAAGCTGGGCTCCCAGCTCTGTCTCGTTCAATATAACAGAATCACAAAAGCTCTGAATTAAAAGAGACCTCAAAGACCATTTAGTTCAATCTGTGCATGAATGAGAATCCCAACAAGAGGTCATTCAACCTTTGCTCGAAGACCACCAGCAAGGAGGAGCCCACTACTTCCTAAGGCAGCCTGACTCAATTTTTGGGTAGTTCTTTTTTAAAAGAGTATTTTCATGACATTTGTCATGATATTTTTATGAACAGCTTGTATAATGAAATAGAAGCCACCTAGGTAGCGCCGTGGATAGAGCCCTAGGACTGGAGTCAGAAATACATGAGTTCAAATACAGTGACCCTAGGTGGATCACTTAACCTTTCTCAGACTCAGTTTCTCCATCTGTAAACTAGGGATAATAATAGCACCTTTCTCCCAGGGTCGTTGTGAGGATCAAAGGAGATAATATTTATAAAGCATTTAGCACACCACACTGCCTGGCACATAAAATATTTGGGTGCTTAATAAATGCTTGTTTCTTTCCTTCCTTCCTTTTCAAATTTTCAGATGACACAAAGTTACTACACTGAATGACAGAATCATTAATCAATATTTAGTTCAGGCTCTGGGCTCAGTATTGGGGATGCAAAGACAACCCCTGCCCTCAAAACATAAACCCACAAATATAAAATGTCCACTTCAGTCCTTGAAATACAATTTAAATTAGATGAACAGGACAAGAGAAACTTTTTCTTGCAGGAATGGGAACAAATATGAAATCCTGCAGGCACCCTGGAAGTAGCCAAGCAGAGATTTGAATGACTTCCTGTCAGTGATGTTTTAGAGAAGTTCCTTCCTGAGTCAGTCGGGAGATGGAAGTAGAGACTTCCAAGACCCCTTCCAGTTCTAAGATCCTTCATGTTCAGCTTGGTTATAAATCTAAATTTTTTCCCTATAGACACAGGGCACAATAAAGCCCAACTTTGAAAGGACCCCCAGACCTTATACTGGGATGGCACAGCTGTGAAGACCACAAAATGAGGCATCAATGAGATGACTACTTTAGTGCAGATCTGTCAGGTATATAACCAATATTAAAAAACATAAATCTAGAATTTATAGACCCAAAGAGTTTCCTATAATCATGTAAATCTACAAAATTTAGGTTAATTTTTTAGTTCACCAATGAATCCAATAATATTTCAGTCCTTCAAGGACAGGGTAGAAGGATTAGATTTTTTCAAAAATAATCTTGCCTATTAGTTTAAGGCCAGAAAATGACACTTATTTTTTTTAATCTGAATTTGCTATAATAATAGGCTACCTCCTTTATTTGTAGAGGACTGCCCTTTTGTTGTTAAAGAGAAATTCATAAAGTTAAGTTCCAAAATATTTCCCCAGGGCAAAATACAGAAGGTCTTTTGCTTATAGGTCTGACCAAACAGAACAAATAGTATGGAAAAGTTGTTCAAATAGCTTGCTTTAAATCAGAGTTTATTTTTGGCAGAACCCTTTTTGGTTAAATCCTAGATTAGGACTCAATGTCTTGTGTATCCTTGAATGTCCCCCACAGGACTATGGGTTGAGCAATGTTTGTGTTGTCATTGGAGGGTCTAGGCTGTATGTAATAACACTGATATTTTATGGCCCTTTAAAGTTTACAGAATATTTTGTTTATGTCATGCTTATGAGGTCAGTGTTAGCGTCTCTAGGTCAGATTCTTTATTCTCCAATGAATGAGTTCACGCGCCTTCCATTCTCACATCCATCTGCTGTCCAATATGCTCGTGTTGATCAAACCAATTTAGCAAATACTTATTAGGTATGTGCCATATACAGTACAAGGCAGTAATGAAACCTCCTTGCCTCAAGGAACTTGCACTCTACTAGGTGATATAACACAGAAATAGATGAATAAATTACATGGTAATTTGAGAAGGGAGGAGATAAGGAAAGAGTTCTTGAAGGATGGGGTAGCTTGGCTGTATCTTGAAAGAAGAGAAGGATTCTGAAAGGTAGAGATGAGAAGGAGGTATATTCTTGATACAGCAATGGCTTCTGAGCCTTCACCAAGGCCAGAGTTGGAATGCCAAGGTTAAGGGACAGATAGATAGTAGCATAATTGAATAAAACAGAATGCATGAGAGGAAATCATGTTAAATAAGGTGGAAAGTTGGGTAGGGGCCAGGTTGAATGCCAGGCTAAGGAATCTGTATTTTATTCAAGAGGTAATAGGGGGCTACTGTTGGTTTTTGAAATGGGAAATGATGTGGACAGATTTGTGCCTCAGAAGACTGTTTTAGCAATTGGATGAAAGACTGGTCAGATGGATGCTTAGAGGCTGACAAGAAGGTATTCCAATCATCTGAGACTGCACCAGTTGTAAGGTGATGGCTTTAGGGGTAGGAGAAAGGGTCCAGATCCTGTGAAGATAAAATTTTCACTATTTAGAAATTAATCGGCTGTGGGGTGGGAATTAGGGGGAGGGTGATAAAACTGGGCAAGTGGGAGTATATTGCTAGCCTCTACAGAAACAAGGAAGTTTGGAGGAGGTGAGATTTTAGGGTAGGAGTGGTGTGTCACTGAGAGAAAGATGATAAATTCCATTTTTGGACATTTTTCTCATAGGTCTGACCAAATAGAACGAGTAGCATAGAAAAGTTGTTCAAAGTTGTTGCATTCAATATGCTAATGGAACATCCAGAGGCATCTATTCACCTGGAATACTCTATCCTTGGCCGTATGGATGCCTATTCTTTGAGACACCCTTTGAAGCATCCCTTGACTTCTCTAGCCCATGTTCATATAAGCATAGAATTTAGAGCTAGAAAGAACCTTATGGATTATTTAGTCCAACTCTGTCATATACTAGGTAGCTAATAGCAGAGCCTAGCTTTGAATTTGTCTTCTCATTCCAAATCCACTGTCTTATGGGGCAGGGCACAGTGGGCCCAGAGTCAGGAAGACCTGAGTTCAAATTCAGCCTCAGACACTTCCTAGCTATGTGACCCTGGGTTTAATTTCTTAACCTCTGCCTAAATCAGTTTCCTCAATTGTCAAATAGGGAAAATAATAATACCTACCTCCCAGGGTGGTTGTGAGAATCAAATAAGACAATATTTGTAAAGCACTTGCCAAAGTGCCTGGCACATAGCATATGGATAATAAATGCTTGTTTCCTTCCCCCCCCCACCACTTCCACAATTCTATGTTGTATATCTTCCCTCTTCCTGAAATATTCTACATTTTGCGCCACACAAGGAGACACTTAACTTTAAATAATTTTATATTGGTCACTATTTTTTTCACAGTGTTATTTTTTGGTCTCCAATTAAAACGCAAATTCCTTAAGGGAAAGAACCATGTTTTTTATCTTACCCCAAGTTTATCACTACAATCCTGTGTTTGAATGTTTCACTTTCCTCTTCTGAATTTTACCTATATGATCTGTCACATTTCAAAAAAAAATTTAATTCAACTAGCATGTAAATATCATGATAGCGTAATGATCCTTGTGGGTGCTTAATAAACAAACATTTCTCTATACAACAGCCCTCTAAGGAAATGCCAATATTACCATTTCCACTTTGTAGATGGGGGAGCTGAGATTAGAGAGGAAGAATGACTTTCCTAAAGTCACACAGGTGGTGGCAGAACCAAGATTTGAAATCAAGTCTTGAAACCAACAGAATCTTCCAATGACTGCACTTTGGCTTTTGTCTATAATTATATAACTAATAAGTACCTGAACCAGGACTTGAACCCCAGGGTCTTCAGGCTCAAGTCTAGTTCTCTTTTTGACATACTCTGCTTGATTTTGTCAGTCTGAGTCACTAGTATTAAAAGCTTATTTCAGCTATCCAATTAGTAGCTTCTCTGGAATGGACACCTCAATTCACTTCCAAGTGGGTCCATGCGTTAATTTCCCTGTTAGTTTTTATTCATATTTCCAATGTGACCAAAAGCACTCATGATCAGATGGGGCTGGAGACCAGATTTTGCAATTTCATTTGAAGCCAGAAATCTATTTGTTAAATGAAGATAAAGCTACTCATTAGGGATACTTGTAGAATCTTAATTGCTGAGGCTATTTACTTTCTACCTTTTCAAATCAGCTCTTTAAGAAGTGTATCAACAACAAAAAAAAAAAGAAAAAGACGAGTTTTGTAGAGAGAGTTTCCTTATTAAGCAATTAGCAGGAGTAAATTAACTTTGCATCTTGACATTTATATTTTGAGTCTTTAGAGAAAAAGAATAAAATTTAAAATTATATTTTCAGGGGCAGCTAGGTGGTAGAGTGGATAAAGTACCAGTCTTGGAATCAGGAAGATTTGAGTTCAAACACTTACTAGCTTTATATGATCCCAGGCAAGTCACTTAGCCAATTTGACTCAATTTCCTCATCTGTAAAATGGGGACAAAAATAGCACCCACCTACTAGTATTATTATGAAGCCCAAATGAGATAACAATTGTAAAGCACTTAGCACAGTGCCTGGCACACAGCAAACACTACATAAAAATTAGCTATAAATAATAAACATTAATTTTTACATACTAACTCTATTCCTCTAAAGTAGCACTTTCTGCACTAAAGTAAGCAACCTCTGATTTTCAATACTATTTCTGTAAGTAAATAGTTAACAAATGTTCCTTAACAACCTAATGTATACAAGGAACTGCACCCTTCAAATTCAGTCACAAGTAATATATTCTTCTAAATAGAGAGGAGAGAAAACTTTCCCTCTCACCCCCTATTGTATATTCAGATCCAAAGAGACAAATCATTTGTATAAGATTCTCCATTGGTGGAGATTGGTTAGTTAGTGTTCCTGGCAGAGTTGGTGAGAGCCAGAGAGAGTCTTAAGTAAAAGCCACAGTGACAGATATAATTGCAAGTAGTGTAAAACAATAACATAAAACTTCAGTGACAGGGGATTAAATGTGCTTTTCAGAATCTCAATCTGCAGGGAAAATCACCACTATTCACATTCATTTCTGGTTGCATTCTGTGTCCTGGTTGCCAAGTAGTAAGCAGACTGAACTTCACATAAGAAACCACATGAGACTGATTGCCCTTTGGAAGGACAAGCTAACCAATATCACAGACTATACAACTGCAGACAACAGGAAGAGAAAACCTTTGGACCACTCCCAACCAAGCAAAGGCAAGCTTCTCAGGACTCAATTTTGCCTTCCCCTTCTGAGTCTCTAACGTATCACCTAAAAACCCTCATAAGAGTTGGGCTGGTTTGATCAGAGTATACCAGCAATAAAGGCACTATAAAGCTGGCTTAAAGCCCACTGGATCTGTGAAGAGTCTCTGATGCTTATCTCTAGTGTCCAGTCCTCAACCAAGCTGTTCTGCTCCCTGATTGTTGCTAGACTATGAATGCTAGTACTTGAAGAAAAGGCTTAATTATATAGCATGACAAGGAAGAAAATGGAGATTTTGGCGGACTTCTTGAAGAGGACTTAGTGCTGAGAGGGCACTAATTCTCTATTCTGTAGATTTTTGCTTTTAAAATTGTGCTTCCTCAATTGAGGGACTTCATGAACTACTCACATCTATTGACTATGATTATGATCTCTCTTTGGCTCATAAGAACAGAGAAAGGGAAAGAGAGAAGAGGAGAAAGACTTCCCTAGGGTAACTAGGTACAAAATAGACAAATGAAAGCAAAAAAGAGCGTCTAAAGAAAACGTGTGTATGCTTGTGTATTATGTGTATTGTGTATTATGTATTATTGTGTATTGTGACAAGAGATTGTCTGAGGTAAAATTACCTGTGCAGTGAACAGTGATTAAAAGAAGGAAGAGACATAAAGACAGAACTAGCACAGAGTATCCTTAAGGGAAAAGAAAGGAAGTAGTTGCAAAGACACTTTGAGTTGAATCAGACACTTCTTTGAGTCTATGACACCTTAATTATAGTCCAAAGGTGGGGAGAGGGTAGAATAAAAATCATTAGACTGTAGGATTATTGGGGAAAGGGATAAATAGTGTGTAGATTAGACAAGATATTTGGAAATTGGACGTATAAGGATGAAAGTGGTCTACATGACCAATCTCATGTATCTAGATCTAAATTCTACCCCCCCCCCACCTCTGCACTATGTGCTTATCTGCTCTGAAGCAAGGATCCATTCTGCTAGTACACATGCTGCTTCATGCTTCTCTAAGGACTAGGAAACACCCAAAGATGACTGGTAACATTTTTTACTCCAGGATGAGCTTTATAGCATTTGGTGAAACTGTTGTACCTGATACGATTGTGCTTAAACTTTTGGCAAACTGCCTGGTTCTAATAGTCTGGGGTCAGATTCCCAAGCCCTCGATTGTGACTATTGACATCTGCATGTTATGAACAATTGTTATTGCAAATACACGTAACAGGCTTGACTGTGCCCTTCAAATTCAGTCACTAGAATTATTCTCTACTAAATACAAAGGAGAGAAAGACTACTATCCTGTCCCCTCTGGTGTTTCCATATCCAGATAGACAACCTATATAAAATGGGGATGGGGAGGTATCATGTTAGAAGGGCAATCCAGCCTTAGCCTATAGCCTGGGACCTTGTTTTCTGGGTCAATTCTTCCCAGATTCTCTCCCTTCCATTGTTGCATCCAGAGACTTTTCTGAAAGCTCCGGGGTTTCAGGATACTCCCCATGGCAATAAAACTGAAGGGTAGAAGCTGGGCAGGAATTCAGCTGTTTCTGAATTCCTTTTATAAACAAAAGAATTGTTTCCTTTCCCCCTTATAGGTAAATACCTTTCCTTTCCTGCCATAGTTTATGATCCATAATTTTTTTTCCTTGGGAAAATGTACAAAACCCTGGAAATGGAGCAAAATGTATTGAGGGTAAGAGAAACGAAGTAGAGGGACAGAGATGGGGATGATGGATTGGCCGCTGCTTAAGAACTTCTGATTCCAAAGTAAAGGTGTCTCACAGGGTCATCACTATAAAGGAGAAAGCCCCAGAAAGAAACATATGATGTAAAATTACCATATGATAAAAATTTAAATAAATAAAACTGATTCTTGTTCCCCACTGCCAGATTGGAAAACAATTGAGATAGAAATTATGGCAACCCATACTGCTGTCGAATGACCTCTTTTCCTGTAGTGCTAAATCTCTATAGGAGGACTAAGTACCTTTCAACTTTTAGGTATTGTTTCATATTTTTTTCCCAAAAACCATCACCTGAACTAGCTGAAAAAAGGCTAGGGTAATGTTTTACATTAGAGTTCTAAGGCATATTTGGTCAAAAATCAAAGCACTAAGCCCTTCTTTTTAAAAAGTCAGTCTAAATTATTTTCAGCTTAAATAGTCAAATGGTCATTTGGGAGCAATACACTGAAAACAGTATTGGAGTTTAGAGTATAGGAGAGGAAGCACCATCAATCTACCTGCATTTAAGATGTCAGCTGCTGTTTTACTTTATAACTACCTATAGAATTTCCTTATCATTTGGGAGTTTGAAATATTGTCAGATTTAGGTGGGCAGGAGATGATCCAACAAGGCATAAAAACTATACTTTTATAGATAAAGCTATACCCTTTCATTATCATCTTTTTTTCCATATGTTGTTCTTATATGTTTGGGTATGTAAGTATATATATGTATGTATGTATGCATATACATGTAAATAAATGTATCTATATCTATATATATATATATATCAATGAAGATGATTTATGTGACTTTAGTCCAGGCACTATACTTCTATGGACCTTAGTTTTCTTGTCTATAAAATGAGCATCTTGGTCTAGATAATTGCTAAAGTTCCTTGTAGATCTGATATTCTCGCATTCTCTCTCTGTCTCTCTGTCTCTCTCTGTCTCTTTCTGTCTCTCTCTCTCTCCCCCCTTCCTCTGTAACTCTTATTCTTTTTCCTTTCCTTCCTTCTCTTCGTTTCCCTTCCTTTATTCTCTCTTTGCCCCCTTCCTTATTCCCTTTCTTTCCTTCTTCCTTTCAACAAGAATTCACTAACCAACTACTATACCTGTTTCATGATGTAAAGGAATAATTGCTTTAGGGAGCTCTGATCTTGCATATCTAAAATCATGGCACTTTCCCTGGTATTCATATATGAATAGAGAAGCCTGTGGTAATATTGAAGCAGCTCTTCCCTTTCTTGTTTGCAGATCTGAATAGGTAAATTATCATCCAGTCTTGAGGCTTTCCTGTTCCTCACAACTCTAACTACAGTAATTTTTTTGACAGTTAGAGCAACATCTATATCATTGTATACTGACAGCTGCTCTGTGCTCCATCAGCCCTTCTCCTGTTATATAGTTACTTTGACAATGACAGATTTGCTATCTCTGTTTTGCAGTTCATACAGCAAATGCTAGATCTCTTTCAGGGTTATCCTATTTTGTTCTTATTCCCTTGATTACAATCACCCAAGTATGCATCCTATGACTTCCCTGCCCCTGACAGAACTTCAGATTTTAAGCTTAGTGTTATTTCATCTGATATATAGATAGAAGCGTTTTTCTATGAAGCATATTTACATCAAACTGAGACTGTTCCATTCTTGGACCTTTTATAAATGCTTCAATAACAAATGAAATGAAGAAAATCAAGTTTATCCTTATGGATTCAATTCAAAGGCATTGATTGTGCATCTACTCTATGACAGGTGCTAGGGAAACAAAAATGCAAACAGAAGCAGTCTCTCCTTGAGAGAGTTTATGGTCAAGTGTCATAGGCTTAGGGCTGGAAGGCACCTTAGGGTCATCCTATTCCATGCCTATGGTTTCATAGGTGAAGAAACTGAAGCCCAGAGAGGTTGTGACTTACCCAGGGACATGCAGCTAGTGAGTGCCTAAAGGAAGGATTTGAACTCAGGTCTTCCTGACTCCAAGTCTGGGACCCTATCCACTGCTCCACACTGCCTCTCATTAGTCTACTAGAGGAAATATGACCAGACCATAAGTGAGTATGATGCAGTATATAATAGAAGAAACTGAATTCAATTTAAGAGACAGCCATTAAGTATCACAGGCAAGGCACTACGCTAAGGGCTAGGCATTTAAAAATTTTCAATGATACAGGCCCTGCTCTCAGTGAGATTACAGTCTACTGAGGGACCTATAGAGTGTATATAGTAAATACTATGCCAGCTAAGGAGCGGTGAGGACAAAGGAAAAATACAAACATTGCTTTGAGGAGTGAGAGGACATGGGCATTTAGGGGTATCAGAGAAGGCTTCATGTAGGAGGTGGCTCCTGAATGGAGCCCTGGAAGAAGAAAAGGATTTCAGTGGTTGAGATTCAAGTTCCAGGAAACAAATTCCAGGTATGCCTCTGATGTGTATGTGTATGGACATCATTAGCCTGCATGAATCCACGGAGGCATGAGATGGCAAGACATGATCAAGAGATAATAGTACAATTTAACTGGAATATAGAGTGGGTAAAAGGGGTTAGGTTGACATAGGAATGGGAAAGCAGTTTGGAAGTAGGACATGGAGACCCTTAAATTCCAGGCTGAAGAGCAATTTGTGTGATAACTGAATGGATGAGACCACCAAGGGAATATGGTGAGAAAAAAGGACTTGAGGGGGTGCATGTCTTTCTTCCCATAACACTTTCCATAACATATATCCATATATCCAGTTCTAATACTAATTCCCTTAGTTACATATAAAGATAATTTTTAACATTCATTTAAAAATATTTTGAGTTCCACATTTTCTCCCTCCCTCACCTCCCTCCTCCCTGAGATAGTAAGCAATTTGGCATAGGTTATACATGTTTAGTCATCCAAAACATATCAACATATTAGTCATGTTGTAAAAGAAGACGTAGACCCAAAGGAAAGCATACACATGCACGCACGCACGTGCACACACACACACACACGCACACACACACACACACACAATACAGAAAGTGAAAAATAGTATGCTGTGATCTGCATTCAAATTTCATCAATTCTTTCTCTGGCAGTGGATAGCATTTTTCACCATGAGTCCTTTGGAATTGTCTGGGGTCATTGTATTGCTGAGAAGAGCTAAGTCATTCACAGTTGATCATGACACAGTATTGAAAAAGTCTGTTGAAAATGATTTACTGAGGGGCCTTGAATTTCAGGATAAGCAATGTGGACTTAATATGGTGGGCTTTGGAGAGTGATCAGAACCTGTATGATGTAAAGTTGAAAGAGAAATCGGGCAGCTAGGTGACACAATGGACACAGTGCCAGGCCTGGACTCAGGAAGGCTCATCTTTCTGTGTTCAAATCTAGCCTCACACACTTACTAGCCAGTAAGTACCCAGGTAATTACAATAATGGCAATGGGAGGAGATGGTACAAAGATTTGGTAATTACAGAACTTCTTCATCTAAGAATTGGAAGGGACCTCATATCACTGAGTCCAGCCTATGCCCAATGAGGAATCTTTTCTGCAATAAGACTTCCCAGTGGTAATCTAACTTTTGCATAAGGATCCACGCCCACACACACAATAGACATTCCACTCCATTTTGGGGTAGCTCATGTTATCAGGAAGTTTTTCTTGACATCAAGTATTAACTTGTCTGCTTGCAATTTTCACCCACTTCTCCCTCTGGTACTAAACAGACCAAGACAAATCCATATGATATCCCTGCAAGTACTCGAAGACAAGTACCATGCCTTCTGACCCCCGCAAGTCTTCTCTCATCCAGAGAAGACCCACATTTCTTTCAAATGATTCTCATATGGCATCATTTTGAAGACCCTTATTATCCTGGTTATCTCCTCCAGATGTTCTCCAGCTTTGCACATGTCCTCCCTAAAATGCGGTTCCTGGAACTGATCTGACCATGGTAGGCAGGACTACCACCTCCCTAGTCCTGGGCATTCTACCCCTCTTATATTTCTTGTCTTGGCTGCCCTATCATGGTAATGACTTATATTGAGCTTACATAGCACTTAAATTCTCCTATCTTTTTCATTAAAATTACTATTTAGCCAAGCCTCTTCCGTCTTTATTTGTGAAATTGACTTTTTGAACCCAAGTGTGTGACTATAATTATTTATCGCTATTAAATTTCACTTTATTAAATTTGGCCCAATGTTCTTACCTGTTGAGGTCTTGACTCAATCTTGACTGTCAAATAGAAATTTATTCCTGCTGGTACATATTGACTTAGAAAACCCATCTATGCTGTATTTTATATTTTTTCATTTAGTTAAACATTTCTCATTTACATTTTGATCTGGTTCAGGCCCCACTTGGTGCCCATCTAAGTTTGATACTTCTGATCCAAGGCACTAGATATACCTCTCCCACCTTCATGTCATTTGACAATTTGTCTCCTATGACTAAGTCATTGATAAAAATGCTGAACAGGACAGGCTAAACAGATCCTGGAGAACTGCAACGATAACTGTTTCAACAACCCGGCTAGCAGCTTCTGTGGGGGGTGTAAGATCCACCCACAGCCAGCACCCAGAAAGCTGCCAATGTCACATGTTCTTTTGATCTGCTTAACTAAGGAAAGGAAGGTGAAGAGATTTGACAAGCTCGCTTTAATTCAGCACACAAATATCATTCACTTAGTTCAGGGAAAAAAGCCAGCACCCTGAACTTCGGAGCAAATTACAAACAAATTACAAACATCAACAGACAGACCCAATACAGATTCATAGTTACCAACATCTAGGTTCAGCCCGGGAGCTCAGAACAAGGGCTGGCCCAGAGTCACGCGTGCCACCACTGCTGCGGCAAATAGCTCCAAGGAAGAGGAGGCCAAGCCCTAGCTTTAATCTTTTTCAGCGTCAGGGATGAACATGGACTCACCCACGTGACCTAAAATGGTCACAAAGAGGCAGACTTAAACCCAGGTGGTCTAAGAGCCTCTGCTGTCCCAGACATGTAAACTAGGCCCTCCCTGGAGTTAGCCCCACCTTGGGCCCCACCTTAGTTGCCAATCCACACCCACATAGGATTTACACCTAATAGGGGTTTGGGCCTGGGGCTTAGCACCTAGTAAGATTCAATGAAATACACTGAATTACTCAAAGCAAACAAAAGCCAAACTCTTCAAGGGCGCTTGTTGAACTAAGTGCTAAGGAGCCCATTTTGCTTACCAAGACAGTAATCTCCCTCTAAATGGACATTTAATGTCTGTTGATAGCCCTTTGGGTCCCAGCCATTCAACCTACTTTAAAACCTCCTAACTATAAATTTATCTAGTGCATCTACTACTATATTTTTCAAAATATGTGATACTTTTATCAGATGTTTTGTTAAAATCAAGGGAAATGCCATCGGTATAGCAGAAGCACTTTTCACTACCTTCGGTGAAAAGAAGGAAGTTGGCCTATAAGGCAAGAGATATTTGGATGGACTTTAAGGAGTGTTTAAAAACAAAAAGTAAGATTCTGGTGGCTTTTTGGTCATCTCAAAATATTGTAGACTGGCGTATTTCCCTTTTTTATACCTCATAAAGCTCATGCTTCTTTGAAACTTATAGTTTCAGATTTTCACTGAATTGAATGAGGTCACCATTCTTTAGAAACAGGAAACTAATCCAAGTTTATAATTATCAGCCAAATGGTCTAGTAGATACAGTATTGGACTTGGAGTTAGGAAATCTTAAGTTCAAATCCAGTTTCGGACACCTACTAGCTGTGTGTTTCGGACACCTACTAGCTGTGTGATCCTGGGCAAGTCACTTAACCTCTATCTTCCTCAGTTGTCAAATGGGGATAATCATAATTGTGAGAATCAAACGAAATAATACTTTTAAAGTGCTTTGTAGTCCTTAAGGCACTATATAAATGCTAGCTATTAACATCTCATAGAAGCTTACTTGAAATAAAAAGGATTAACATATGTATGCACCTCCCTATACATACATAATACTTTAAAATCTTCATAGGACTTCATATTATATCACATGAGCCTCTTGACAACCCTGTAAGGTAGGTACTAATTATCCTCACTTTACACAAGGCAATTAAGGCTCAGTGAGGTTAAATCCCACAACTAGTAAATATCAGAGGCAGAGTCCCTAACACTGGTCTTCTTGACTTCATAGTCCTGCATATGACCCACCATGTCATGCTATTTAATACACTGTGGTGATAATATCGACTTGCAACACTTCATTTCTATGCCATTTTCATAATGTAGGGAGCCCCAATTATATGAGAGTCTCCTTTTTAGGGCTGGGTAGAATTCAAGGACGTATTTAATGCAGGTGTTATCATTTTATTCAGTAACATCTTCTGTTTTTATTTGAGGGTGAACCTGGCTTGCCTGGAACAGCGGGGCAGAATGGAACACCTGGGCCTAAGGTTAGTTAAAAAAAAGTCATGTACATTTGCTGTGCACTATAAAAATCTGCATAAAAATCATGTTACTGTATTACCATTTTTCGATATGCCTGATAGCCAAACTTGTGTGGCCTTCTTTGTCTATTAACACCATGACACAATGGAAGATTTCTCTTTATACTAAGCAAAAAAGAATTATTGCTTGTGACATTCTGATTAATGTTCATTATGCTTCTTCTTGATTTAGAAAACAAGTAGGATGTAATTACGCCTCCCCCATCACCCCAGACTTTTTTCCTCCTTTTTTCAATTTTATTGACATATTTCGTATTCATATTCACTCTTATTTCCAAATATTTCCCTCTCACCTCTCCAAGCCAGGGAGCCATCCTTTGTAACAAGAGGGAGAAAAACAGTACAGCAAAAAGAAGCAACTGCATCCACACCCATAGTCCCCAATTCTGCAAAGGAGGAAGGGAGGCCCATTTTCTCATCTCTTCTGCAGAGACAAGTTTGCAGCCATTATAATTTCATAGCATTCAGTTTTGATTGTTTTTTTCTTTCCCTTTATGTTGTTGTTATAGTCATTATTTTCTTTATCTTGCTTACTTTTTATACTAAATATTTCATAAGTTTTTCCCGTGCCTCCTCGCATTCTTTATGGATATAAATTTTTTTTCTTCTCTTTTTTTTTAAGACTGGGCCTTCTGCTTCTAAGCTAGAAGTTCAGGGGCTAATCATTGGCCTGGTCTCCCTCTGATTATCGTTAGTGTTTTGACCTGCTCCATCCCAACCTGGGGCAATTGGACCCTCCATACATAACCTGGTAGCCCCCCACTCCCAGGGTTTTGCCATATTGTTGCTATACTTAGTACAGACATCTAATCACCTTAGACCACTACAACTCAGAATTCCCAACCTCAAGAGGTCCACAGCATTAGTCTCCCCCAGTAACTGGAATTACCATTGTAGACCACCATGCCCTACGTATGTTATCAGTGCTGACAGCAAAATATTTTCCATTGTGTTACCATAACACAACTTGTTTAGTTATTCTCTCAATCATGGGGAATGTTTCTGGCTTATTTACAACCATAGAAAATTGGCAGAGATTATTGGCTATCATCAGAAATCCCTGGTTCCCAAGATGACTTTGTTTCCCTCGTGGCCAATGAACAAAAGTTTAAATTTACATAACACTGTCCTCCAACCACTCTCTGAGGTTGTGTTGTATTTGTCCTTCGTTTTCAAAGACCATGACATCAGGGAAATGATGACATAACTTGCAATTGACTTTGATTTGAGTGAGGGAGGGCTGTACAAGGTCACCAGCTTCACTTTCTCCTCCAGAGCCATCTGGGTCCAGTGCGTAGATATTCATCAGGATGACTGGAGATGGCCCAGGATGCATTAGGAGACCCTTGCCCTTTTAGGCTAAGGCCTTTTCACATACTGACTTAGACTGAGGTAAAGCCCATTCAGTGCATAGGTTTCTTTAAAAAGTAACTAAAAGGATGGCCCCTTCAATTAGAAAAAAAAATCAAGCTGGGAGGAGAAGACCTTCTGGGTTGTTGTTCCAAAGAGAAACAGTTACCAGACATTCACTCTAAGCCAGGAGGCCCAAAAATATAGCCATTAAGTGGAGCATGGGCAGGGACCTATTTCGGTCCAATCTATGAGCTTCAGAGTGAAATGGGTGTGAGGTTTTGTCTAAGTATCATTGTCTTCATTTTATAAATAAAGAAGTTATATATCCCCCTTGGCAATTACGTATCAGGGCAAAAAGTCAAACCTAAGTATTCTACTGCAAAGTCTAGTGTGTTTTCTGCTCCTCCATGACGACTTCCTGCAAAATCATAGACTATATTTATTTTGCCTAGAATTTTCTATTCTTTCAAATGATTTCCACAGTTTCTGTTACTGCTCCTAGAAATTTGCCTACTCAATAATGCAATGTAGCTCCATTTAAAAAGTTAATATAGATATGGTCTAAATAGTTAAGAAAGGTCCCAAAGGGGGTTTAGGGCTGTAGTTGTTGTTGACTTTTGGGAAATTTCAAGTTTTCTCTTTCTTGAGAAAAGGAGTCTACTAAGGACAATATAGGTGACAGTATAGTTCAGACAAATTCCCAAAGCTTTGCTTAGTGAGCTTCCCCTTAAACAGCAGGATTCTGTCTAACCCCATCAGTTGTATTTTTGTGTCTCTCTAGCCACACATAGCCATCAGCGGATTTCACAGATTCCATCACTATTGATAGGTGCCAAGGACAGACTTCAAGTTTATAAACGTTTCCTTTGCCCAGAAGATAGGCAAGTGATTAAATCTTTGAGACCTCAGCCATCCCTCTGTCTTGTTCTCTCTCTCCACACTAAAATGCCAAATGACTGGAATTCGTGAAGAATGGATGTTCATGGTGCTAGTCTAGTGTTGCCTAGCAACCATCTCGATAGGTGTTGGGTGATGAGAGTGGCCAGAAATACATGAAACCACAGGGTCACTGTTAGCTCCCAACAATGAAAGAATTGCCACTGAAACTAGGCTATGAGTTTGAAAGAGAACAAGAAAGTCGTCCTAAGCTGTCCTGTCAGCAAGAAGATCTGAGAGCACTGAAGATTTCTGCTCAGACTTTTCACAAAAGCAGCTATTTCATGATGCATATAATTCATTCTAGGACTTTTATCTTTTCTGTCCTTTTCCTGTAAAGTTATATTGAAATTCTCTTTACCCCAGGAATTTCCCTGATTTTGCACTTTCTGAGCAGAGAAGACTCTCATAAAATCTCTAGGTTCTTTCACATTCCAGTATCCTCCAGAGGGTGCTGTAATATCCCAGCAAACAATAGATTTAGAATCTGCCGTTTGGTTTCGGAGGTGGAGCAAACCAGGCTACAGATGATTTTGTATCACTGGGACCATTCCATTTGGCTCAAACCATTCATGGGGCTTTAAAATCCACACTGCTGAATCTGTCTTGGTGTTAGAAGTTCAGTGATAGGATAAGGACAAATAACCCCAGGGACCTTTGGTCTTGCGATGGACAGGACCAATCAGAGGTCTTCCTGATTCCAAGTCCAGCAGGCTCACCACCACACCAAACTACACCATTTGTCACACAGATGTGTTAACTCATTCTTTTGACAATTTACTTGTTTGGTATTTTTATAATGGTGAGGCATTGTTAGTTCCACTGACTTCACTTATGTAACAGTATGAAAAGTAGTATTTCTTGCATATGCCAACCTTATTTTAGGGGAAATCTGAGGGTTGCACTAAGCAACTTTTTTTTAAACAGCAACTTTAAGCAAAATGAAAATTACCAGACTATTTACAGATGCTGCCATAGAACTTAAATTGTAATGCCACCAGTATCCACATGACGATATATTGAATTTGTGGGATCTTTTTTTTAGATCTCAACAATACAGATGGAAAGAATCAAGATAATAGGTTTGAATAGTCTGCCAAGAATCAATTTTTTTTCTTCAGGCAGCATCTATGCAGCCAATATCCTACTTAAGTCATTGAATGACAGACTTTTAGGGCAGAGAGACTCTAAAGTTAATCAATCATTTCACTTTACAAATTAGGAAACAGATCTGAAAAGGGAAAATGTGACCTAGTAAGTCAATGACTGAGCTGGAATCAAAAACCCAAGGCTCCTACCTTCTTCTCCAAAACCATACAGTCACTTTCTCTGGTCAATATCTCATTCTGGAGGACAGAAAGTTCTTTCAAGTTCATCACCCTTAATATGAAGTCAGGTGTCCACTTGTTCATTTTGAACTTACTTACTCAAATTCTGGAGTCCCTTTCTCCTGGTGTTTTAGAATTTAGTGTATGAGTCTTCGTTCATGCAATCCACTTTATCATATTATGTGTGGCATCCCCATATATTCCCCCATCTTATCAGCCACCCCCAACCAAACTCATTCAACAACAGTATCTTCTTGAATGTATGAATAATGTACCTACATCTTTCTTTTTCTCAGGGGGATCCTGGAGAGCGAGGAGAAAAGGTAAGATTGTATTTATCTCTTTTTCCTCCCTAGAATGAAGCTAAATTTATTTATATAGTGCCTACGATGTGACAGGCCTGAAGTCAGAAAGACTCATCTTTCTGAGTTCGAATCTAGAGTCAGACACTTACTAGCTGAGTCCGTTGGCAAGTCATTTAATCCTATTTGCCTTGGTTTCCTCATCTGTAAAAGGAGCTGAGAAAGAAACGACAAATCCCTCCAGTATTTTTGCCAATAAAACACCAAATGGAGTCACAAAGAGTCAGACACAACTGAAACGACACAATGACAACAAAATAAGAAAGAAATCACCATCAATCACAATTATTAAATGTCTATCATATCTACACTAAATGTTCAAGATACATACAAAGAAATATAAGACGTACTTTGGTTCTTAACATCAAAGGACTTATAAATCTGCTGGGGGAGACATCCTAGAGACTTTTTTTAAATAGAAAAACCAAGTCTCATATGCTAATGGTACAAATAATAAATGCTAATGGAGTTCAGGGCACTGATTACCTAGGGCTGAAAATAGACTACATGAGACATCTGCCTCTAGATAGCCAATTTATATTTAGCCAATTAGATTGCCAGCGCTAGAACTTCAGCTAGATCTTAAAGGGTAGGTGTTGGGCAAAAAGAAAGAGGAGAGCAGGCTATCTAGGTGAAACAGTAAAAGTGGTCAATCAAAGACAACAATGTGGGCAGGAAATGGTTTTGATAGAGGAGGGAGTTGAGATAAGATTGAGATGTGCACAGAGGCCAAAATACAGAAGACTTTAAATACCTGGGCAAGAACTGAAATTTAGCTGCATTAGGAAAGGTGCCTGACAGCTCTTAAGTGAACCTATCAAGTAGTAGAGGGTGTGTAAGCTGCATTAGTGGTAGGAGTATTCATACTTGCAAAATCCCATATCCTTGGAATGTAGAAGTACAAATATTAGGAAAAGGATGCTGAAAATTGTTGCCTCTTAAAAAAGAAAAAAAAGCAAAATCAGGTATTTATTATCTACTATGTACTAGGTACAGTTAGGTGGTTTAGTGCTGGGCCTGGAATCAGGAAGATTTACCTTCCTGAGTTGAAATCTGGCTTCAGACTTGGGCAAGTCACTTAACCCTGTTTGACTCAGTTTCTTCATTTGTAAAATGAAACAGAAAAAGAAATGGCAAACCATTCCAGGTTCTTTGCCAAGAAAAACCGTAAATAGGGTCACAAAGAGTTGGACATGACTGATATGACTGAACAACAACCAAAAAATGTGCTAGGCACTGTACTAATCAGTAGGCATACAAAGAAAAGCAAAAAAAAAGTCTGCCATTAAGGAGCTCACAATTGAATGGGGGATTCAACATGCAAACAATTATGAATGTGCAAGATACATACAGAATAAACTAAAGATAATCTGAAAAGGAAGAGATTAAGATTCACATTAATTTCTTTCTGTCTCAATTAAAAGAAGAAATATATTAATGATAAAAATCCAGAATAATAACTAGCTTTAACTTACCCGGACCATTATATTACACCAAAAACCATAGATTGAGAAACACAGATCCTTCGGATCTCATTGATATGTCCTTTCTCATCACATGTACCATCACTTCCCATTAATGGTGGGTTTCAACCTTTCATTTATATCAAGATTTTGAAATTTGTGTAATTTCTATACATTCTAATAATCCCCAAACCCACAATCATCCAGACAAATCTGGAGAGGAATCTGAGAACCTCTACCTTCAAGGTATCCCTGCTCTCATATATGCAAGACAATCACCCCCAAAAGCCACATAACAGAGATGCTGAAAAAGAGAAAGATTATGGTGGAGAAAGAAACCAGTGGTTAATAGAGCCTTAGAAAGAAGAGAGTAAAAAATTAACTACCTAAGTTATGGCCAGAATAGATGAATATGCCTAGGATCTTTGAATTGTGTATGTGCATCTCTGTCCTGCTAATAATCACAGTCCTCTTCAGACTTGACCTGAGTCAGGTACCTGTTCATGGAACAGTTTGGGAGGTAATCTATTGTGTGGAGGAGATTAAAACTCAAGGTAGGAATTAAGGAATTGTTAAATTCATTGTCAGTTGTCTGACAAATTTATGAGTCAAAGAGCTGGGCCTCAGACTACAATCTTATTTATAATGCATCAGACGAAGCAACTTTTCAAGCATATTTTCCCTACCTCATTAAAATTAAATTGATGAAAAGTTCTTTGTAGATATAGTGTCGATGACATTTTGTGGTCATTTCCTTTCCTTTCATTCAGCCAAATTAATTAAAATTCTTTATATTTATGGCTTTGCAAAGAAATTTATGAGACCTTAATTTGGTATACTGTATACAGGGGAAGGAGAAAAACACTTCATTTTACTTTACTTAATTTTGCATTACTGTGTGAGACATTAAAGATCTTATCTGATCCTCTCTCTTTTTCCCCTTAGGGAGATGCTGGAGAGAGTGGACCCAAAGGTGACATGGGTGAAAAGGTACTTTTTTGTGTTTGAAATATGAAAATGTATGTGAACAGTCAAAAAATATAATCTAATCGATATGATGTGATATATAATTGTGTGTGGTTTAGGTAGAGTTCATAGGGTTTTTAAAATGAAAAGAGAGGACAATTAACTAGATTTATCCCAACTCCTTAGAATGATACATGGCAGTGTTTGGCAAATAACATGGTATGTTGTGGAATGGCTGGCTAAATGGTTGGATTTTTATGGAAGAAATGCTGCCTTACATCTGCAAGTGAGAAAATTCAATTTCAATAGGGAGATGTTTAGAAATTTCTATTCTAGCCTGATTTATTTTGTCTAGTCAATTTAAAAAGGTAAAATTTCAAAGCAAAGTGATGAGATTGAGCACTTTCATTGTACAAACAGAGATAATATCACTTAACTAAATCCTCTCATGTTGGGTTGGGAGTTTGCATCAGTATGAATCTGAGATCCACAATGTTTGGGAAACTGGAAAAAAAAAAAGCCCAAACTGTCAGTTGTCTTTAATTGTCTTTTAATTGGATTCTTGCTTTCCAGAGATTTCTGACGATAAGAACAATTTGAGTATGCTACATAGGAGGAGTTAAAAGATAGAATCCTTGAGAGGACATGTAATGAGATTGAGATAGAATATGTAACTATTCAACTCTAGGCAATTAGCTTATATTAAAGCAGTTGGATTGTTGTGGTTTGTTCTTGAAGAGGACCATGTGATCAGGAAAATAATTACTTACAAGTGAATTGAATTGAAGTGAGGGAGGGCTGTGCAAAGTCACCAGCTCACTTTCTCCTCTGGAGCTGTCTGGGTCCAGTAGCAAAAGGTAGATCAGGATGACTGGAGGATGCCCGGAGGATGCCCCTAGGCAGTTGGATTTCTGGTTAAAGAGCAGGTAGGTAAAGCAGTAGTTAGAGTACCAGGCCTGGAGTCAGGAAAATTTGTGTTCAAATGTGGCCTCAGACATTTACTAACTGTGTGACCCTGGGCAAGTCTCTTAACCCTGTTTGCCTCAGTTGCCTCATCTGTAAAATGAATTAGAGAAGGACATGGCAAACCACTCCAGTATCTTTGCCAAGAAAATCCCAAATGGTGTCATGGAGAGTTTCACATGACTGAAATGCCTGAAAAACAAAAACTGTTGGTTAAAGCAAGCTACCTAATGGTAACCTAACAACATAGAAAAAATCAGTGGCCTTCACATCTGAACAGACTAAAAGATGGCAGGTTGGCAAAGTTGTAATTTATGAACTATTGGTCAGATGAATAATGGATGGACCATCAAATAACTTATACAAAATAAAGGATTTGTGGTATGATTCTTATAACTATTAATAGAAAAATGGCATGTGTGGTTGGGTGAGTTCTTAGTTATATTTGTGAATCTCAGGGCAGTCCTAATCTAGGAATATGCTGCACATAGAATCATTTTTATTGCCAGGCAGATACATATGCCATGGTATTTAATTGGCATTGAAATTAAAATGTTTCTAATTAATAAGAGTAATAACATTATCCTGAAGACTCTAGAAACCAGCTACATGAACATGAATTTCCTTTTAGTTTGTGTTTAGAAGAAAGAAATAAATTAAGGTTAAACTCAGTTTAAGGCAGTCTTATTGTTCCAGTCTTGTACATGGGGAGATCAAGGCATGAGAAAGTTGAATGACTTGTCTGAGGTCACAGAGCCTATAAGTACCAGGGATGGGCTGTGAATGAAAATCTCCCAGTTCCAAGTTAGGAAAACAACTTTTGATGGATTACTCATGTGGATATATATAAACATATACAGATTTATGAAAACTACAAAGTTTTAAAGTGGATTTATGCAAAATATTCAGCACAGTGCTTAATGCTTTTTAAAAATTAAATTAGACTTAGCCAAAAGGACCAGAAGCAATTTGCATATGTTTAAAAGTATAATTTTTAGAACACATGCCCATGATGAATTTTTAAAATCAATCATTTTTTAATTTTCAAACTTAAAACAGCTCTTTATTTTAGAAGAACATATTCAGCTTAGATATTTTTCCCCAGCATATCCTATTTGTAACAGTTCCATAATTTTTTATTTTTTTAGTCAAAAGAAACATTTTATTATTTCACATGAAAATTGAAAAGAACTAATTTGGATAGTATTTTTATTAAAAATTTTTATTAGGCAGCTGAAATGAAGCTCAAAGATTGCATCAGTTGAAAAGGAAATGATTTTAATAAATTCTGAGTAAGTCTAAACTGTGAGTTGTAAATAGAAATCTGCATTGTATAATATGTAACTTGAAGTGTAGAGTAACATCCCCATGAATGGTATAATTTGAATGTAATTTTTAACGTATTTTACAAAATGCTACTTCTGTCATAGAATTTATTTCCAGTCTTTTCATGGCAAGTCATTCATCATTTCCCAAAGCTTGGGGAGTAAAATCAGGAAAAAAAAAAGTATTTCTTGTTTTTCATCAATGTAGTAAGGTACGTCATTGACTGGTCATTTTAATAGGGATTTTTTTCCCTCCCCTTTTGATCCAAGTCTGGTTCTCTGGATGGTAAAACAATCTAAGGTTTCCCAGGCTGCTCATCCGGAAATCCTGGGAAACCAAAAAAGCACTGGGCAATTGTTCTCTATAGCCAGCAGTGAGAGGTATACTTTAGGTTAAAGAATGACTTAGCAGAGATTCGTTTTACTTTAGTGAAAAGTTTTTAAAACTGAGGCAGACAGGTTTTTTTTGGGGGGGGGAGTTGGGAGGGTGGGTGGAAAGATAGCCATGAATTAATTTTTTTTTAATAATTGCTTTTCAACGTAATTAGTTTCCTTTGTAATCCTAAGTACTTTGCTTTATGCATATAAAAACATGATTTTGAGAAGGAGTTCAGTCTGGCTACACCAGACAGTAGCCAGAAGGGTCCCTGGCACAAAACAGGTGAAAAATCCCAGCATTCTATTGCTTTTGAAAGGTTAAGGAAGTCTCATGATGTTGTACCTATTAATCAAATATTTTAAAATGCCAAATCAGATTCCTTCTTTTGTTTTCCTGCTGTTTGAAAGCAGATAGTTTGTCCAGAACATTGAATGGTTTTGAAATCATTATCCTTCCTTTCTCCTTTGGCCTTATCACTCTGATATTCATCATTTCTGAAAGTTTCCTTGGTCCTCTGGATCAAAAGGTTTCCATTCACTTGCTGTGTCCTGTCTGCCTTCACTTGGAGCTCTGTCTCCGACTCTGACTTTCTCATTGAACCTTCCTCCCAGCTAACACTCAGGGCTCCCTTTGCTCTCTCTGAATCTAAGTTCTGCTCAAGCATGAAAGAGGAGTGGTAAAGCAGGAAGAATATAACAGAGAGAGGCCATGAATCACAATCTGGCTCCATCATTGACTAGCTCTGCGACTGAGTAAAGCCCTAATGCACCTCAAGGCTGGTCGTGGTACAATGAGAAAGATCGGCAGTGTACTCAGCTTCTTTCTCATTATGTATGTGAAAAAGCTAGATAGCCCAGGGGATAGAACACCAGTCCTGGAGTTGGGAAGACCTGAGCTCATAATCCAGCCTTAAACACTTTCGAGCAGTGTGATCCTAAGCAAGTCTCTTAAATACTTCTGTCTCAGTTTCCTCAACTCTAAATTGGGAATGATAACCTACCTTCCAACGTTGTTGTGGGGATCCGATGAGATAATATTTGTAAAGCACTTAGTATGGTGCCTAGTAGGTTCTTTATATATACATATATATGTATACATATATATATATATACATATATATATATATATTTCCTTTCTTCCTATTTGCGTGTAGAATGACATGATTTGACCCACAGTAAAAGTAGATATATGGTAAAGCAAAGCATTTTATATGGGATTTTACTACATAATAACAAGAAAGGATGAAGAGCAGTAGTGAAAAGAATATAGGCTACTTTGGTGATAGAAGACCTAGGTTCAAATCCTTCCTTTGTTATTACTGGTGTGACTTTGGGCAAATCATTTAGACTCTCTGGACTTTAGTTTTCTTGTCTGTAAAATGAGGAGGTCAGACTCGATGGGTCCCTGAGATCTATAATGGTATAAAATTTGAGAATGTGCTAACATAAATCAATGTAGGTTAGAGAATATATTAATTGAGTATGACTTCCTGTGGAAGCTTAGTGTGCTTCTTAAAGTTTGTCGGATGATAATACCTGGCATTTGTCACAGTACTTTTGAGTTCCCAAAATTCTTTCATAAAGTGTGGAGTTGTTTCTTAACTCCTGGCTATTGTGGTCTTTCTATTAGATAAAGGCCTAGTATAGAAGTATGAGGCAGAGGATGACAGATACTTAGGGCATGCACCATTATCCCCATTCAACAGGTGATTAGAATGAGGTTCCAAAAGGATTAATTTGTTGGATAATGGGATTTTCTAAAACATACAAAGATCACTTATATGTTTTTCACTTTATGTGTTCTATTTGGTGGTTGGAATTATAAAGAAGTCTAGGTACATGTATTCCTATATGAACGCATATGTAAATGGCCTCCAAGTGTCATTTATAGAATTATAATAATACCTAATATTTATTTAGTAGTTTAAAGTTTGCAAAACATTTTATAAATTTTATCCCATTTGATCATCTAGTGGCAAAGAATTGGAAATTGAGGAGATGTTCATCAATGGGGGAATAGGGGAATCCCCACCCCTGGGAGGAAGGGGCTGTTATTATCCCTATTTTATAGGTGAGGAAACTGAGGCAAACCAAAGTTAAGTCACACAGCTAGTAAGTGTCTGAGGCAGGATTACAGCTTTATGACTTCAAGTCCCACCTTCTATCCTCTGTGACACCTAACTATCCCTAAAATAGTAGTGGGTACTACAAACAGTAGTTAGGTTTATAAAAATGAAAAGAGAAGACAACTAGATTTTAACTCAACTCCTAAGAATGATACTTTGCAATGTTTGACATATATAAAGTGACATGTTGTATACAAACACAGGAAAAGGTAGATTTTCTTTTTTTTAAATTTTTATTTAGTGTTTTATTTTATTTTCCCCCAGTTAGATGTAAAAACAATTTTTAACATTCGTTTTTTAAAACTTTGAGTTCCAAATTCTCTCCCTTCCTCCTTCCCTACCCCACTCATTGAGCAGGCAAGAAATTTAATATAGGTTATACATGTGTAGTCATGCAAAACATTTTCATATTAGTCATGTTGTGAAAGAAAACATAGACCAAAAAAAAACTCTCAAGAAAAATAAAGGAAGTAAAAGGGTATGTTTCAATCTGTATTAAGAAGCCACCACTTCTTTCTTTGGGGATGGATAGCATTTTTCATCATAAATCCTTCAGAATTGTTGGATCATTGTATTGCTGGGAATAGCTAAGTCATTCACAGATTTTTATCTTACAATATTATTGCTACTTTGTACACAGTACATTTCATTTTGCATCAGCTCATGTAAGTCTTTCCAGTTTTTTTCTGAGAGCATTCTGCTCATCATTTCTTATAGCATAATAGAATTCCATCATAATCACATATGACAGTTTGTTCAGCTATTCCCCAGTTGATGGACATCCCCTCAATTTCCAGTTCTTTGCCACCAGAAAAGAGCTGCTATAAATATTTTTGCACAAATAGGTCCTTTTCCTTTTTGGTTTTTTTTTTATCTTTTTTAGGATATAGACCTAGTAGTGATATTGCTAGGTCAAAGGGTATGCATGTTTTATAGCCCTTTGGGCATAGTTCCAAATTGCTCTACAGAATGGTTGGATCAGTTCACAACTCCAAAAGGTAGATTTTCTTGTAGAGAATGGATGACTAAGCTCTTAGTGGTTGGATTTTCATAAAAGAAATGTCCCCTTACATCTGCATGTGATATAATTTAATTTCAACATGATAGTATTTGGAAATCTTTACACAAGCCTGATTTAGGGGATTATTGCCTGTGACATTCTGATTAATGCTCATTATTTCATCTGAATTTGAGCAAATAAGAGTGAAGCTATATTCATTTATACCAAATATACTCACACAGTATTTGTCCATCTGTGGATATCTTCCCCTGCTGAAAGTTTCATTTCCAAGCCAGTTGACTCATTAAGAAACTAAGAGTATGTTCAAAGCATACTTATATTCTGTCTTTGCTTTAATCCTGTATTCTTTTCATTTTTGAAGGAAGGAGGATTATAAATATTAAGTCTCTTATTTCCACTGCTGCCAGCATCATCCCTTAAAATGTTTCATTTGTAAATGCCTGCCTGTCAGTAGTGGCTTGGCCACTTTGGAGTTGTAAACATTGTTTAAGTCTTTTCAGTTGTACATTCTGCAGAGAAAAGGAACAATATCGCTCATTCGTGTCTATCAAAATGAGACAGCTCAAATTGCCATCAGTGCAACAACCCTTCAGAATTGTCTCTTGTTTTTGCTCCACTTCCTGTCTCATGGAAACTATCAGGGGGAAATCTAGTCCCAAGCCTCGTCAGGAGATTGTCTGTCATGCAATAGAAGCATTTTTAAAAGTGCAGAAGCTTTGATAAAGAAAGCAAATTCTTTTATTTGTCTGTTTTTATAAAACCAGTTCAACAAGACACTGGTGCTCCCTTACCAAAATGTGACTTCTGGGGATATAACCATGAGTTTTCCACCTGAAATTGGCATTATGTGATTGCTCATTCCAAAGTTACCAATATTAGCTTAATTACGAAATCCAGAGACCTTTTCAGTCCTCATCCTTGACTTCTCTATTGGGTTGATCATCCCATATCCTGGACACTCTCTCACTGAGTTTTCCTCACCATAATCTTATACTTCTCCTCCTATCTAATCAGTCCTTCTCAGCTTGCTTTGCTGGGTCATCACCCATGCCCAACACTTCTTTCTGTGGGTATATCACATTCCTCTGTCCTGGGCTGCCTTGCTCAAAACTTTTTCAGTAATCTCAGTTATCATGAGTTCCATAATCATCTCTTCAAATGACTCCCAAATCTCCATATTCTAACTTCCTCTCTCTCCTTCAACATCAACTCAACATCTCAACATATATGCCCCCACCGGTGTCTGGAATGAGATCTATCCAAAACAGAACTCACTATCTTCACCTCCATCCTAAACCCACTGCCTTCCAAACTTCCTTATTTCTATTGATAAATCTAAAATCCTTCCAGCAATCATCTTCTGCCCTTTGGATTGTAAGACCCCTAGAGTTAGAGCTAGAAAGGACCCTAGAGGTCATCGAGTCCAACACTTTACTTTTGTAAAAAAGTTTCAAGATCACACAGCTAGTACATGTCCAAAGTAGGATTCAAGCCAGGACTTGCTAACTCCATGTCTCACTTTCTATCTGCCACGCAATGTTACTTTTACTCTTCCTTGTCCACACGTAGCCAATCAATTGCCAACTCTGTGCTAAGCACTTGATAATTATCTCATTTGATCTTCGCAACACCCCTGTGAGGAGTCGATGCTGTTATCCTAATTTTATAAGTGAGGAAACCGTGGTAAACAATGACTCGTGCAGGATCACACATTTAGGAAGCATTTGAAGCTGGATCTGAACTCAGATCACAGTGCTGGGCTGAAAAGCACAGTAGGTGCTTTAGAAATGCTTACTCCCTTCTTTTCCCCATTCTTTCATTATCTTCTTTCCCTCATATGGTCTTTTTAAAAGTCATCTTTGTTGTCCTTGGCTTTCCTCATGAGCTTCGGCTCTTTCTGGCTCTTTAATAAGTCTATCTCTTTAAACTATTTCTTTTTTTCATCGTCAATGAATTTGTTCTCTTCAGGTATTCAGACTTGTCTTCTTAAGTCCTTCCCATCCCTCCTGAGCTGATTTCCCTTGTTGAAGGATCCTACATATCTTTTCCCTGAATCCTTTGCTTTCAGTTTCCCACAGCATTTCTAGCTTCCTTTCCCCTCCTTGATCACAAATTTTAAGATGCGGAGTGGTCACATTGACCTGTGGTTTCCATCATTTTTGCTTCAGTAGCTGTTTATTTCTTATTGTTCAGGTCCAGAGTTGCATTTCCTCTGAGTTCCTCTACCTTTTGAAGGATGAAATTCTCATTAGGACAAGCCAAGTAGTTATTAACTGCTCTGCTTTTGACAGAGAGTGAGAGTTGGGTGGGGGGAGGGGGAGAGAGAGAGAGAGAGAGAGAGAGAGAGAGAGAGAGAGAGAGAGAGAGAGAGAGAGAGAGAGAGAGCTCCAACACATGTCTGGAAAATAGAAGTCTCCCATTACAATTCTAGCAGGCCTCCATATCAGATTTGTGATCTGTTTCCCAAACTCCTGGTCTCCTTCCTCTTTTTGTCTGTAGTATAACTTGATGACATTATCACTTCTGTTTCTCCTTCCTTTGACCTTCACTCAAATGTTCCCTAACCCTTTGATCCAATACTTAGCACAGTGCCTAGTACCATAGTGGTTTCTTAATAAATGTGCATTGACTGACTGGCTTCTGATTCCTATACTTGAGTATATGTTCTTAACATAGAGTATTGCTGTCCTGCCTCACCCCCCTCCAGATTTTTTATCTATAATTTTCCAGACCATTATCAGATCAGAGCTGAATAGAAAATTTGACTTTCAAACACAAGAATCAAGAGAAGCATGAAGAGGTAGATAGGAAAGAGAAATCATAAGGGACTTACTAAAGTTCAGCTGTTTTATTTACATTCCTACAAAAGATGATGTATGTAATTCATGAGACCTTTCTCAGTATTAAGGTAGTCGAAGGGAATATATATATGTGTGTGTGTGTGTGTGTGTGTGTGTGTGTGTGTGTGTGTGTATGTGTGTGTGTATACATATAAAGACAGAGGGCACAGGGTGACTTGAATGTGAATTGTTGGGAGGAAAAAAGGAATAAGGACCCTGGTCACAGTTCTAAAGACTGAAATGAGTATTTTTTCATATGACTAAATTGTTTTAAATTCTTTATCTGAAAACTGCCTGTTCACATCCTTTGACCATTCATCAATTGGGGAATGACTCATATTTTCAATATTTTATCAAAGTTCTTTATATATTTGAGATATGAGATCTTTTACTGAGAAACTGTAAACTTTTCCCCAGTTTTCTGCTTTCCTTCTGACATTGGCTACCTTTGTTTTATTTGTACAAACCCTTTTTAATGTAATCTAATTTATCCATTTTACACCTTACACTGCCCTCTGTCTCTTATTCATTTATTAATTGTTCACCTATCCCTACTGGTAGATATTATGTTCCATGTTCTTCCAATTATCTTGTAATATCTCTTTTTATATGCAGGTCCTGTATCCATTTCGATCTTATATTGGTAAATGGTATAAGATAATGGTCCACGCCCAGTTTCTGCCAGATTGTTTTTCAGTTTTCCCAACAATTTTTACCAAGTAATAAATTCTTATCCCCGCCCCAAAAAATTCAATATGTCCAAAACAGAACTCAATATGTTTCCCTCTAAACCTTTCCCTCTTCTACATTCCCTGTTACTATAAAGAGCAAGGCTGTTCTTCCAGTCCCTCAGGCTCCCAACCTAGGAGTCATTCTCTCTGATTCACATCTGGATTGCTGTAGTAGCCTGCTGATGGGTCTGCCTCTCCCCATTCTAGTCCATTTGCCATTGAGCCGCTAAAGTGATTTTCCTAAAATGCATGTCTGATCATATCACCCCTGGATTGCTGGAGTAGCACATCTGGATTGCTGGAGTAGCCTGCTGGTGGGTCTGCCTCTCCCCATTCTAGTCCATTTTCCATTGAGCCACTAAAGTGATTTTCCTAAAATGCATGTCTGATCATATCACCCCTATGCTCAATAAATTTCAAGGTGCTGCCTATTGCCTCCAGGAGCAAATATAAAATGCTCTGTTTGGCTGTCAAAGCCTTTCATAACCTAGCTCCCTCCTATCTTTTTCCATCTTCCTGCACCTTACTGCCGGACATGTGCTCTTTGATACAGTGACAGCCAGGTCTCCTGGCTGTTCCATGAACAAGATACTTTCTTTGTCTGCCCACCATTCTTAGAATCCTCCCCCTTTTCCACTCCAACCACTGAGTTCCATGGCTTCTTTATGTCCCAACTAAAATTCCATATCCTATAGGAAGCCCTTCTTAATTCCCATGCCTTTCCTCTGTTAATTATTTCCTATATAGCTTACTTTGTATATGTTTGTATGTTGTTCCTTCTCCCTCCATTTGTAATGAGGACAGGAACTTGAGAGCAAGAACTTTCTTCTGCCTCTTTTTGTTTCCCCACCATCCCCAGGCACAGTGCCTGTAGGTATTTACTAAATGTTTAGTACATTGAATCCAATTGAAAGGCATCAGAGTGTACTTGGAGCTCTTCATGGCTCCTTCAGGTAATAAGAAAATGACATTAGCAGTGTGAGCCTTTAGTCCCCTGAGCCAATCAAGACTTGAAGATCTCAATATCTTTTAAGAAAACAGTAGCTTAACATGCATGGGAGAAGGGTCGGGGTATTGCTTCTGCCATATAGGGGTTCTTAACTGAGCCATGAACTTGGATGGGGAAAAAATTGAATCAATTCTCACCAATTTTCTCTAATATCTAACTAAAATTTAGCATTTTCCTTATGTTAAAATTAAAAAAAAATATTCTAAGTCTATAGGTTTCATCAGTGGTTGATGACCCCAAAATGTTCAAAATCCCCTGGTGCATAGATGTGTATGGCTTTGGGTTTTACTGATGGCTCCTTGCTTGGATTTTGTCTCCTGTAAATATCTGGACTCTCTTTGTTCCGTTTTTTTTCATTGTAGCTATTCTCTTTATTTTAGTTATTACTACCTGAATTCTAGCCATAGTTCCACTGCTCATGAGCTGTGTGACTTATATAAATCACCTTCTAACCCATTTCTGCTTTTTATGTGTCAAACCAGAAGATCATACGTTTTCTGTGGGGTGCTTTTGGAATCAGATAAAATATTATGCATAAAAGTATTTTTAAAGTTCAAAAATACACAAATGTAGGATGTGGTCAATGACTTACAGGGTAGTAGGTTCCAGGAAATTGCTATTAACCACCACAAAACCTCTTTCCTTTCTAACTTTTGCTCTTGGGATTTCCCCTTCTCACTTTCTATCATTGACTTGGGACTTTAAAAAAAAAAAGGAGATCAGAGAATCTAAGAGGCAGAAGGGATCTAGAAGTGACCTAGCCCATCCCATAATAGAACATGAATTCCTTCTACAATATCCTTCATAAGTAGTCACCAAACCCGCTCTTACAACCTCCAGTGATGAAACCCACCATATCCCAATCAGCCCTACTTTTAGATAGCTCTATCGTAATTATTGGGAAGAATTTCCTTATCATGGTCTAAAATGTGCTTCTTTGCAATATCTATCCATTCATTTCCTCCTCTTCTTCCTTCTAGCAAAACAAGTGTCCTCCATCTTCCATATGCCTTTCCTTTTCAAAATTTCAAGAGAACTATTATGTGTCCCCTAAGATTTTTTTTCCTTCAGGATAAATCTCCACAGTTCCTTCAACCAACTTTCCTATGGCATGGACTCCAGCCTCCCAACCATCATGGTTTCTTTCCTCTAGGCTTCTACTTGTGCTTGCCAATATTCGTCCGAAGTACAGTATCCAAAGTGGAACACAACAGAGTGTGCTTAAAATGTGTTCTGACTGATGCAGAGGACCTTTGTCCTTCTGAAGTTCTCTGCTTCTCTTCATGCTGACTAAGAACACACCAATTTCTTTGGTTTCTATGTCACATCTTTTTTTATTTATTTGTGTATTTGTTTTTAATTTATGGAATAAAACAAGTATTTCCATAATATAGTGCAATAAAAAGATAATTGCACATGAAATTGCAAATCTACTATGTATGACTTGCTATTCCTTTCAAATATACAATAGAATGATCATGTAAATTTCTTTTTTCCCTTTTGTCTTCCCTGTTCCCCCCACCCTAGAGATGGCTACCATTAGACACAAATAAGTGTGTGTGTATGTATACATATATGTATGTTTGTAAAATTATTCTGTACATAATTCTATTTATTGGTTCTTTCTCTGGATGCAGACAGCTTCTTTTTTCATATGTTCTTTATAGTTGATTTGGGTATTTATAATAGTCAAAATAACATTCATTTGAAGTCATTCTTTAAAACAATATTGCTGTTACTGTATACAATGTTCTTTTGGTTTCGCTTATTTCACTGTTTATCTCATGCAAGTCTTTCTGTGTTTTTCTAAGATCATCGAGCACGTCATTTCTTATAGCCCAGTAGTATTCCATCACGATCATATACCACAACTTGTTTGGCCATTCCCCAAGTGATAAGCATCCCTTCAATTTCTGGTTCTTTGCCACCTCAAAGATTGCTACTATAAACATTTTAGAACATATAGGTTTTTTTTCCCTTTTCTCCCTAATCATTTTTGGAAATAGACCTAGTAGTGGTATTGCTGAGTCAAAGGGTATAGGTAGTTTAATAACTCTTTGAGTGTAACTCCAGATTGCTCTCTGAAGTGGCTGGATCAGTTCGCAGTTCCACCAACAATGAGTTACTGTCCCAATTTTTCGACATCCCCTCCAACATTTGTCACTTTCCCCTTCAATTAGTTTTAGCAAATCTGGTAGGTACAAGATGATTCTCAAGGTTGTTTTAATTTGCCTATCTCTAATCAATAATGATTTAGAGCATTTTTCATATGACTATAAATTGTTTTGATTTCTTAATTGGAAAACTGCCTGTTCCAATCCTTTGACCATTTATTAATTGAGGAATGATTCATATTCTTATAGATTTGACAGAGTTCTTTATATATTTTAGATATGGCACCTTTATCTGATAAATTGTCTATAAAATCCCCCCTACCTCCAGTTTTCTGCTTTCCTTCTGATCTTGGCTACATTTGTTTTATTTGTACAAAACCTTTTTAATTTAATGCAATCAAAATTATCTACTCTCTCTAAATGGAAACCTGTAAATCATAATATACACCATATATGCGAATTAAAAAGCAGAAAGGGGGCAGCTAGGTGGTGCAGTGAGTAGAGCACCAACCCTGGAGTCAGGAGGACCTGAGTTCAAATCTGGCCTTAGACACTTGACCCACTTACTAGCTGTGTGACCTTGGGCAAGTCACTTAACCCCAACTGCCCTGCCAAAAAAAACAAACAATAAAAAACAGAAAGATGTTATGTTATTACATTTTTAGTACAGCCTCAAGGTGAAAAATATGAAAAGGTAGGTTTGTGTTGGTTATTTAAAATGGAGTCCTTAATGGGGGAAGTGGGGGGACAACTTTGATTATATACATAGGAAATAAATTGTTCCATATTGGGATATAATGACATCTTGATAACAAGTATATTTGTATGAAATCTTCTGGAGTACAGTCAGCCTGAATTAAGAGACACTTGGAATACATTCCATAGTAATCTCAATTGTATATGTTTTGATGCTTCCTGCACCACTATCATTATTACATATGGAATATTTTCTTGTGGATTTTCAATCAGGGTGACCCTGGATCTTCTGCTGCAGGAATCAAGGTAATTATATGTCTTCTGAACATAGGCTGTCCCCTAGAGAGTCACCGTCTTCATTTTGAAGTCTTTTTCATTTTTTTCCCTTTCACCAACTGTAACTTTTAAGCATAATATATTTTTTTTCTGATGGGGACTTGCATAGTGCAGTGGATAGAGTTCTGGGCCTGGATTTAAGAAGACCAGAGTTCAAATCTGGCTTCAGACACTTACTTCTTGTGTGACTCTGGGCAAGTCACTTAACCCTATTGCCTTACAGAGTTTCCTCATCTGTAAAGTGAGCTGGAGAAGAAAATGGCAAACCATCCAAGTATATCTGCCCCTCTCCCCCCAAAAAAACCCAGAAGAGCTAGAGATAACAGAAAAACTGACTAAACAACTACTTTACTGGTTATTTTAGTCATGAAAGCAAGTACTGGCTCATATGCTCAGTGCCCAAAGGAAGTAGAAGAGTGTCAGATGGAAATCTGACAATTGACCTGATGGTGTATACTGCTTATTAATATGCCTACCCATTCGCCTTGATTTTCAAAGATACCTGGTTTTGTGGATGAATTGTCTAAGGAGATACTGAGTACTAAGATAAAATACAGATGACTGACTAGAGTTATGTCCACCACACAATACTGAGTACCTTAAACTTGGTAGGTGTTTAACAAATATATGTCGGATTGACCTGAATGTGGGCTGAATCCCGAGTATTCCAGACAAAGCAGAGCATGACTGTAGTCAAGGTGTTTTCAGAAAATAATTGGCAAGACTGTTCCTATCATCTTGTCATCTAGCACCTAGTAGATGTAGTACCTGACACATAGTACTAAATAATTGCTCTTTGAATTGAATTGCCCTTTTTCTTTTGGCAGGGAGAACCTGGAGAATCTGGCCGTCCCGGGCAAAAGGTAATATTTCAAAGATTTCTCTCTCTCTCTCTCTCTCTCTCTCTCTCTCTCTCTCCCCCTCCCTCCCTCCCTCCCTCTCCATCTTTCTGTCTCATTCTTTATTTCATCATCATACATTTCATCTCTACCAATCACTGACTACAAGTAAATATTTTCTGGAAGTAAAGTACTGCAAAGCAGTACATTTTAATGAATCACATTCAGAGTTTTTGTTGGTGCTTTTGTGTTTTAACTACCATGACGTTGACTAAGGCCAAAGGTGGGGATAAAATAAATTCCTTTGTGGTAAGGAATCATTTTCTGAACCAAAGGTCTGCATATACTCAGCTGTCTGAGGCTAACAAAGACCAGTTAGGGTGGAATGCTAACTATTTAATCTTGCATGTTTAACCACATTCATTCTCTTGTCTTCATTTGTTCAGAAGAGATGCATGTTGACAAAGTAACCTCGATAGTAAGTGACCAGCAATTTATAAAAAAATTGTACTTTTTTATCATAAATCCTCTCTTGTTGATGGTATTAAGTATAAATTATTTTTAACACCCTGTGTAGAAAATTTTATGAAATGCAAACCGACTCTGTTAATAAACTTGAGTTTCACTTAAAGACACTAATCAAAACTATTTTAACCAGTTAATCTATGGAAACATTACATTTGTTTATCATTTATGCCTCACTTGGGTAATAAATTAAAGGCTATGTTAAGTATGTTTAGATTTATCTGCTCATTTGAGTTTAATGTGCAGGAAACAACTGGCAGTCATTTATCATGTGAGCATCTGGATTTCAATGCCCAATGCAATCAGATTTGGAATAACAGATGTATTGTCACTAGCCAGTAAATGTGAATTCCACATTAGATTAGATCTTGTATAAAATTATGGCTTTGTCTTTGTCTGATGGCATATGATGTAGAAAGAAAGATGAATTGGAAGATGGAATTTACTTCATTAGTGAAATTGAAATGAGAGAATGCATCTTATTGTATTCATCTGAAACCTGGGGACATAATGAAATGTTGTTCTCACACTCATGTAGACATTGAGAGGGCAAGTCTTTTGTTTTAAACACTTAAGGATTCAAGTAATTTTTGAAAAGGCCTTTTCATTTGGGGCTCTGACTTCGAAGGCAATCTAATGCTCTTAAATGGAGAAAAAGGACTAACCCAATCGGTTCCACTGTAATCAGTGGAAGTTCAAGCTTTCCCTTCTGGGCCTTAAGAACATTTCAAGTATCAGCCTAAGATTCCTCTAATTTCTTCCATTGAAGAGAAAATGGCAAACTTTTGAATTGAGTGCTGTGGCCTTGGATCCACAGATCACTAGAGTGTGAAATACACAAATGGATTTTACCCTGGTAGAGATATCAAGTCTCTTGAATTTTACATATGCAGGTCATATTTAAATTACTTAATCTAAAATGTGATTTGGTAAGCAGGTAGCACTCCATTTTAGATACAAAAACACTTTTATAGTTTCTGTTGATTTCAGTGTAAGATATTCATTTGGAAGTGACTTTCATTGAGTATTACCAAGATTACTTGGCACTATAGTCTAAACCTGTTCCTAGAAGGCTCATAGATAACCCCTTTAGATTTCCTTGGATTCCAAAAATCTGTTTTAACATTGCATTTAGAAAAGAGGATTGAATTCATTTAATGTTCACTTTGGAGTTAAATAAATATATTCTTAGAAGTTAGCAGTCCCATCCTCCAGGTTTTTTTGCAAATATTTAGGCAGGTCTGAACTGGTCGATATCAGCGTTATCACTACCCAGTAAACTCACTGAAAATTGCTTATTCGAATGAGTGAATATTTAGGTTTTTGAAGAGTTTATAAATCTAAGCACTAGATAATAAGTAGAATGTCTATGGTAATAAATGCCATTTTTCTCTCTTGATTTGGAGTTTCTGTAAGCTTGATTCCACTTCTCCACAATTATTTCTTTCCTCCATGATACAATAGTTGCCCATGGTTCAGTTGTAGCTGGCAGTTGGCAAATTATAATTCCTGCCTTAGGAGCAACCTTATAAGAACATAGTAGAGCACCAACCCAGTTGCAAATTAGACTTTCTGAATGTTTAATTTCACCCCAATGAGTGCAGAACTTTTGTATCTGAAATCTAGCATAAGATTGTAAAGGAGTTGTTTTTAGCTCCATTTTAAATTTCTCTGTACCTGCTTTGCACTAGAGCATGGAAGCTCTAATGCCTATGTCCATCTGTGTTGAGTGTGTGAGCTTAGGTTCCTGTGTACGGCATTCATTTTCAGAATACTGCTCCCTATTTTTCCACAAGTATTTTAAATCTAAAACAGGGAAAGGAAAATTTGTCAAGTATTGTTCATTCGGGGAAAATGGTCCCTTTTTTTGAGCAGGAGAGAAAGTTGAACAGCTGGGACCAGTGGTTTTTAGTGGTGATGGCTGGTGGCAGCAAGTACCTGGAGTGGGAGGAGGGAACCCTGCTGGGGGAAGCTGGACAGAATTTCCTGGAATCAGGCCCTGTTTTTCTTACAGTCATTCAAGTTTTATTCTTCTGCTGCAAAAGGACCCCATTAGCTCTCCACATGTACCCTAGCTATTAGGGTTGCCTTTCAGCCATGACCCAAAAGAATTCCTGAGCACAGGAGAGGGTAAATATGAGAAAAAGAGAGTTCCTTTCTTCTAACAGAAGAAATAGCTTTGATTGAACTACCCAAACTGATGGAGAGAGCCTTGATTGTGTTAAAGAAGAGAAAGAGGAACACAGAGGGTGCAGAATAGATCCTGAAACAGATGGAAGACAAAGTCCACAGTGAGGGACATCAAATCTGTGTCAACCCAAAAAAAATAGATCGGATGAAAAACAAATGAATAAAATCCATGCTATGAAGACCACAGTTAGCATAATCCATGGCTACAAAATAAACATAAACTTATAGAAATGCATATGCATCACTCTGTATATGAAGGGAATGGTTAACTGTGTAAAAAAATCTCTACTCCAACATTATTACATTCTATCGTATTATATTCCATTATATTCCAAAATGTTCTGGACAACTCTATCCTCTTTAGAAGTCCAAAGTGGTCCTCATATTCATATTGATCTCCCTTGCAATAATATGCTCTCATAAATCACAGAGACACTTTTTATTTGGGGGGAAAAAACCAATGTTACTATCTTAAAGTAAATTCTAAAATACTAAAGTAAAATATTAAAACCTAAAATGTTAAGCTGCGTTTTTGTGAACTAAGCTCCATTATTTGAAATGTACCTTCACTTTGCATTCTATATAAACACACATCTACATACACACACACACACACATACATGCACACACACAAACACAAAAGTTCTGCTTAGTTTTATCAGTTGTATTATCTAGACTTCTCTTTAGTATGGTTTCAAAGGAAATACACACTTTGAAAGAGAGAAAAAATATAGTCTACAGTTCAGGAAAAAAGAATATAATAAGACCATAATCTCATATGGATAGAATAAATTCTACTAGAAGGATTTAGCTTCTTTGAGAGAGGAAAAAAAGAAAGAGAAGTATTTTGCAAAGTTCAGTCTATCAAGAGTTGACCAGAAGCATTATCAACAATGAAGCAGAACTGTTGGGAAACATGTCTTGGACTCATCCTACACTTAAAATATAGATGTACTTATCTTTTAAAGCTTTCAGTCAGTAGGATTTTTATTTTGCATTCTGAAAGGATTTTGAATGAAATTAGATTCTGAAAGGAATTTTGAATGAAATTAGCAGAAAACTAGTATGTTTTCTCCATTTATATTCATCCTTCAGTGAATCATTTCAGAAATTATTATTTTCCAGATCATTTTTTTTAGCAAATTATATATTTGTAGAACTTACAAGGAATAGGTATTCTAATTGAAATGTCTTGGAATTTCTCAACAGATTTGCACATGAAATGAGTTGCTCCAGCTGTGTCTGGTCCTCCCTTCCTCCTCTCACTCTTTACTGGATGCTATATCCATGAGAGGGAATGGGTCTAGCCACACTGGGTTACCATGGTGAAACAGCAATTTGTGTAAATCACATAACATCCACCTAATTGTGCTAGCCCCTACTTGTATGCTTTTTTCCCCTCCATTTTCACTCTGTTTGATGATTTAGTTAGTAGAATGCAAAGGATTTTCTGAGCAGTGTAGTCTCAGTACATATTGTCACCACGCTCAGTGCTTAAAATAATGCAGACAATTCTATGAAAATGAGAAGGTTTAGTGTGACTCCAACACACTCACCCAGAGTGCACCACTTAATCTGAAACCTGCCTTCACTGAACAGCTGCACAGTACCCGCCAAGTAGCTGAGTAGGGTTTCCTAGACTTGAACAATTGTCACAAATATATAGTGGTGTTAAGCATAATTTTAACTACTCACTTATCTCCTCATCATCCAAAAATGTAGAAGAAGCCTTACTCTACTTAAAAGCTAGCAAGACTTTTGATATGTATTGTTTTGATGTTAGCATCTGTTCACACAGCCAACTCTTGATGGCATGTTGGTAAGAGGCTATTGGGCTAATAAGGATATTTGAAATCCATGTTGGACCCTAAAATGTCACTTGAATCAATGGCTTCAATCTACCTTGCTGCACTGTCTGGGAGTAGCAAAAGGTATTGGCTTGAGTTAGCTCTTTCCCTGTGCACCTTTTGGGGAGAGTGCTAATGATAAGTGAAATAATCCAAAGTTGTATAAGTAAACCTCTTTTGTGGGAAAGAGCCTGTAGAATCTGCAGACTGATTAGCCAACCCCTGAATCATCAAGAGTTGACTGAACCATACAACCTCACCATCCTTCTTGGAATTAGATGGTATTTCTGTGTGTGTATATATACAGAAAGGGTGTCTCCAATGCTTCCAGCCACATTTGCCATTTCTCTCTCCATCAATTTGTGCCTCAGTGAATACTGTTCTATAATGTTATGTAATTTTCCTATGTAGGGTGAACCAGGGCTGCCTGGGCTGCCTGGACTTCCGGGGATAAAGGTAAATACTCAATCTGTAGTGTTGGTGTAATAGGGCTTGAAAATAGAGAAAGCAGAGGACAGAAAGAAAAACAAAATTCAGGGAAAACACAAGCCAACAACAGCAAGATGGTGTTGTCTTTCTGATTCCTTCTTAGGTGTTTTTAATTGATTAATCTTTTAAGAGTAGAAAATCCAATACAGATCCTGCTGAAGTTTGTACCATCTCAACTTCATATACAGCCTAACCCACTGTTATCACTGAAGGAAATGCAAATGCCATTCCTATTTGAAGTCAGAACTTCTTTAAACTCTAGACCCTAGTGTCTCACTTTGAGTTCAGATTTTTATTCCATTCCAAAGATCTTGTCAGATTTGGGCTAGAATAAGGGCTTAACAAAGCTGGCATTTAGGCAGGTGTACTCACAAAATGTTTCCTCCCTATAGTGTTCCCTTACTGTCCCTAGTCGCCATCAAAAACCTTAGTATTTAAACACTTTGCCACCACATACAATATTTCACATGCTAGGAAATAATTGCTACATTGATTTGGTCTCTGGGAGAAAATTATTAAATTATTATATTATATATAAACTATTAAATTTAATTTGAAATTAGAAATAATTTCTACATCGATTTGGTCTCTGGGAGAAAATTATTGAATTATTATACATAAATTATTAAATTTAATTTAAAATTATTTTACTAAGAGGGCAGAATTAATATCATATATTTCAGTTGGGAGCTAACAAGACACCTGGTTTCCCTATCTTGGAAACACTTTGTTCTTTCAGAACTGTATTTTATTTTTAATTCCTTCTTATATATGTCTTATGGCTAATGATATAATCTTTGGAAAAACAATCTACTTCTGCAAATCTTAAACTGTTTTCAAACTTAAGGACTCACTTAACTATTTGTTTCCACCCAGGCAAATTGTTCAAAACAGTACATGCATGAAATCATTAGAGTTACACCGAATGTGTAGGAATCTCCCCCAAGGCACCAAGAGTCAGTATTCCTTCTAAAACTTGTAGATTTCTCTAGAAATGGCTATCATTACTATTTTTGTGTCCAGCATACCAATAGAAATTTATCCCTGGTGCTTGGCTGCTCGTGGCACTATGGGAGAAAGGAGGAAAGTGCTTGATGATAGTGATGGGAATGGATTTATTACTCATGATTTTCAAATCTCATAGGAGTTCATATCAATTTCCATTGAATATCCTATAAAACATACTTTTGAATCTGGGTGAAAGCTCCCAGGTAGGATGTGCTACGTGAAATAAAATAATTGCAGAATAAATGTCTTAAAGTATTGAGTTACTTGGAGAATATGTGATGACCACATGAATTTCAAATAAGATTACTTTATTATGCTATATAAGATATATAAACAGTAGAATCAAATCGGTGTGATTTTCAGCTTTGTCTTGTTGGATGGTGTTCAGAATACAAATGTGTTTCTGGCCTTTTTTTTTAGTTGTTCCTGCTATTATACCAACATCAGAGAAGTTTAGTTATTTTCCTCTTTGATTCCTTGGTGGAAGAAAAAAATACTCTTATGACAATAACTTCCTGAACCGCCTAAATGTCAAGCAATTACAATCACTCAACATGCCTTGATATTTAATGAAGAAAATGCACAAAAATCACTTATATTTAGGCAGTTTAGTATTACTTTGTATCAATTTTCATCGTTTCCATGGATACAGGGAGACTTTTGCACATATATATATATATATACACACATACATACCCACATATACATATATACATGATTATGTGTATATATGTGTGTATGTATATGCTTTTAATTTATGAAGTCAGAAGTTTGAAAGGAAGTTTATGAAAATGATGGTTAGGGATGGCTAAAAGAGAAGCTGGTAGCTTTATGGGAAAAGGATATAGGCTGAGGCATATCATGGAAGAACAGAGAACTAGAGCTCCATTTGCTTCCACAGCTCCTCAGAATACCAGCAGAAACCCTACGAGATGGAAAAATAGCCCCTCTCACCAGAGCTCAGGCAGTATCAAAGGACAGCTCACTGAATAGTGAATTTTGTTCTCTTTTCCTCTATTTTCCTGCCTTGTTTTTTTGCACAGAATTTAAGGAGAATATACATATCCTGTTCTTTTCCATGTAATGATGTTAGTTACTAATCTCTATTATTTTGTTGTAATCACTTAATGTTATGTTCTTATAGTTTTATTTTAATAAATTCATGTGCTCCGGGTTCAGACTAATCCAGTGGGCATTTGAGCGTAGGTAGCTCAGTGTCCAGTGGAGTAACTCACAGTTTTTATAATTTCTCAGTTTGGGGAGAGAAAAAGCCAATAGCATGCTACCTCTAGAGGGAAAAAATGGTCTTGTGCCCTGACCCCACAGGAATTTTCTTGGTTTGCTTTGTGGAGGTTGTCCAACTAAAATCAGCACTTTGTTTTACTAGTGGGAACCTGGGGCTATAGGTGTGGACAGATCCTGTCACTTGACATAAATTGTCATTTAGCATTATCTAGAAAGGCTTCCACACTGAGCACTTGGAGATAACTCTCAATATAACTATGTTGTTCATTGGGCCAATGTTTTCCTCTAATACATCTTGCCTTTTCTCTCTTTCTTTCAGGGTATAGTAGATTTGGAAGTCATTTAAGAGGTAGTTAGAGATAAAAGTTAGATACTAACTTCAAGAAATTAGTAGATTTGAACATTTGTAAATGTCAGTTGGTAGCCTATAACTTATATGGCAGTTAGATGGTTTAGTGGATAGAGTGTTGGGCCTAGAATCAGGAAGACTTGAGTTCAAATCCAGTCTTAGACACTTACTAGCTGTGTGACCTTGGGCAAGTCATTTAATCTTTCCCTAGGAGGCAGCAAGTGGCTGAGTGGATAGAGCACTGTCGATGTGGCTTCACTTAGGATGTGGCTTTGGTTTGCAATGTTTTTGCCCAAATGTTGTAAGGGATGATTATGAAATACTACAACAAAGCAAAAATACAGAGGGAGGCCTCTGGCATGTTGGGTAGATCTTCTCTGGAGGATTTAGGGAAGGGAAGGACAAGACTCCTACAGATTAAGAAAGATGTGTGGATGGTTTGAACTCTCTCACAGTTGATGAGGATACTCACATTTATGGAACAATAGATTTATTTGAGGATCTGCCAAGTAGTCAATCAGAAAGCTAGGATTTCAAGTTTTGCGTGAACAGGGACCTCTATAAGATGAAACCACCATGTCAAAAAATGTAGAATGCATGGTAGCCAAGAGATTTGCTTCACCATCTGAGTTTCTGTTTATGCTTTGGAAATCCTTCCTGTTGCTATTCAACCTTCCTTCCCCCCTCCTTCCTTCATCATCTGCTACTACAGAGAGAGAACAAATACCTTCCATGTTTCCAGGACATTGAGGAAATCAGCCACAGAAGCTTTGTTTCACCACCTGTTGCTGTTGTGGAATGATTGGAAACTTAATGAGTATCTGATGCCATTCCAGCCTGGCATTCAGGAAATGAGTAAAGCACCTAACACAGAAAGCTGACTCATCTATGTATCGTCCTATGGAACCACTAAGAGCAAAAAGTGCAGAAACCTTAGGCATGCAGAACACTCATTAGCACTGAGAATGGTACACTTACATTACTCTTCATCTTTCCGCTCATGCATTGAAAAGCCTTCCTTGCTATGTGGAAGTCATTTGGAATTCCCATTTCATGCATTCATGGTCCATTGAGTGTCAGGATATTCCAAGGTTAAACTAGGTAATGAGATGCTCCATGCAGTCACTGAATTTCCAGGCATTAGTTTAGCATTCATATTCTTTCAAAATAATGATTTAACACAATTGCTGACTGGATAAAGTTGGTCATTTCCAGCTTTCCAGTAGGAAAACAGCTTTTATTTTTTCTATGTTACAGAAAGAGCTCAGAACTTAGAGTCAAGACAGAAGCAAGAAGCATTTATTAAGTGCCTTCTGTGTGGCAGGCACTATTCTAGGAACTGGTAACATGGAGACAAAAATAAAACAGATTTAGACCTGGCTTCAACCCTTACCAGTTGTGGGATATTGGCCAAGTCTTTTGACTTTTCTTTGCTTTGGTTTTCTCATCTGTATGTTGGGGAAAATAATACATACAATATCTTCTTCAATGGATTGTTGTGAAGAAAGTGTTTTTGCAAACCTTAAAGTTCTAGAGATTAAAGGTACAATAAGCATTGCCTTCTTTTATCTCCATGCCCATTTTGCAAACAGCAGACATAGTCCTCCCCTTCTCCATATATGTTCCTCTTCTTTTGTCTCAGAATGTGGGTAGATGAATTCTTGCTCCCCCTCTTTCTTTGCTCATTTGAGTCTCTTGAACTTCTCAGTTATAAACTGTGATTTTCACCTTGAGTTGAGGGACCTATGCCTTGGGCAGATGGGTGAATTCAGTAGCCTCTCTTCAGAGTAAGGAGGTCATCTGCCTACTTGTAGTATGACAGTGACTCTCCACCTTCTCTGCCCTCTTCCTTTGTCCTATTACCTAAGGTCATGTACATGCCCGGGGAGAAGATCAGGAACACGATGTTGTGGGCATCAGCAGTAGTGGTGACAGGCTGAGGAGTCTGATTGAATCGTATGGAAATTCTTTCCCCCTCCTTGACAGGAAAAGCAGTAGCCCTGGCATGACCTAAGATCATGGAAATTTTTATTGTCACCAAACTCTAATGCTGCATACGCTACGAGTTAGCCGCTGGTGTGGATTTCTTTAAACATGCATAGCCAGACTTATAATGAAATAATGAAGAACAAAATGAGCAGAACCAAGAGAACATTATGTACAGTAGCAGCAATATTGTTTTAAGAATGACTTTGAGGAACTAAGTCATTTCGACTATAATAAATACCTATGAAAGAAGCTGTCTACATCCAGAGAAAGAACTGATGAATAGAAGTATGCATAGAATAGTTTTACACACACACACACACATATACACAGATGTGTTTTATATATATTACATATATATATACACGTATATATACATATATATATATATATATATTTGGGTCTAACAGTAACCATCTCTAAGGTGGCCGAGGGAGGGAAGAAAAGAAAAAAAAGTTACATGATAACTTTATTATATATTTTATATATATATATATGTATTATATATTTAAAGTTATACAGAATAGATTTACAGTTTCATGCTCAATCACCTTTTTTTCTGTTCTACTAAGTGATGGAAATGCTTGTTTTACTTCTGAAGTTCAGAATAAAATAAATAAAATTTAAAAAATAAACATGCACAGCCAGCTTACTTTAAAATATTAAGAAAGACAAATGGAAGAAGCACATCATTTTACTGGAGATGAAAGAATGAAGGGATTGAAGGAATTAATGGATTACTATGTGTCAAGCACTGTGCTGAGCATTGGAGATGCAAATAGAAAAATAAGACAGTCCCTGATCTTTATTTATTGGAGGTAAATGATCTGAAACTTTCATTTAAATACTAAAGAAATTGTTGTTTCTTTTCTTAATTTTTCTTAAAATGTCCTCTTTTTATTTAAAAAAAAAAGAGGCTTTGGCCTTTGGATTGATAGAAATTCCACATCTAGATCAACTCTATAGGGAGTAGAACAAGCGTGAATTGCTTCTGATTCCAAGCTTTTTGCTGTGAAATAATCCCTGACATTGAACTAAAAAAGGAGAAAATCCCTTTTGCAGACAGCTAAGGCACTGACTCTGCCATTCTTTGGGAACAAGTGTGATTCTCCATCACTTGTTAAAAATGTTGTTTACTAAGTTCACTTACACTGTTATTTCTTTCTCATCAGAAAACCAGAACAGAGTCAGACTTTCAAAAAAATGAAACAGGATGTGAAATAAGTTCCTAAAAAGAAAACACTGCTCGTTAAAAGGCAAGCATTGTGTTTCTGTTATCCATCATTAGCCTCCTTGCCATGGACAAAGTCAATATAAGCAATTGAGTAATTTGAGAGTCCAATTAGGAAATTCATGCAACCAGAAATGAGAAATCTCACCAGCCCCGATGAAAACCTCCAATAAATAAACTAGAAGTACTTTTGTGATGTAATCCCATGAAGAAAAGAGCAGAAATCCATATTTTCTAGGGTTTAAATAAACCTTTGCTATGCAGCTTATTTTTAACATTGCCACAAAAAAAAAGATGTTTTAATGTATAGTCAAACTTGATCCATAAGGAAAATAAGCATTTTTTTGGGACAAACTTCACTCTCTCATTCTCTGCTGCACCCTCTCCCCCTTCAATAATTTTACAAATCAATCGTTAGACCTCCAAATAGTCTGCCTGGTGGTTCTTATTACAACAAATGTTTTCACTATAATCCTCCAAAGCAGGTATTGTGCTGACTTGAATTCTGATTAGCCTGTAAGGAAGAAGGATACTCCACGGTTCTTGCAATCAGTGCCACATCACATTAATCAGAATTATTGCTGATGCTTTAAGCACCCTGGCAAATCAGCACTGCTCTCCCCCCACCCTCCAATCTTGCTGTACTATTGTTTTTGGAAAACGAAAATTGGATCTGTTTGGAAGCAGTAAAGATCTCAGAAAATACAACCTCTGATTATGGCTGCTATGTAAGAAGTTCCTTTAGACAGGTTAAAAAAGTCATATATTGGAGACCTTTCACTTTGAATGACTCATAAAATAAAATCAGTGGTCATAAATGCAAAGTCAGAGATTTCTCTGAGTGAGAGATCTGCTCATTTAGTATGATATTTCCAGTTCACTTTTGCAGGTGGTCAAAGTTTTTGATGAGAACACCTGGCAGGCTGCTTCTACATGAAACTGGGCTTATGAATCCCCAAAGCACTTGGTAGCTGCTTCCATTAACCAGAGGCATTTACTATGACTTTAACTTCACTAATGGTCATGAAAAGGTTCTTTACCCTTTTATGTGTCCTGGGCCTCTTTGGCAGTCTAGCAAAGTCCCTGGACCCCTTCTCAGAGTAATGTTTTTCAATTCATGAATAAAATACATAAGTGTACAAAGGAAACCAATTACATTGAACAGTTATCAAAATATTAGGGAAAAAACACAAGTTTACCTACCCCAGGTTAAGAACTCCTTGAATACAGAAACAAACATAAAAAGGTCCAAGATAATCCTGACTAGAGAGATGAACTTGTGCTAGATCCTGTCCCTGTAAGAGAGATACCTTTAGCAAGTAAATCTAGCAAAGTCAAACTGAAAGAGCTACAGTACTGTGGCTTCAAGGTCAGCTGGGAGATTACCTCAAGGTCAATTGCAATTAATAGCCTCTTGCTGTTTTTTGGCTATGTATGGAGAAAATTAGTCAGTGCCTTATTATAGATTCCCAGACCTTCATCAAACCTCTAGCAGTCATCCTTAGCCTAACCTTAAAGGTAATAGGAAGGACGCGTTCCCTGAATCAGTTCCCAGCTCTTTAATCATCTGTTTGACCCATATCCCTCAGCTAAAAAGCCTTGAGACTGCAGGTGACTTCTCAGGATTCTCTTTAGGTATAGATGCCAAGGAGGTCAAGAGAAAATTACTCCTTAGGGATCCTTTCTCCCTTTTCTCCAATGGAGCTGGGAGCATAGTGTTCAGCTTCTCCGCTGAGCTATTTCCTCTTGAAGTTTGCCTTCCTCACCCTTCCATGTGGGTAGTGACATTTAAGGTCATAAAAGATAAATAAAGCTTAAATCTGTGCTAAGATGTAGGGCAAGGAAAAAACTATTTATTTGGGAATGATCATGCTAGAATAGAAGTATCTAGTAAGGGTATGGCATTTAGTCCAGTGATTTTTGACACTCCACAATATGTGGGGTTGGTTTGGGGTTTGGTTTTTTTGGATGACACAAAGCCAGAGTGATTCTTTGAAAAAGTATTAATTCTTTTTGAAATTAGTAGTACATCCTTGTAATCCCAGCTACTGAGAGGGCTAAGGCTGACAGATTTTTTGAGACTGGGCATCTCCCATCAGTATGGTGAGCCCTCGAGAGCAGAGAAGCCATTGGGTTACCTGAACGTGGGGTGTGGAAGAAGCAGCCCTGGTTGAAAATGAAGTAGGCAAAGCTTGTCTGTTGATCATAGTGGGATTGGGTACATGAGTAGCCCCTTCATTTCCACTTTGGGTGAGATTGGGAGATTGAGTCATATTACAGAGTCAACTAGTATTTTTTTAAAATAAGTTTATTTATTTTTAGTTTTCAACATTCACTCCCGAAAGTTTTAAATTTTCTCCCCCTCCTTCCCCTCCTCCTCCCCAAGACAGCGTGCAATCTGATATAGGCTCTACATATACATTCCTATTAAACATAAGAATGGATTAAATGTGTTAAACATTTCACATTAGTCATTCAACTAGATTTTATTGAGTACCTAATGTGTGCCAGGAACTGTGCTAAATATTGGAGATACAAAGAAAAACAAAAAATAATCCCGGCTCTCTAGGAACTCTCAGTCTTATTGGAGACACAACATTCAAAAAGCTATGTACAGAGAAACTATAAAAAGATAAATTCGGGGTAGTCTTAGAGAGAAGGCATTAAAATTTGGACAGACTGAGGAAGGTTTCTTGCAGAAGGTAAGAAAGGGAAAGAGGAGGAGGGAGCGAAGGAGAGAAAGAGAAACAGAGAAAACTACATATGTGCATGTCTGTGCCTATTTATAGTATAAAATATATGTGTATATATGTGTGTGTGTTTATATCTCTATATCTATGCATATAGATATAGATAAATCTGTCCTTCTTATTTGAAGATGATGTTACTAACCATGTGTGAGCGATTGCAAAGACCTGTGTGTGATGCCTAGTACTTCTCACATGGTGTCCATGTGAACAGAGTCCTTTGGTTTACAACAATAGCCTCTTCTTTCCAGAACCTGTGACTATTCAAAGCTCTCCCCCTTCATCTCCTGGGCTGCCTATAGCTCACCAATTGTGGACAAACAGGTGGGTCCACCTGTTGCCCTCATTCTCAGAATGCTATAGCTACGCTGTGCTGTTTGAAGCTGGGCTTCCATCACGCTTCCTTGGAGTTTCTTCTGCCTACTTAGAGCTCCCGTTCGGCTTGCCACTGAGTGGCTCTCCATGCATCCTGTGGTTACCCAGCCTTTACACATGGCCTGCCCTGGAGCATGCTTTGAATCAGTGTCAGGGCTCAGAACAAGTCCTCTCTTCCACTCCATTGAAACTTGCTTTGACCACACTGCTAAGGCTTAACAGGGAAGTTCAGGAAGTGATAAAGGCGTGATTCTTCCCACTATATGAGGGGAATGTAACCTGTGCCTGGAGGTGAGACTAAAATAGCTAAGAAGTGTTTGGGGTTCCTGGTTGGCTGGTGAAAGTTTTTGCTTAAATGCTTCTTTCACTTGAGCACTGGCAGGGATTTCTAACAGCAGGAGAATTCGTGGAGTTATTATTTAATTGCTAGCTAGTTGTGCCTTTAAAACCAATGAGCTAGTGAGTGTTATAAGCTCCTTGAAACCTAACAGACCTCTTCATCTTCAATATATTGAATTGTGCTGACTTGACAACCCAAAGACCTAAGTTCCAAAATGTTGGGAAGTTTTAGTTTAGTGCCTTTAAATAACTGTCAAACCTGTTTACTCAGTCCAGTAGAGGGCCAATCTGAAGCAGAGTCTCAAGACAGCCTGGTAGAGTGGATAGAAAGGTTGCCTCAGAGCCAGCCCAAGCTGGGTTCAAGTCCCGCCTCTGACACACACCGTCTTTATGACCCTGGGCAGATCTCTTCTCAGCAATACCAGGCAACTCTTTTAGAACACTAAATTATAGAGAAGGAAGGTCCTCACAAAGACTTCCCTGTAGCAATGAAACCACAGATGCAGTTTTTTCTAAAATGTAATAAAACCAACTTCTAGAAATGTTAATGCAAGGTGACCGTACATCTAGCAGCCAAACCATAACCATTATGGATCACTTCTCAGAGAAGAACCTTGGTCTCAGAATTACAGAAATGGCAAATCAGTTCTAGCCCTTGGGACATTTAAAAATAGTGGTGCTTATTAAAATACTGTTTTGGGATCTTGAAATATGGAACCTTCAAACTGGAATGGACTTAAGAAATCATCTTCCCCTTCAACTTAAAGAGAAAGGAACCAAGACTTAGGGAGGTAAGGTCACAGAGCTAGTTAGTACCTCAACTTGTATCTAGAACAAAGGATTCTCAATCCAATGATCTTTCTAAATTAATCATTTTAGTTCTACCAGGTTAGACTTTTAGCAAATTAATTATAGTGTAGAAGCTGCTAGATCTTGGGTTATTCTGATTGTGTTTCCACAATACTCAAATTGTTTCTTTCTGGCTGCTTGTAGTATTTTCTCCTTGACCTGGAAACTCTGGAACTTGGTGACAATATTCCTAGGAGATT
>CM053623.1:281534924-281588663 GCA_028646595.1 Phalanger gymnotis
ATTCCTCCCACCAGGTGGGCCTGGGGCCAGGAGCAACTGCAGCCGTAGTTCTAAAGCTGTCCCACCTCTGCTGCCCCAGGGGCGGTGGCACAACTGCACACTTAGTCCCCGCAGCTTTTTCCACTAACCTTCTCTGTTGTCTTTGCTGTTTGTGGGTTGCGAGGTCTGGTAAATGCCACAGCTCAGTAATTCAGGATGCTAGGGCACTCTCCCCTCGGCTCGTGGTCTGGTCGGTCCACCCTGCGCAGGCTGGGCTCTGCTTGGCTCAGCTCCGCTCCCCTCAGTTGGGAGCTGGGAGCTCCATGCGGGACAGACCTTACCCAGAGACCATCCAGGCTGTCCTGGGCTGGAGCCCTGCTTTCCCTCTGCCACTTTGTGGGTTCTGCAGTTCTAGAATTGGTTCAGAGCCATTTTTTATAGGTTTTCGGAGGGACTTGGTGGGGAGCTCATGCCAGTCACTGCTTTCTAGCCGCCATCTTGGCTCTGCCTAGCAAATTAATTAGAAAGGAAATATATGCATGTGTGTGTATATCGATGTATATATTCTCTAAAATTCACTGTTTGACTTGACCCCTTTCATATCCAAGACATCCTACTGCATTTGATGTCTCATTCTTTGAGGTTCTAGGTTCAGATGTCCTTACATTCAATTTCTTGCCACTCAGAAAGTTATTTAAAAGTACACTTTTGTATTGCTTAGATTCTGTCCAAATGTATATGAAAATGAGTCGAAAATATAGCTGTGGCCATCTAGGGATGTAGGCAATGTTATTGATGTTCACCTTTTGGTTTTTGTCCTTCAAAATCATTTGTACATTGACACTTATACATTGGTACGTTGATGGTTTAAACAGAGATCCTAGGGATTAACCTATATTGAGAACACATTTAAAGGACCACTGTTTTGTGTCCATTAGAACATGATTTAACTTTACTTTTAGAAAGCAAGAACATCATCCTATGATACTCTACAAAGCAGTGACTATCACCTTCTTATTCACATTTTTACTATTCGTATTTTAAAATTTAGCTGCCTCATGATAAATAGATATATATTAATAATGAATATGGGCAGCTAGGTGGTGCAGTGGATGGAACACTAGGCCTAGAGTCAGGAAGACTCATTTTCTTGAGTTCAAATCCAGCCTCAGACATTTACTGGTTGTGTGACCCTGGGCAAGTCACCACTCAGTTTCCTCACCTGTAAAATGCACTAGAGAAGGAAATGGCAAACTACTCCATTATCTTTGCCAAGAAAACCCTGAGTGGAGTTACGAAGAGTCAGACATGACTGAAATGACTCAAAAAAACCCCAACAAATATAAAACTTAAAGTTTGTTTCACTGAAGTTCATTTTGGCCAAAATATTAATCCCAGTCATTCAGTGACTTCAGATTAAAGTTCATTCATAGGCAACATTGTTCTAAATTCAACTTTCTGTGTTACTTATTAAAGAAAAATTCAATTTTGCTATTCCTTTGGCCCCAATCCCCTTGTGACCTCCAGCTGATCAGTTAAGATTTGTCTTCTCTCCCCTATCCAAATCATGGTGGCCCTAGCCATGCATAACTGATTGCGATCATTCTGTTAGTTTTCATTCTACTGTTTATTTTTATTCCTCTTCCAATATTGTTGGCAGACCTAATCTGGCTGGAATCCCAGTTGACTTTGCTATCTGAGTGATGGGCACAATAACATAAAACCAAAGCAAAATTGTTGTCTGCCACTGAAGAGAGTGCAGATAGGAAAGGAGAAAAAACCCCAACAACTCGATTTACATGAAGGGATTATGAGAGGAAGGCTATAGATTGGACAAATTTGGAGATGATTTATACTATTCTTACCTCTGGGGGATATTCTTCATTGATGTCACTATTTCTATATTTCTATTTTATATTTCTATAACTATCTGCTAAAGGCTTTCTTTCTTCCCCCATTTCTGCCTAGAAGTCAAGGTTTTACCATTTTTAATTGTTTCGCAGACAGTTTGGCTTTATTTCTCTTTTCCACTGTAAAGCAGTTACTTGATAATTCAAATTGATTTCCTTTTCTAAGTGATCATTTGTTTGCATTCCTTCCATAGGCATAGTAACCTCTTTCATTCCTAGACCTGAAAATCCCACGTAATTTAGTCCAAGAGGAGTCTGCTTCCCTCCCAAGAAGAGTTCACCAAAGTACATTGTCTTGGCATCACTGTCTCTGCTTTTCCTGACCCATTCTGTTTCTCTTCCAGCCTCCCCCAAACGTGGCTGCAATATGATGGCCCTCCTACTTCCTTCTGTTATTTCTTTCCTGACTGTCAGAGTCATTATACAGTCATGAGTAATCATGATCTATCTCCCAGGAGTTTCAGGAAACATCAGAGATACTTTGAATCACCCCACCGGTCTTAGCTTAGCTGTGATGGCGACATATTAAAAGCATCCTTGAGCCAGCAGACAGAAAAGAGATAGGAACTGGTCTCTATGCTCTGACAGTCTGACTACAATGGTGGATCTGATTTTTTTCATTTCTTCAGGATCTCCTTCGGTATTTTGTTTTCTTTCCATTCTGTGTGACACATCTCAATATTTATGGATTGGAGAATGGTGATGAAGGAGAGGTATGGCTTACTGGCAACTAGATAGACCAGGGGATAGAGCTCTGGGCCTGGAATCAAAATACCTGAGTTCAAATCTGGCCACAGATACTACCAAAGTGGGCGGCCTATGGCGAGTCACTCAACCTCTGCCTGTCTCAGTTTCTTCACCTGAAAAAAATGAGGATAATAATAGCCCCTACCTCCCAGGATTGTTGGGAGGGCCGAATGAGATAGTATGTGTAAAATGCCTAACATCTAGTATGCATTTGATGACTCTTGATTTCCTTTCCACTGAAACAGCAGCATGGTGCTATGGAAAGAACACCAGATTTAGAGGAAGAGAACCTAGATGCAAATCTTGCCTCTATCACTACCTGTGTGACTTTAGGCAAGTCCCTTTCATTTCTGGGTCTCAACGTTTTCATCTGCAAAATGAAAGTGTTGTACTAAATGGCTTCTGAGGTCCCTTGAAGCTTTGCGTCTATGATCCTAAGAATCTTTACCATCTCCAGATATCAATTTCTTCATCTGTTAAATGAGGCTGTTGGACCATATGACTTCTGAGCCCTCTTCCATCTCTGAATCTATAACCCTATAACCTCACTCTTAGTAGTAGATTGCTGCTGTCATGTATTGTGTTGACTCCAAAATATAGTGCCAAGTCACTGAAACAAGGCCAAAGAGTCATCTTGTATGACATCGGGCTCCAGAGAGGGTCCAATTAAAGTGCTCACAGTCCCAACCCCAAGCATTTAGGGGAATGCAGTGGACGCGACAACAGAAAACTAAAGCAAGCTGAGTTTTGCAACCTCATGTCTCTGGCTTTGTAGGGACATTGATTCATCTCCTCCTTAAAAAAGGAAAAGAGCAACTTAACCATCTCTGGTCTACCAATAGCTCCCAAGAACTTTTCTGGATTAAAGGGAGTGATTTGTGCACTCAAAGATACCTCTGTAGTCTTTGGATCAAACCCTAGGATGGGAACCAGAAGACAGGTCTAACTTCTAGTTTTTTCAGGGCTCTCTTCAGGCAAATTACTATTAAATTCCATTTCATTATGTTTAAAATGGGTATAACAATTCTTGTCTTCCTATCCATCACACCAAGAAATTATAAGGATGCTGTCTGTGAAGGTGTCTGAAATCTCTGAGAAGGAAAAAATAAATACAAATTGACTTTTCCTAAAGTTAAATGTTCTTTTCCCCCCCTTTGACTAGGTTGAGAAATAAACTGAAATAAACATTTGTGAAAATCTGGTAGTGGGGTTTTTGTTTTTGTGTGTTTGGGTTTTTTTTTTGAATTGGTGAAAAAATTTAGACTCCCAGGGCGTCATGATGACAATGAACTAATAATCATTCTTATGGAAAACTGTAAGATTAAATGATGCTAATGTTTTCTGAAATACTGGGATTGCCAAGCACTTTCTTTTACCATGAATTTAGAAGATATCTCTATCAGTTTCTGTTTAAGTGAGGATTAAAATTTTAGATCCTCCAAACTATTTCTAGTCAGCAACAACATAAGCTCTGAAATTTTGCATCCCAAGATGGAATGCTTTCTCTTCCTAGTAACGACCACTAACCAGAATAAGAAATGTGTGTTTGTGCATCATTTATTTCTATCCCTTCTCTTTCATTGTTATGCCCTTCCTGGTCCTCCTGTTTGCTTTGCACTCTTACTGGTATGCTAACCAACCAGAGAACTTATTTCTCTTTAGAGATATGAAAGGTCTGACTTACCTATACATTTTCAACCTATAAAAAAAACTTGCATTTTTAGTGCTAGCTAGTCATTTAAAGAGACACTGAGTCAGAAAGTATTGAGAGATAGCTTATTTGTTTCTTTGTGGGGGGGGGAGCATTTTTAGTCATCAGTAAGGGGTTACTCTAACAACAATGGATTATAAATCTGTGGTTAACATTTCTTGCCTGAAATTTGGATCCCTGTCATTGGCATTTCTGAAATACTAGAAGTTCAGAACACTATTTTGTTAAACATGCCCTAGGAGGTTGTCTAATGATTCACCTGTTCACATGTAAAGGTGCAGAGAAAGAAGAAAGAAGTAGAAATGTTCATGAAAACTCCCTCTAAAGCATTATTCTCTTCTTTTTCTAATAAAACAGTGCCAAGGGTGTCAGAGGCAGGGAATGGCATCTCCCAAGAAAGAATTGATAGAGTCTGAATACTGAATAAAGCATACTTTATTTTTCTTGGTCATGTTTCACAACATGACTAATGTGGAAATATGTTTTGCATGACTGTACGTGTATAACTTACATAAAATTGCTTGCCTTCTCAAAGGGATGGGGGAGTAGATGGGAGGGATGGAGAGAATTTGGAACTCAACATTTAAAAAAAGAATGTTAAAAATGGTTTTTACGTGTAATTGAGGAAAAATAAAATATTAAATCATTGGGAAAAAGAAAAGGGGAATGGAAACTTTGGAGGCAATCATTGGTGTGTAGCCATGTCTAAGTCTACCTATACATGCATATATTTAAACATGATTAAAAAATGTACTAAAAGAAAAAAAACTGCTTAGCCAGCCCTTAATATAAATATATTAGAATTTTGCTATGTAAATAACAACAGGCACCATACAACAAATGGAAAAGGATAATTAGAGATTTCTCAATTGTCTTTTCTTCCTCTTTTTTCATCTAAAGTCTGTGAAGATTTGCTCCAAATGGTTGTGCTGAGGAAGACCCTCCCTGATTAATTTTGTCTCAGTTGCTGGATCTCAGTTGGAAATAAGTGGGTGGTGGAGAAGGAGGGTGGGTGAGAAGAATTGCATTAGGAGAAAACCAATTTTGTTTTAATTACTTACTGGCAAATAAATAATACTCTGATATGCTCATCTTTTTAAAGGGAGAACCAGGTTTCATCGGTCCACAGGGAGAACCAGGGTTGCCAGGGTTACCTGGAACAAAGGTAAGTAGATTCTCATTCCCTTGGCTTCTATGCAGAAGGAGGTGGGCAAATTCACAGGGGAGTAGGATAAACGAGGCAATATGCCTCACCCCTTCCTCCATTATATAAGTTGCTAAATGGCTCTGTAGTCTAATGGCCAGGTGGAAGGAGTAGAATTTTTAAGCAGAGTCAGGCAGCCCACTAACTTCAGCAGAGAATTATAATTCACCCTCGTCATTGAGACTCCTTTGGAATCAGAGGCTAGAAATAATCCTTTCATAAATTCAAGAAAGAGACACTTTGAAGAGTAGAAAGATTCTCTAATATAAAATCTTCAATAGCTTGTCCCACCAGACAGGTCCAAAGAGTATGCTAAAAGCATTTATAAAAACCCGTATGCTCACCATATGAAAAAAATGTTTTGCTATTTATCTAGTCAGGATGAAGCTCCATTTTTATCTCTTCAGGAGGAAACAAAAACACCAACGTTAACTTGAAAGACAGGGATCTGAAATTTTAGTTTTGCCTGTGACAGATACAAGTCCTAGATAAATCAAAGAAGAAAACTTTAGACCAAAAAGGATTCTTTTATTTTTAAACAACTGCATCCTCTTCTTCCATGTGTTGAATTCACTGGAAATAAACGACAGATAGTTTCAGATAGTCAGGTCTGGATGTTCACAGACCATCCCTGAATGTATCGCTCTGTAGGTGGACGACCCCCTCCTCTCTGGAGAAAGGCAGATCACTTCTCTTCTTATCAGTGTCAGAGGCAACCAATTCACTTAACTTTACGTGAGAGCTGGAACACAGCCAATGTATGCAAATTGGAGATGTTCCCAAGCACTTTTCACATAGCAAGGTGTCCAGGCACATGTAGCACTTATTTTTATCCTGGGCAGATTTTAGCAAGTAATCCCTTGACCTCCCTCCCTTTTTATTCCCCAACTATTAGAATTCATGGTCCTCATCATCCTTTTCCTGGATGACAGCAACAATTTCTATCAACCAGGTCACAGATCAAAGGAGTGTAGATTTAGCACTCTAAGAGACCTCAGGGGTTATGTAGTACAACCTCTCCATTTTACAGATGAGGAAACTGAGGACAGGAAGGCAGAAGTGACTTTCCTAAGTATATTGTAGCAAGTGGCAGAGGAAGGAACTGAACCACGTTAGTATGAAAAAATCTAGAGCCTGAAGAAGATATCTGGTCCAACCTCCTTACTTTAGGAGAGGCTATGAGACAGTGCCAAGGATATAGCAGTGGACTCGATTTCAAATCTGACCTTAGATACTTCCTAGTTATGTGACCCTAGGCAAGTCATTTAACGGCTGTCTGCCTCAGTTTCCCCATTTGTATAAGGAGGATAATGATAGTACCTACTGCCCACAACGAGATAAATGTATAAAGTGCTTTATAAACATTAATGTGCTACATAAATGCTACTCATTTTGTTGTCATCATTATTAGTGCAGAAACAAATGTCTTGCCTAAAGTCACTTATGTTTGTAAGTAACAAAGCCACAATTTGAATACAAGTCTCCCTGCCACTGTTCAACAGTTCGGTTTAGCAAATATTCATCAAATGATTGCTCTGGTCAAGTTACTGTCCTTCTTCTTGTTCAGTCATACAGTCATGTCTGTGGACCATAACATGCTAATAATGTCCATATGGTTTTTTGGCAAAGATACTGGAGTAGTTTGCCATTTTCTTCTCCGATGGATGAAGGCAAACAGAAGTTAAGTGACTTGTCCAGGGTCACAAAGCTAGAAAGTGTCTGAGGCTACATTTGAACTCAGATTTTCATGTTTCTAGACCCAGCTCTCCATCCATTGAGCCACCTAGCTGCCCCAGTTATTATGCCGGGTCCTTCCAATTCCTCATTCCCTCTGTTCTCTACGTTATACCATCACCGGCTCAATCTTCCTAAAATACTGATTTTTTCATATAGAGAGATTTTATTAGTCCCTTCCCACTCAAATTTCTTGTATTCAATTTGATTCAATAAACATCATTAAATGCCTTCAATGTGTACAGCAAGGTGTTAGGTGCTGGGAATACAAAGACGAAACATTTTGCTTGATTTAAAAAGCCTATAATCAAATTGGAGTACAGAATGCACACCAACATTATAAGCCAGAATTTGGTTAAATGCAAAGTGCTAGGAGAATTCTGAGGATGGAAAGATCATTTCCAGATGACATAATGACAGCTTCATAGAAGAGGTGCGCCTGAATTGGGTCTTGAAGGAAGAAAGTAGCTTTCAATAGGTAGAGATGGGGAAGTGGGGGGCATTGATTTTGTGGATGGGCAATGGCGTGGGCAAAAGAATAGATGGGAGAAGGCAAACCATAAACAAGAAGGGAGAGTAATCCAGTTTATTTGCCTAGAACATAGGGCGTTTGAAGGGGTGTAGTATGAGATAAGGCAGGTTGGAACCAAGTGTGGAAGACGTCGAATGCCAGGCTGAGAATTTGTCCATTATCCAGCAGACATGGAGAACCACTAAAGGTCATGAAATATGAGAGTGATGTGATTAAGATATGTGATAGGGGGATAGTGGTGTTAATGGTGGGAATTAGGGTGTGGTAAGATCAAAGGAGGACAGTTGGGAAATTATTGCAATAGTACAGACAGAAAGTTAAAAGGGCCAGAACTCAATTGGTTACAATGAGAATTCAGAGAGTAGAATAACTTAAGAGATATTGCAGAAGTAGAATTAATGGGATTTGGCAGCTGGTTTGGTTGTGCAAGACTAAGGAAAAAGAATCTTTGTTGCTGCTCTGATAAGAAAGCTCTGTTGACTTTCTCAATAAGATAAAGTCCAAATTTCTCAGCTTGGCATTTGAAACCCTCCACTGGCTGTCCTCATCCCGCCTCTCTGGCTTTATATGCCCTCTTGCTCCCCCAAAGTAACCCTCCAACCAGATCAACTCCATTTTACTCCCAAATTGCATTCTCAACCTCATCTCTTGTCTTTGTCCGTAATGTACTTTTCCCTCTCCTGCCTGCCTATCTAAGTCTTGCCCCTCATTCAGGGATCAATCCTGGTCAATTTATATGATTATATAATTAATAAGTCAACCAATTGATCCCTCCTCCTTCCTAGTCTCTGCTGATTAAGTATTGCCTGGCGTTATTGCTTCTCTGCCTCAGATATGTATGTCTAGTCTCCCCTACTTGACTGTAAGCTCCTAGAAGAAAGGCACCCATTTTTAAATTTCTCTCTTTGATATTTATCACAGTGCTGACTAAGCACACAGTAGGTATTTTAACATACCAAATGAACAGAGGCCTTGTCTGTTCTAATTAGAGACAGAATCACAGATGGTACAGATGAATCAAACACCTTTTAAAGATGTTCCCTTAAGGATTTTGTTGTTGTTGGGGGAGTTGGGAGTAGGAAGTCAAGACTTCATGTATATTGGACACTATTAATTAGGAAACTCTCACTCCTTTATAGAGTAGCCTGTGTCTCTTGCGGTTATGTGACTTGTCCAAGGTCACATGGCCAATATATGTTCTATATGGGGTCTTTCTGACTTCTAGGCTGGCTTTCTAATGTTTCTCGATAACCATAATGATAATAAGTCTTTGGGAGTTTAAAGCCATCAGGCTCCAATTTAGACCTGATAGTGTTGGAATACAAGTCCACAAAATTTTTGTTCTAGGTTATTTTGCTTATTTTAGGCAGTTAGTTAAAATTAGGACTGAAATTCAGAAAAAGCCTGAGTTCAAATCCTGCCTCACTTACTGGCTGTGTGACCCAGGGCAAGTTGCTTACCCTGTCTGTCTCAGTTTCCTCCTCTGAAAAATGGGTATAGCCCTAACCTCATGGGGTTGTTATGAAGTTTAAATAACCTAACATATATAAAAATTTTGTAAGACTTAAAGTGCTAGATAAATGCTAGCTATTATTGTTAAATAGTGTATGGATTGTATTGGATTCATATCGCCACATCTTTTTTCGCTAAGCTTGTGGGGATTTCTTTCCCCATCAGTCATCTGGGCTGACTATCTAGTATCCTTGGCTTAGCAAGAAATCCATTTTGCTGACCGGCAGTTGAAAACAAGATGATGAGATCCAAAAATAAATAAATTGCATCTTTTCTGTATGTCATAAGTTTCCTTGGAGAAAACATTTTCTATAGACAACTGTTATAATCAAAGTCATTGGAATCCTCAGGCAGGACCATTTTCTTGGGCTCTACTCAGTTTTCTCCACCCCCACCCCCCACCTTATTATTCCATAGTGATGAATATTAACATTTTGTCACTCGTGTGTGATGTGATCTGTGACAGGGTGAACGTGGAGAGGCTGGGTCTCCTGGAAGAGGCGAGAGAGGCGAACCTGGAGCTCCTGGACCGAAGGTCAGTTGTCTTTGCTCTGTGAAATGCTGTTCATTGGTCTGAAAACATGCACTACCTGCTTCAGACCTGGAAACCAAAATAAAGCTCAGCAGGTGTTGAAGGGAACTATCAAACTCCCAAATAGTTTCTGAAATGTGCGTATAATGGGTCTTTTCCAAAGGGATTGATTCTATAATTTCACTTTTCCAACTTGATTTATTCTGTTTGCTCTCTCATCTTGATTTTTTTTTTTGTGGGAGAGGGGAAGACAAGGCAATGGGGGTTAAATGACTTGCCCAAGGTCCCACAGCTAGTAAGTATATCAAGTGTCTGAGGTCAGATTTGAACTCAGGTCCTCCTGACTCCAGGGCCAGTGCTCTACTCACTGCGCCGCCTAGCTGCCCCTTTATGCTTCCATCTTGATTAGCCAACTACAGACAACTATAACTATAGACAACTATTGGAATCTTGTCCCTAGTGGGATGGGGACAAGAAGAGGAGGGAGATGCTGTAACAAAATCTTCCTCCTAGATATGTTTAAAACTTTTTGGGAAAATATAAAGTCTCTGCTTATTTGTATTATATGATGGTAACACCTTGAAAATATTAGAGTAAAAAGTTTAATTTCACTGTTTGATCTTTATTCCGCTAAACTTTCCTGGCAGCTAATGTGGTAACACTTAATTTTAATTGCCCATCCTACTGACACAGGAAATAATTTACTCTTTGAAGAAGAGGAAATTTATGCAGACAAACACTATTAAGACTAATGAGAATTATTCATGTAAATCCTCCCTTTGTTTTGATGTGAGAACAGTCTTCTGAATCATCATGGAGTGGCTGGGTTGGTGGGAAGAAATGGGGCCCAGGAACCATTATGATTTCCTCATGTTTGTGGTTATATACCCAACTGTATATATACCTATCCTTAGTGTTGGGGCAGCTAATATAAAAGGTCGTTCACTATTCTGTATTATTTCAAATCATAGCTAATTCCTTTCTCTGTTCTTAACTTCACCTGCCTTTTTCTCTTTTCCACCATCACGCCCTCCTTATAACAGGGGAAACAAGGCGAATCAGGAGCTAGAGGTCCCAAAGGGTCAAAGGTCAGTAATACCACCTCGATGCTTTCTAACAATGATACCCTTCTTTCTCTCTCTCTCTCTCCCTCTCCCTCCCTCTCTCTCTTTCTGTCTCTCTTCCTCTCTCTCTCCCTCTCCCTCCCTTTCTCTCTTTCTCTTTCTCTCTCTCTCTCTCTCTCTCTTCCTCTCTCTCTTTCTCTCCCTCTCCCTCTCTTTCTCTCTCTCTCTCTCTCTCCTCTCCCTCCCCCCATCTCTCCTCTCCTCTCCCCCCCTCTTTCTCTTTCTCTCTCTCTCCCTCTCCTCTCTCTTTCTCTCTCTCTCCCCACCTCCCTCCCTCCCTCCCTCTCTCCCTCCCCTCTCTCCAAGCAAAGGTGCCTAAAATTTGGAGAAATTAATTACAAAGAGCCTTATTTTCATGCTAACTCTTTCACATACTGCCATTACTATGAATGCCTTCTCATTATTGCCATCTTAACATAATTGCATTTTGTTTCATATCAGTCACTTTTTTCAGGGTAGTTTCTGCTTTTCCTTCTAGTTCGTGGGTTATTTCTAGAATATTTTCTTTAGGTGAAGTTGTTTCCATTTTTTTTTTATCAAATCAAATTGAATTCATTAAACAAAGAAAAAAGCTAAGTGTTTTTCTCCCCAATGGAATCATGGAATCATATGTCCTGTAAAGGCCTCTCATATCTTAAATTTCAGTAAGGGTGAGTGCCAGTTTCTTCAGCGAATATTTTACCAGATGAAATGTTTCTCCTACAACACAAGCACTACCCTTTGTAAATAAATAAATAAAATTCCACAGAGAACCTGCTCAATATTCATTGGAACTTGCCATTCATCAGGGTTGTTTACTCACAAAACTGCAAGTGTGTGACAAGATGGGGGAAAGCAGAAGGCAGGAGGTGGTAGCTCTCCAAAACTCAGTCAATATGGTCACTGTGGTCCTTGCTATTAAGTATCATGACATTACAAAGGATCCTGAAGGCCAGGACTGCTCAGTTTCAGGTAGATGAATGACAGTATTGCAAATAAAGTCTTTAAGGAAGAAAAAAATATAGAATGATTTTGCAAAAGTTCCTGTGAGCAGTTTCTGACTGGCACATTGAATCCTAAAAATGTTTATAGAAATGTTGTTATATTATAGATAGATAAAAAAGGTATGTATTATATGTATGTATGAATTATAAGTGTGTATATTATATACATAATTGTCATTTACATATTTAAATGATTTATAATCTCCAGTGGGTTCATTTCTTTTACAATGTGAGATGTCCTCTTATTACTAACTAAATGGTGTATGCCGATTACAAGTCAAAATATTATAAGGTTCAATTACTAACCATTCTTTTCTAAGAATGAGGAATTTATTTTTTGTTTTGTTTTCCCTGTGCAATAGGGTGATCATGGAAACAAGGGTGACTCTGGAGCTTTGGGACCAAGGGTGAGTGTGTCTGCCATCTTGAATTGCTACCATTAGCCTATACAAGGTAGAATTTGAAATATCCACTTGGAATATTGTGATCCACTTGGAATATTGTGATACACATATACATATATATACACATATATATATATATATATACGTAAACATAGTGGTAGCATCTCCAGATATATCCATACACATACATATGGATGTATGCATGTAAATATGTGCATATATGTGTGTATATATGTATACGTATACATATGTATGTATTTATGTATACATATATTTTATATAATGTATAGTGTGTTTTTTAATATGGAGAGAGACAGAGAGAGACGGAGAGAGAGAGAGAGAGAAAGAGAGAGACAGAGAGAGAGAGAGCGCATCCACTGTAACTTGCTGTCACCACTACTGGCCCATCCAACAAGTTCACTCTCTCCTTCACGGTTCTAAAAGAAGAGGATGAAGAGTGTATAAGTGGTAATAAACCTAACTCCAAGATCTTAATATTCTCTATTTTGCACTCTGTTCAGTCTCAACAGTTACCCTATGATCATCTGTCTAAAATGTCCATTAGGCTGTTAATGTAGGAATAGAAATAGGCACTAAGCCATGAACCTTGGGCTTAAATGAAATCAGAGAGTTGGAAGAGTTCTAATGGCAATTAAAGACTGTCAGCCTAAGAATGAGCAGATAAAAGTGAAAAGAGAAGCAGCATGGTGAGACAGATGAGCCCTGGACTGGGGATCAGGAAGACCCGGTTTCACATACAACCTCAGGCACTTACCAGTTGTGTGACCCTGGGCAAATTACATGACCTTTCTGGGCCTCACTTTCTCCATCTATACAATAAAGAGGTTTGAACTCCAAGATTTCTAAGGTTCCTTTCAGCTTTAAGTCTGTGAGCCTATGATAAAATTTGATAAACAACATTCTCCTTTCTATTCCCTATTTGTGCTTTGTACATCAGAGGCAAATTAAATATTTGTCATGTCTAATTAAATAGTATTGTTTGTCTTTAAATGGAGCCCTATACCTGAGGGTGATCCTCAAGTTCTTTGCTGCAGAAAGATGCTTTGTTCTCTTAAAGCCAAGAGATTAGAAGCAGTCTATAAGGTAAAAATGAGAAAAAAGGAATGACTTGGGTAAATAGAGATAAATCCAGCACAAATGTTGACATCTCATTTTAATTTTTATTCTAATAACTATTAGGAACTCTTTTCAAAATTAAATTTCTTCTATCTCTCCTTTGGTGAAGTCCTTGTCTTCTATATGTACCTCAAGGAAGCTAGACGTTGCCTAACTGTGAATTAAATAACAGAATTTGGCCATAAATGTTTCTCTTGAAAGGACAAACACAAAGATGTAGTTTGGGGGCTGATTGGGTGGGGGCTCAGAAATAGTGAGAAAGCAGTTTTGAGTGTACAGGAGTCTTGTTGGTATATACTTTTCACTGAGCAAATTCTTCGTGATATATTCATAGGGTCCTCCCGGGCAAAAGGGAGATCCAGGAGCGACAGAAATCATAGACTACAATGGCAATATTCATGAGGCCTTGCAGGTAGGTAAATATTTCCCTCTACAAAAAGAGAAACATATTTTGGTTCAAAACTGTTTTAGTTTCTTGATATTTATAGATATTTATTTCTATAGTCAGTCTCAGAGGGAAAGGATCCTTTCCTGTTTCCTAAAGCAAATTGCTTGATTCCATCCCTCAGACCTTGCCCCATGATTATCACTCACTTTCTCATCACAGCTCCCTTCCCTGTCGCTTTTAAATAGGCTTGGTTCTCTTCACCTTTAACTGCTTTCTCTTTCAGCTACTGCACAATCTTCCTTCCCCTGCCAAAAGCTTTGAAAATACAGGCTTCTTTCACTGCATCCCCTGCACAAGCATCCACTGTCTCCTAACTCTGCCTTTCATCACTGAAATGGTTCCATCACAGTCTACCAATGGCCCCCCTTCTTGCCAAAGCTGTTGCATCCTGGGCCATCTCCAGTCCCTGGGGAATATCTGGCCACTGAACCCAGATGGCTCTGGAGGAGAAAGTGAGGCTGGTGACCTTGCACAGCCCTCCCTCGCTCAAATCAAAGTCAACTGCAAGTCGCGTCCCTGATGTCATGGTCCTCTTCCAGAACTAAGGAGAGAAACAACAATGGACTTTTCTCACTACTTACCTTCCCTTTTGATGGCATTTCATAGTGAACATCTGCTCTTTGATAGCCTTTCTTCCTTGGCTTCTATGACACTATACTTTCTTGATTCTCCTCCTACCTCTCAAACTAATGCTTTATCTGCTTTGCCAGTTGCTCTGCATCTTCCTACCCACTAAATCACTGTTTCTGAATCTCTATTCTTCCTTCTCTCTCTAGATAGATTAGATAGATATGTAGCTAGAGGTAGATATAGATACACATATATGCATTTGTGTGCAGATCTAAGTATATACACGTATTTTCTCTCTCCATATTATTACCCTATTATCTCTAATATGTGATTATATTTCATATGCATATATGTATATCAATATATTTTACATAATATTTGTGTATTATTCACACACACATACACACACATCTTACCTGTGATTTCATCAATAAAGAAAATTCTTTTGTCAGTATAGGTTAGCACCTACTCTTAGTCTTAAGAATTAAACATTTTCCCCACGGATGTGCATCAGAGGCAGAACTTGAACCCCAGTCTTGATAACTCTAAGGCCAGCCTTTTGCTGTCTCTCTTCCATTTAGATAAAATTTTCATATGTGTATATAGAGAGACAGGAAGGGAGGGGAGGAACTGGACATGTGATGTCATTGGTACAGAAAGCTCTTGGGTAAGAAAAATTCCTGTACACTATTACAGACACACAGTATCTGTGATGACTAATTTTGATAGACTTAGCTCTTCTCGACAAGGCAAGCTTCTAAGCCAGCTCCAAAAGACTCATGATGGAACAAGCTATCCACATCCAGAGAAAGAATTACAAAGTGTGAATGCAGACTGAAGCAAACTATTTGCTCTCCCTTTTTTTGGTTTTGATTCTTCTTTCTCTTGGTTCATTCCATTGGTTATAATTCTTCTTTACAACTTGACTATTGTGATAATAAGTTTAATGCGAAAGTACATGTAGAACCTATATCAGATTACATGCCATCTTGAGGGAGGGGAGGAGAGAGGAGGGGGCAGGGGAAAAAATTTGGAACTCAAAAACTTGTGGAACTAAGCATTGTAAACTAAAAATAAAAAAAAGAAATTAAAAAGAAAAAGAAAAATTCTTCTGCCAGTGCAGATCAACATCTCTGAAACTTAGTCTCAGAAAGTTGCCTAGAACACTGAGAGGTTAAGTGACTTTATCTAGGGTCAGAGAGCCAGTGTGTATGTCAGAGGCAGGATTTGAACTCAAGTCTTCCTGACTCTGAGGCTGACTCTCTTTCCACCTTGTCACAGTGCCTCGTAAAGAGAATATTAGATTATGCACACCAAAATATACTCACATGTATACATATATAATAGGTCAATATCGTAAAGAGAGACCCAGATCTCAGTGAGTTTATCTATTTTCATGCCTTCAGTTCTCCCATTTACAAATCTACCTCTCTTGCTTCTCCAATCACATTTTTCCATCTGGTCACAAATCTTCTACTCAGCTGTCCTCCTCCTATCTCAAATGCAAAGCATACGAGACTAAATTCATTGTCACCACTCTCCCCTCATTAAAAACCCCCGTCTCCTTTTCTACCTCATTTCTATTAGTAGTACTGCCATATTATTCTTTTTGTGTCCTGGACTCATCTTTGATTCTTCCCTATCCTACATCCCTCATTTCTAGTTCATCACTGCACACTTTCTTTCTTCAAAGAGTTTCTTGAAGTCCTCCCCATTCTCCCAGTTCAAACTCTGATCATTTCAGGTCTATTACTAAGAAAATCAGCTGGTCTTCTTGTTTCCAGTCTCTCCTCCTCCATTTCATTCTGCCCAAGTAATCTTCCTAAAATGAGACTTTGAAAATGTAACTTCTCTGCTCAAGAACCCACAGTGTCAGGGGCAGCTAAGTGGTGCAGTGACTGAAGTCAGAAAGACCTGAGTTCAAATCCAGCCTCAGATACTTACTAGCTGTGTGACCCTGGGCAAGTCACTTAACCCCCATTGCCTCCAAAAACAAAACAAACCCCACAGTGTCTCACCGTTACTACTGCGTTATGCACAAACTTTCCTATCTGGTTTTAAGGCTTTCCATGATTTTCACCAAATCTCTCCAGAAATCCTACCTAGTATGCTATATTTCTCCCTTTTTTCCAATACACGCTACTTGCAAATCAGATCACTCTCCACCATGTCTCCCATAAATGCTGTGTCAAATCTCACCACCTCTGTGTATTTGCTTCTGCTCTTCTTCCTCCGTCCTTTCATTTGTATGAATCCTTCCCAGCCTTTAAAGCTGAGTTAAATTCTTCTCTCTTCCTTGAGGCCTTTACCTACCATCACCCACACTGACTTCCATTCCATTTCTGCCCTTGGAGTCACCACCATATGATTTAATATTTAATTGTTCCCTAGCTTTTGAATGTAAATCAGTTGGGGCATCTCGAAGTAAATTGTGCCTCCCTTCTCTGCAGAATAGACCTAGGCATAAATGAGAGTTTCAAAATTCTTGTTTGAATGGGTGGCCGCTTCATCACCAAATGCATAATAACACCAGCAATGGCCTTCTCTGCTTGAAGCTTGACTCAATTTTGTCTTGCCCTGCTAATTTATTCCTTTCTACATTCCTACATTCTACACTACTTTCTATATTCCTTTCTACATCTACAAAGTCATATGAGCACATGACTTTACTAATATTACCTGGCAAGGTAAGAAAAACATCTAGAAGAGCCTTATTGATCATATAACTAATTTTAACTAATGAAACATTAGTAGGCCTTGCAGAAACATCTGCTCCTTAGTTCAACCTCATTTTCTTTAGCTTTTTAAAAAACCTTTTCTCTTTGTTCTATATCTGAAAAATACAAAAGGAAACATGTTTAAGGTTTGGGAAAGTGTTGCTTTAGTATGTTAACTTGCAGCATATACAGTCAACAATTTGATTTAGGATCCCAAAGGGCAATGATATTAGCTATAAGCATCAGCCCTGCTATTGTCAAGCTCCACTTTTCCAGTTTGACTTCCCTCTACATACATGTATATCGGTGGTGGGATTCAATTAAGTTAACAACCGGTTCTCCACAGAACTGAGCCAAGGCGCAGCCGCCACTACCGACGAGGTGGGAAGCCTGCCCCTGCTAACAACCGGTTTGCCAAATTCAACCTAAAATTGGGTACCAGTTCTACCAAACCAGTATGAACTGGCTGAATCCCACCACTGATGTATATATGTATCTACAGTGTGTTTATAGTGTAAAATTACTGTATTATCTATTACTTAATGATTGAGGAATTGTATCTAATGACAAGGTTTGGTCACTAATCAGATATGTGGGATGAGAGAAATAAGCTAAGAACGTTGAGATTGTGAACCTGAGCGATTAGAAGATTTTGGTGCCCTTTACAGGTAATAGGGAAATTCAGAAGGGAGACAGGATGAGTTTGAGATGCTTATGGAACATTGAGTTCAAAATATCCAACAGGTAGTTAGTTGGTGATGTGGGACAGGAGGTCAGGAGAGAGACTGAGACTGGAAGATAAATAGATCTGCATAGATATTATAATTGAACCAAAAAAGCTGATGAGATCACCAAATGAAAGAGCATGGAGAGAAAAGATAAGAGGGCCCAGGACAGAGTCTTGGGGGATACCCAAAGTTAGTGTGCAAAACCTGGAGGAAGATGTAGCAAAAGAGACTGAGGAATGGTCAGATAGGTAGAAGGAAAACCGAGAAAGTAGAATCATGAAAACCAATAGAGGGAAAGTGATTAAATAGTGTCAAATGTTTCAGAGAGGTCAAGAAGGATGTTAGGGCAGCTAGGAGGCACAGAGCATAGAGTTCTGGGTCTGGAGTCAGAAAGACCGGAGTTCAAATCGGGCATTAGACACTATCTCTGTGACTCCAGGTAAGTCCCTTAAGCTCTATCTGCCTTAGCTTCCTCAACTGTCAAATGAGGGTAATAATAGCACCTACCTCCCAGGGTTGTTGTGAGGATTAAATTAGATAATAATAGTACTTGGCATATAGTAAGCACTATATAAATGTTAACTATCATTATTTCTTTCAGCTATTGGCACAGTGCCTGGCACATAGTTGGTGCTTAATAAGTGTTTATCGATTTATTGAGGAATAAGAAAATATCATTCAATTTGGGAATTATAAGAATGCTGGTAATTTTGGAGAGAGCGGTTTCAGCTGAATGGTGAGGTCAAATTACACAGTGTTTAGAAAAGAGTCAGAGAAATGGAGACACGAAATTGTAGCCAGTCTTTTCAAGGAGGTTAGCTGGAAAAGGGAGGAGAGATATAGGCTGGCACTTGGCGGGTAAGGTAGGACTTAAAGGTATTTTGTTTTTGTTTCTTAGGATCAGAGAGATTCGGTTATGTTTGTAGGGGTCTAGGAGAGAGGGAGGAGATAGGAAATGACTGAAAATTAGAAGCTAAGGATAATGTCGGAAGCAACCTGCTAGAGCAGACAGGAAGGGTGGGATCAAAGGTACACGTCAAGGGGTTGGCTTTGGCTCCTCTATGTACACTCAGAGACTGGAATGAAGGAGAAAACATTGGGAAATAGTAATATTAGAGGAATGTGAGCCACTTGAATGAATAAAGAGTGAGTTTTGGTCATGGGGAATAGCTTGTGCTAATTCAAAGGTAGGAAATGAAATATTAATTTCAGGAACTGCTAATAGTTGAGGTTGGCTAGTACACAGTGCCCCCTGCCTCTTTTTTCACTACTCCATTACTAACTGAGGTTAATTTTTTATTTGTAGCTATTGCAGGCCTTAGCATGGCCAAAAAAATTATTATTTTTTGGCCAATTTACTGGCAGTTAGACTTTTTGTGCATAGCTAAGTTGGTCCTCAGATAGGAGTCTGGCAATCTGGACCGTAATTCAAGTCTTTCTAGCTTGATATAAATGTCCACAGTTTTTGTTTGATTGTCTTAGCTTTTGTCAGAGAAGGCGGTTAAGGTGAGCCTTGGCAGAGATTAAGAGTTCTAGCAGGTCTATGTAAGCAACAAAGCCACAAAATGGCACAGAGAACAGCAAATGCTTGTGGTAGTTTTATATGTATCAAAGGAGCAAGATTTGGGGGAATCCAAAGGGCAATGGAGAGAGATGTAAAGTAGGTAAAGTAGACTCTAACCCATTTCCAGCAATATCTTACATGCACAAAGAACATATAAGACACCGTCAAGGACATATGACTAGAAAAGGACGTGACAAGAGTGGGGGTAACAGATGGCCAGCCAACATGTGGCTCTAGTATTTTGGGAATACTAAAAGACCTAGAAGAACACTGATATGTTGGACATCTCCTTCACAGAGAATTTATGGAAATATTTTTTTAAAAAGAACTTCAGGATGAGAGTGTATGAATAGGTTATAATTTACACACGTAAGTGAAGAGTGTAACATCACACGTCCTTCAAAGGCAAGTAGCGCAGCAGATAGAACACTTTGTGTCAGAGCTGAGTTTGAATCCTGCTTCAGACATTCCCTAGCCGTGTGATCATGACCAAGTCATTTAACATCTCTGTGCCTCAGTTTACTCATCTGTAGAATAGCAATAAAAATCACACCCGCCTTACAGAGTTGTTGTGAGGATCAAATAAGTTCATGTGTACGACAGTGGGCAAACCTTAAGGCACTGTATAAATGCTAGCTATCATTAAATAATGTACGAGATATGGTATATTTATAAGGCACCACACTGATAATATAAAACCAAATGATTATACATCGTTTCATTCCATAGCCTGCACTCCATGAGACATTTGTTTTCATTTTAATTTGCCAAGCAGTTAAGTTTCGAGCAATTAGCAATAAAAAACCCTCTGCTTCCTAACTTAAGCTTTAATATTTCTCATAAACTGTACCTCTTCTTCAGGTGTAAGGCAGAATCAGTGATAGGTAATTTCAATCTGGCATCATTATGGCACACGGGGGACAAAACAGCCTTTGATTCTAAAGGGCTTCACGTGGGAGTTCTCGGGGAATAAATTACGGAACAGCCTGGCTGGCTCAAGCCAATTTATATTTGCTGTAGTTCATGCTTCCCATTTCATTTCATGTCTCACTGGAGAGAACAAGCCTTCTTATTCTATCACTACTGAAGCCATGGTTTTCAAATTACTACCAGAGTTCAAGAGAGAACCCTGCTGGGTTTATGTATCTTCAACTTTACAGGACTAGATACAAAATGCGTCTTTCATTGCAGGTGTTAGGATGGCACTGTGTGGTTGCATGTGGGCACTTCCAGGTGACCATAAAAACAGCAGACCTGTGAAGTTGGCTTCATTGGTAGTCATTCGTCCTGTAAGTTAGCAGGGCAAACAGTAAATTGCCCTTCCTAAGTTTCAAGCCTATTCAAGACCATATGAACTTAACTACATCGCTCTTTTAAAGGCAATCTGTTAGCTGTTTCAGTTGTTAGCATCAGCTTCTATAAGCATCATTTTCAGATTGTCAGGTATATCGTTCATTAGGCAACTCATAAAACTGTTCAAAAAGAGAAAAATACCATCATGTTTATGAAAGGTAAGAAAAATAATCACTAGTTTAGGTAGGAAATGTGATTTATGTGTGCTATCTGTTCTTCTGCTTGGTTTTGTCTAAATATTACTAAAGGCAGATGGACTAGATTATTTCTCCAGGCCCTCATCACCCTCTGGTTTGATTTCATGTTTTCCTGTTTAAGAGATACATTTTAAAGGATGCTCACAGATCTCTCTCTCTCTCTCTCTCTCTCTCTCTCTCTCTCTCTCTCTCTCTCTCTTTCTCTCTCTCTCTTCTCTCTCCCTGTCTCTCTCCTTATCTCTCTCTCTCCTTTTCTGTCTCTCCTTATCTCTTTTTCTCCTTCTCTCCCTCTCTCTCTCTTTCTCTCTCTCTCTGGTTTTCTAATTGCTTCTTTGAAACAAACAAAACAACAATCATTTAAAATAAAGGAACTAAGAATTGTACCCCTAGTGTCTACAAAACCAGTCCAGACAGCTCCTTTCTAGGTAACCTCCTCCACAATCATCAGCATTGTCCATTCCCATATTTTATGGAATATTATGTTTGTATTGGTTTATTTTTTAAAACTGAATTCTTAATTACAGCCATTTTCTATCTTAGAGGTGTATATGTTTAATCACCTGTCATGCTTTTGATTAAGGCTGAAATGAACACAATCAATTTTATTGTAGAGATGATGTCACTGAGAGACTTGTTAAGAGTGGTTTAATTAAGTACTGCTTTGATGAATCTGAGATCTCATCAATGTTTTTACTCCTTCCAGCAATGTGGACTGCAACCCATCCATTGCCCTCTCAACCTGCTTGACTCTTGTCCATATCTTCCTAGAAATTTCCCACAGAGGTGTCTTCCCAGTGGCCCAAGGGGATTATTCTATATCCCTTGACATTGTCTAGATACCAAGGAAGTATGTGGGCCAACCCTTCTTCTCACTACATGACTGGCCTACCTTCTCTGCCACATACAGTTCATTTGGACTGTACCTATAATTTCATTTTATAAGGAACCCATGGTGATGAAACTTCCCATATGATGATGCTTGTTCTGCAACTTATCCAAAGTATCCCAGACATCTAAGTGCAATTTGAAGCCTTAATAACCTAAAATTGTAGTAAGACTTTTTAGGACACCCTGTATTACTCTTAGAGAAGTGCCCGAGGGGTGGCACAGCCAAAAAAAGCAGGACTTGAACTCAGATCCTCTTGATTCAAAGTTTGGTTCTTTCTACCTACTGCACCACAGCTATTTTTCAATTAACTGAAAATCAAGAATCAAATACTGAAATCAAGAAAGAGAATTGTAAGTTTTTTAAAATAATGATATTTGTAAGTTTCCTGCAATTCTGAGATGCAAATAGGAAATATGGATCAGAGAAAGGTGTTTTTTTTTAAATGACATTGAGAAGTCCTCCAGATAAACACCAGGAAGCAAACCCCAGGTCTCAGCAAAATGTAAGACTCCAGGATGGATTTTTAAAATAATGAGAATCAATAGACCTTCTGGGTCCTCTAAGCCAGGGCTTTAGAGATGAAGAAATTCTGTTATTCTGATAGCAAGTACAGCCACTGAAGAGTTTTCTCCCAAGTGGTTTTCTTCAGAACTTTTGAAGAGGAAGCAGACTCAATAAAGCTATTGCAGGAAACAATCAATCCTCTTGGAGTTGTGATTTGCAGGCTTAAATATTCACAGTGAGCCATGCCAACCCACACTCCCTCCTCGAATAGCATAATTATGCTTTGTTACTGTCCTCTCTCCATACTGTTATAATCAGCATGTGGCAGCTTTACAGTATTAATTCCTATCCCTAATCAAGGTACCCAAAAGACCCAAGAGGAAAGAAAATGGGCATTGATGATCATTATAATACAGCACAAATGGAATTCCCTATTTGCAAGATTCTCTAGTAAGAAATTCAGTAAATGGCAAGGTTCTGCCAAATTGGCGGTTGTAATAACAAACCTCCATAATACGTATGTATTTTTAAAGGCAGAAAATAACCAGTGCACCCTTGTACCTGAAACACACACACAACTTTCTCATCTTAAATATTTTTGATTATAAACCTGTGATTTTCATCAGTACAGGAAATCCCATTTAGGGAATTCTTTTTGCCAAAGCAAAATTCTTAGAAAGTACCTAGGTGCACTAAAAAGGTGAGTGACATATCTAGAGTCATACACTGTGTCAGAGAGAGGATCTGATGGCAAGAATTCCTATTCCCTTTTTTTCTCTGGACACTATCCCTCCTCCATCGTCCTGCTGGTTTTTCACTTTTAACTATTTCTTTTGCTTTTTATTTTTGTTTGTTCTCTAGTGGGAGACATAACATCTGTATGAATTAGTGTATATAAGATAAATCTAGGGTGTTCTAAAAAGTTTTGTGCAGTCTTTAAGCTACCAAAGCACAAAACTGTATAGAGTAGGGAGAAAGGAGTGATTGTTAAAAGACTGAAAAGATTAGCATTAGGTCGTGAATAGCTTTTAATGCCAAACAAATGACTTTGTATTTGATTCTAGAGGTAATAAGGAATCATTGGAATTTATTGAGTTGGGAGGAGGGGCATAAATTGATCAGACCTATATTTGAGGAAAATCACTAGCAGCTGTGAGGAGGAGGATTGATATAAAGAGAAACTTAGGGAGACCAAGTGGGGGGGGGAGGGTACTGCAATAGTTCAGATGAGAGGTGATGAGAGCCAAAACTGGAGTGGTGACTGTATCATAAAGGGGATAAATGTGAGAGATGTTATGGGGAAAGAAATTACAAGATTTGGTAACAGATTGTATATGTGTGAATGAGACTAAGGAATTGAAGGTGATACCAAGGTTTTGCAAGCATGGGTGATTGTGAGCATGGCGATGCCCTCAGCAGCAATAGGGAAATTCAGAAAAAGGAAGATTAGGGGGGAAAGATGGTGAGTGCTGTTGGCAAGTGATGCAGGACATGCTCATCTTTCTCTACATCCTCAGAAGAGTTCATCATTAAGCAAATATAGTAGTATATTTCAGTGTGCCACATTGGTAACGTTGTCTCTTGTTGATACGTTTTTCCAACAGAGGATTACTACCTTAACTGTCACGGTAATTCCTATTGCATGCTTTCCTCTGGTTCATAAATGTGTCTCTTCTGTGTGGTTGCATGTTGGTCATAATGGCCCTCCTCTAGCATTCTCATTTCCTGATATTTATCTCTGGGTTTCCTCACAGTAATAAATTCCTACGTCATGCTAGTCCTGGTTGAGTTATACTAAATTCTATCTTATGGCAGAAAAAAGTCTCTGTCACTTTTAGCTTATAAAAAGACGTGGTTAAAAACATGGAGATTATATTATGAGATGAAACTGGTGGAAACTTATTATTAAATATCACAGCTATGGCTTTAAATGTTCATAAAATCTGGCTTAGGGTGAGGGAACATCCAGAAAAGTAAATATTTATAAGCTAAGTGTCCTAAAAGAATGAATACAAGGGCCTAGTGGCAAACTTCCATTGCCAAAGAATTCCCATTGCTACTTTGACCTGAATGTTTTTGTTTATCATTAACATATGAAATTATAGAATTCTCCTAACCTAATGATCTGTTCATGCCCTACAGGATTATTCCAAGCTATAAATCAGTCTTTATCACAGTCATCGTTTTTGTGTGTAACATTTGTGTGCTAGCTGTTTTCTAGAGTTGTTTCAGTACCTAATCCTGCCCTCATTTTTGACATCTATTTTTCTTTCTCGATTTAGGGACCCCCAGGACCTCCTGGACCACAAGGATTGCAGGGACCGAAGGTTATCTTTTATTTTACTTGTTTCCATTAGCAATATGTACATGTATCCATGCACAGTTCCCTAAAGTAGATAGGAAGATCCTTGAAGTTCAGCAGTAGTTTTGGTAGGGGAAACAGGGACAGAAACAACAACTCAGGAGGGGTGAAATTTAGTCAATGAAGTAAAGTATGAGTCTGGCATTTTAAGAAAGTTCACTTCAACTCTGGATGTGCGAGATTCTGGTTGCGTTGTCTTAATTGTCATTAAGTTGATTGTGATCATTCAAACAACTTCAAAAATATAGTGTTTGTTTATGCATTTTAAAATGCTCTACTTGCTAGACTCTCCCATCACCAAGGGCACGATGCCATCTCCTTTTTAAAAGCAGATTTGCCAAGTGATTCAGTATACAGCAAGGGCTGTTGTGGTGGTGATATGGTAGACAAGAAATGTAAAGGTACTTACAGCTGAACACCTTATGGGTATACAGTTTCAAAAAGATTTCCTATGTTGCATTGGAAGTAACAAAACAATTTGATCATGCTTGGTAACCGCTTCCACTTTGGTGTTCAGCTAAATTGCAACCTATTGTGGTCTCATTCAGTATTTTGTTTCTTGGCAAAATAGTACTTTCTGAATTCTTGAACATCAAATTACAATATTCTGGTGAGTGAGGGGTCAATGAATTCATACATGTGGATTACATTTCCCTGTAAACATACAGGGTTAAACATCTAAAGGGGTAAATGCTTAGAAAAACAATCATTATCCAGGCCACAGTGACAGCATTGAGTGCCATTTCGACAGTGAGCAAGACTAGGACCTGGCCAGTTCACTTCGTTCCAGTATTCCTTGTCATTTGTGTACAACTATACTTTGCTACTATAACAGAGAGAAAGAACTTTTTTCGCCATATGGATTTCATATGTTCAATTTCATACTTTCCCAAATAAGCCTTGGAAAGCTTTAAAATTATGTTGTATCCCATGAAACTTTTGTTTTCTTTTGTTTTTCAACCGATGAGAACAACTTTAGTCATTTCATGTTGTGTTTTCTTATTCCATCACACCAAAGCTTTCTACCAAATACAGACATGAGCCCCACTCCTTGAAAAATGGTCTGTTTGACAGATCAATCAGGCTCTTAAAAGTTCATTTGTAGATAGTCATGGATAATTGTCAGACAATCTGGTCTACAGAATTTAATAGATGATATCTTATGATATAGATTCAAATATATACAGCACATCAAAGCATCTCCCCTAAAACATAATAAATATGCCCAGCCTGAGAAATTGTTTTTCATATAAACACTACCTCTATAATAAATATTATCAGACCTCTAACGAAATCTGTTGGCTTATTGTTTTTCCAAATGAAATATAGCCAGATGTCTGTAAATTAAATAAAACTTGGTCTGGTGTCTGTGGCACAAGTTAATATTTTTAATAGCTTCAATTAAAAATATAAATCATTATACTTGTAGCGTAAAGTAAATCAAGAAATTCCATCATAATGTGAATTGTAAATAGTAGCTCCTTCCTAGCATGGTGTAGGATATTAAATTTACCTAGAAGTAATTTTATCATCAGATGCTCCTTGATTTATTGTATTCTCCAACAATCATAACTCTTAAATCACAACATATTCACACTGGTTATCATTTTTCAATCAGTGTTCAAAACAGTGCCAGTTTTGGTAATGGTGGTGTCCTCTGATAGCCGCTGTTAGGGAGACTGAGTCTGGTGGATTGCTTAAGTTCTGGAGTTCTGAGCTACAGTAGGCTAAGGGCACTGAGTCTGGCACCATTATAGTAAGTCCCCAGGCAAGGGAAGCGGGGATGTCAAGTTTTCTAAGGTAAGGAGAGCCATCCTGGGTAGGAAACAGAGCAAGTCAAAGCTTCCATGCCTGTCAGTGGCCATTGTACTTCCAGCCTGGAGAAGAGAAAGACCTAGTCTCAAAACAAAGGAAAACTGTGCCAGTTAAAATAGAGCTGTAAATTCAAGAAGCATTGCTTGTTATGCTTTGGGAAAACTTTCAGTGCTTGACTTTGTTCCAACCCTGGGTTACCAAGAGTGAACATAGAGGATTTTGGAATAAAAAGAACTTAACTCAGACTTACAGATTTTTGCTGCAGGGCATGGCCTGACCTGCCTTTAAATTCCCTTGATGAGTTTACTCTTAGTGAAAACATTTAGCCTAGTTCTGTTGTCACAGTTGTAGCACTGGGTCCTAGCTACTATATGCAAGCACTGAAGAGATCAAGTTCGGAAAGCACCCACTTCCCAAGTTCGACATGTGCTATGATGTCAGAATTTCTTATTCGGTTCTAATTTGGATCATTTTGATTTATTTCATCTGATGGGTTAGAGTGTGCTGGTACTTAGTGAAGCAAATGATGAATGAAAGCCAGGAAATACTGTTTATTTTTCCTTTCTAACAGGGCGAGCCAGGATCTCCGGGAACACCAGGAGTTGATGGTGAACAGGTATACCCCAAGTATATCATCTATGCTGTTGCTGTTGCACATTACTTCCATTTTTATTATAGGACAGGAGTTTAAGATCTGTAAAAATTGGTCCATGACCATTACATAGTTTGACAAATGATTTGAAGTTATTTATTCTAGTCATAATTTTAAATCAATCATATTTCATTTCAGAGATCACATTTAATTTCAGAAAATATAACTTATTTGATGTTTTAGCATTAAACATAATAGTGGTTATATTATATAAATTTTTAAAATAATAGTCTATTTAGTGCTTAAATGTTCACAAAAAAATCATCATGTATGGAGTCATATAATTATGAGGCAGACAGAACAGGTATTACTTTCATTCCCATTTATATATGAAGAAACTCCAGATCAGAGATTAAATAACTTGTCCATGGTCACGGCTAATAAGCATCAGAAATAGCATGTGAACTGAGGTCTTCTAGTCATTACACCATGCTTCCTCTCTATGATACCAATGTCACTTTGTACTTGTATAAAAATTTTATCTTAATGCTTTTATACCTTTTATTCCCAATTAGGCCTCAACAACCTTATAAAATAGGCAGGCCTTGGATCAAAGTGAAAAAGACAGAATACAATATCAAGATTTAGATGCCATATCATTTGAACTAACTCTTTTCATTCAGTAATGAATTGAGGAAGAAATATTTTTTTAAGATGCTGTATGCCAATGGTCTTTAGTATATAGTCTGGGTATCCTTTGCAGACCACATATTGGTTTCTTTTAACAATGATGTTCATAATATGTTACACGTAAGTCATATAGTCTTTGAGCTGAGTGAAATCATGAAATTATCCAGTCCAACCCTCTTATTTAGCATGGATGGAACATGGAACATGTGGACATGAAGCAGAGAGGGGAGGAGTTATCCCAAGTTACAAAGCTCACTAGTAGAACCCAGGCCTCCTTTTTTCTATTCCAGGGTCCTTTTGAATAGAGCACATTATCTCCATTTTATAGATAAGAAAGTTGAATTTCAAAGAGATTTTATGATTTGCCTATGTAACAACGATGTTACTAGCAGCTGCTGTGGGGATGTAAGATCAATAATACCAGCACATAGGAGGGTTGCTAGCACAGATTCTTTGATCTGCTTTTCTAAAGGAAAGCAACTTTAAGGGGTTAACAATCTTACTTTAATTGAACATACATATATCATTCACTTAGTTCAGGGGGAAAAGTCAGCAGCCTGAAATTCAGAGAAAATAGAAACAGAAATTACAAGCAGAAATTATAAACAGAGAAAAATAACACAAATCAACAGACAGGGCTTCTAACTGTCTGACCAAGACAATACACACATAGTTACCAGAGAGAGAAGCACCAACATCTGGATTTTCAAAGCTGGGGGTCTCCTTAACAACTACCCAGAGTCTCATCTGGCTACATAATATGAACACTCTTCCAATAAACGAGCTCCCAAAGCAAAACCCACCTCAGAGTATATATACTCAACAACTCTTGATTCAATCTAAGACTCTTGAATCAAACAAAGGCAAGACTCAATCAAAGGTACTTGATTGCCCAAGTGCTGAGAAGTACTCCAAAAGAAAAAAAAACAGCAAAAAGTCCCACTTGGCTTGCCCTTACAACCTATAGTCCCAAGCACCAGATCTTAGATTAAAACCCAGGACTTCATACTTCAAGTACAACACTCATTCCTGTATGCCTTACTGCTTTGTCACATCCCATCTGATTTTTTAAAAGAATTGTGCCGCTATGTCAACTAGTCTCAGAAGAAGTCTTCATCTTTAGGATGGCGTTATTGCATCTTACAATGAGAGATCCATGGTGAATGGAGATCTGGCCTCTCAGATTCAGGCATTCAGAGATTTGAGTCTCACCCCAACACATGGTTTTATGACTCTGAACAAATCATCTAACCTTTCAAAGGCCCCTGGAGCCTCTCACAGACTATAAGCAGCAGAAGTTGCTGTTCTGATTGATAATGATAATAAAGATACTTAACATTTATATAGTGCTTCAAGGTTTATGAAGCACTTTACAAATATTATTTCATTTTATCATTATTGTGAGGGTCAAATGAAATATTTGTAAAGAACTTATCATGGTACCTGGCACATAGTAGAGGCTTTATAAATGCTTAAAACCTCACCTTTCACTCCCCTGTTATCATCACAAAACCATGGTACTATTATATGCCCATTTTACAGATCAGAAAACTGAGGCAGACAGAGGTTAAGTTATTTGCTCAGGGTTACACAGCTGGTAAATGCCTGACACCCAATTTGAACTCAGGTCTTCCTGACTCCAGTCCAGCACTCCATCTATCTACCATGCCATCAGTAAAGGAAATTTCCTCACTGGTAGTTCCCTACATAAATGAAATCACAGGTCTAGATAAAAACAAAACCAAAACTCACAGTATCACTTTTCAATCACTTTTCAATAATTACCGAGGATAGATGTAAAGATATGCTGGCAGAGGTAATATCACCTCGATATGATAACTTGGCTCTCATAGAGTCTATACAGGAACCTGTTCCTATTTGTAATTTATTTATAAATATTTGTAAAGTATTCTTATCATTCAGTCTCACTAAGTGAAGTCATACTAGGATAAGATTTCTGGATATAATTAAGATCAGCTGATCCATGAACTGTGAAAATATTGGTCCAACAGATTCCTTCATAATTGTTGATTCATTCATTACAATGTATTAAAGTACATGCATGGTTCTGTACCAGGTATTATAAAGCCAAGTAAAGAATAAGAAAAGACTATTCTTGTCCTTCATTTATTCCTAACCTAGAGAAGGACACCATTCTGTAGTTTCAGAGACTATGGTTTGTCGTCTATGATGCTTCCTGAAAAGAAATGAGTATTTCCTTCTGGCCACATGCCATCTCCAGTCTGAGCAGGACCCAGCCAGGGACACTGCGTGGATGACAATTCTTTCCCGATGGAAATCACTTCAGTGCTGATCTTCTGAAGCTACGATCCAATGATCCTCTCAGCATAACACAAGACAAACTCATCCATTTCTTATTCGTTCAATGGATATAACAATGCCTGTACTGCCTCTTTCAAAGGGCTGTGAAGAGGATAAAATCAGATAAGGGATCTGAAAAAAAAGCATTTAGGAGAAGCACTAATGACAAATATGAAACATCCTTAAGCACTTGGGGCTTAGTAAACTTTGTAGCAGCAAGAGGAATTGATTGTTTCAATGGATAATGTCAACAATATTTACTTGTACTTAAAAAAAAAACCCTTGGTTAGGTGGCAGAGTGCCAGGCCTGGAGTCAGGAAGACTCATCTTCATGAGTTCAAATCTGGCCTCTGATACTAGCTGTATGACCCTGGGCAAGTCACTTAACCCTGTTTGCCTCTATTTCCTCATTTGCAAAATGAGCTGGGGAAGGCCATGGCAAACCACTCTTTGCCAAGAAAACCCCAAATGGGATCATGAAGAGTTGGATACAACTGAGCATCCACAACAAGAAAAAAATAGAGACGTATTTGATCTTTAATTTTGAATTGGCATCCAGTTTTATGAGAAGTGACATGAAGTAGTGGATAGAGAGCTGGCTTTGGAGCCGGGAAGACCAGGATTCAAGTCCTTCTTCTGAAATATGCTGGCTATCTGACCATGGACAAGTTATGTAGCATCCGAGCACTCTAGATGACTCTCGAAGACTGTATGTTGCAGAGAATTGCCAACTTGTATTAAGGGAGGGAGTTTCTTCATCTGGGAGATTCCTTATTCCATTGAAATCACAGGTCCAGTCCCTAGTTTCCTTTCCAGTTTTATAACAAATGTAAGTTACACTGTTGAAATTTGAGCTGAGCACTTTGCTCCCATAAAGGGGAACGATGCCAGGTTTGAATGGTGAAGTCAAATATCAGGGCACAGACTGCCACCACCCCATGCCATGTTTTTCATACTTCACTGGAACAAGCAAAGCACTTTTAGGTCTTCCTTTAAATGAGAAAAGCAGTTTTGATTTACTTTATGGGCTTTTTGCAGTGAGAGTAATAAAAGCATCATCTAGGTGTGTGACCCCAGGCAAGTCACTTCTGTCTGGGTCTCACAGTTTCTTCCCCTGTATAATGAGAAAGGTGGATTAGATGGTCTCTAAGGCATATGCCAACTCTGACATTCTGTGATTCCATGCCTTTGCAATTTTACTGGGGTCTGGATATGACTGCTCAGAATCAGAATCGTTATAATCATTCCAGTGTTGAGGAGGAAAAAAAGGTCTTTGTTCACCTGCCCGTTGAGGCAGCTGTTCTGGAAGTATGCCTAACCCCAAATCTGACCAACAGGTGTCCATATGATTTGTTATATGTTTTAGGGTCCTAAAGGCTCAAAAGGAGAAATGGGGGATTCAGGTCAGCCGGGTGAAAAGGGAGGAATTGGACTTCCTGGATTACCGGTGAGTGTGTATATACATAAAGGTTTGGGGAGTAGTGTGTGTGTGTGTGTGTGTGTGTGTGTGTGTGAGTTTGTGTGTGTATGTGTGTGTGTTTGTGTGTATGTGCGTGTGCATGTGTGTGCGTGTGTGCACACGTGTGTATGTGTAAGTATGTGCTGACTTCCAGATCAGGAAATATCAAATCACTAAGAAAGATTATTTGTTAGCTTCAGAATCAGAATGATGGGGAACACGATTTTTCTGTTGGAAGGATGGGAGCGTTGATTTATTACCCCAGTTCTGAATACTAGATCATATTGTCAAGCATCTGTAATGATAATAATGCTCCAAACCAGGGTGGCTGTGGGCGGGAAGACTAACTCTGTAGAAACTTTCGGACAGGCAGAACTCACCAGAATGTTGGGGTTGCCTGTCTGTCAATTCCGAGTTCACTTCCCTTCTGGAGGGAGTTCAAACTATAAGCTTGCAAAGTACCTTGCCATACATTCTCTCACTTGATGCCCTCAACGACTTTCTGAGATAGGTGCTATTATTATCCCCATTTTACAGATGAGAAAACTGAAATTCATAGAGTTCATAACAAACTTTCACAGCGAGTGTCCCAGGTAGAATTTGAAACCGAGTCCTCTGGACTCCAGGACTAGCACTGTGCCATGCTGACTTTCTGTAGGAATACGACTAACTGATCAGAGAATACAACCTCCCATTTTTTCTAAATCGTGTTCATTGGAGGAAATAATGAAAAACCTTGCTTTGCCATATTACTGTTATTTTGTCCTCCTGGAAACTCAGCAAATAGATGTCAGGAAGTCAACTAGAAGCATAAAAAGAACCAATTTTTTTTAGCGTAACTAATAATGGGGTGGGAGCAGAGAGAGCACTTTGGTACCCTGTTTGTGGGTGCGTTAAAACAAAGAAACTCTTCCTGAGAATTTGTATGTACTTATTTATAGGAAAAATAGATTTCCCCTGTGAAATGCTTGTCAAATTAGCACTGGTAATTTGGGTAAAATCCTTTACATCAGAGGATGAATGGAGTTTAGATTTGATGTGCAATTAATAATGGAGTGACTGCCACTGATAAGATTTTCTGGAGGTTTTTATTTTAGTCAAAAAAAACTATTAAGTACCTATTATATACCAGGCATAGTGCAAAGAACTGGAGATACAAAAAGAGGCAAAAGACAATCGCTTTAAGGAGCTCACAATCTAAGTAAACAAATATGTACAAACAAGCAATTCACAAGGTAAATAGAAAATAATTAATGCGGAAGGCATTAGAATTAAGAGGGCAGCTAGGTGGCTGTAGTGAGTAGAGAACTGGCCCTGGAGTCAGGAGGACCTGAGTTCAAATCCAGCCTCAGACACTTGACCCACTTACTAGCTGTGTGACCTTGGGCAAGTCACTTAACCCCAATTGCCCTGCCTTCCCCCCTGAAAAAAAAAGTATTAAGAGAGGTTGCAAGAGACTTCCTGGAGAAGATGGGAGTTTAGCAGAGATTTGAAGGAAACCAGGGAAACTGGTTGGTGGAGATGAGGAAGGATAGCATTGCAGGTATGAGAGACAGCTGGAGAAAATATCCAAATCCAAGAGATGAGTGTCCTGTTCAAAGAACAAACAGCAAGAAAGCCATTGTCACTGGATTGCAGTATGTGATATGGAATAAGGTTTAAGAAGACCCACCAGCAGGCTTTTGCAATTGTCCAAGAGTGAGTTAAGGATGTCCTGCACCACAGTGGTGGCAGTATCAGAGGAGAGAAGGAAGTGTATTTGAGAGAGGTTGCAAAGGTGATTGCAAGGTCTTGGAAACAGATTGGATATGGGGGAGGGGAATGAGAGACAGGAGTTGAGTAGGACATCTAGCTTGTGAGTCTGAGGGACTGGGAGGATGGTCTTGCCCTTGACGGTATTAGGGAGGTTAAGAAAGGGGAGGAGAATTTAGGGGGAAAGATCATGAGTTTAGTTTTGAGTATATTTAGTTTAAGATGTCTATTGGACATACATCCAGTTTGAGATGTCTGAAAGGCAGCTGGAGATGCAAGAACGGAGGTCAGCGGAGAGACAGAGGCTGCATAGGTAGATTTAAGAGTCATCAGCATAGAGATGACAATTAAATGGGCAGAAAGTGAAGAGGGACCGAGAGAAACCCTAAGGGACACCCATGGTTGAACAGTATGATCTGGAAGAGGATCTAACAAAGGAGATTTCTAATCAAGTTTCTAGCTCAATGAAAGCTGCTTGAGGAAAGGGATTATTTTGGTGTTTATCTTTGTGCCCACAGCACCTAGCGTACAGTACCTGGCACATAGTCCTGTAAGAGAGTTATGAAGATCAGCTTCTAACCAAAAAGAAAAAAAGTACAGCATAGTCTGCAAATATATTTGAATTAATTAGAAAATCTAGGAGGAGAGGTGTTCATTTGCAATATAGAGAAATATTAAAGTAAATTTTGAGTAAAATACAAAAATCAAAAATCTCTACTGTATTTTTGGATTGATATGTCCCAAAAGAACTTGGAGGTTTCAACAAGCTTTTTAAACATAGAGAGGAGACAATACTATTTGTGTGTTGAATGTACATAATTTTGCGGTCCTTCTGAAAATAGGTAACACATTTCTGTAGCATGTTATAATAGCAATTGCTAGTAGCCCAAGTGGGCCCAGTTACTTGGGGGTAATGGACACTAAAGTGAATTTTTTTCATGTTCTTTGTAGGGTGCCAATGGCATGAAAGGAGAAAAAGGAGATTCTGGTTTACCAGGACCCCAGGGACCCTCTGTAAGTTCTTTGTGGTTATATTCCTGTGGTTGTCCATAAAACATTGGAAAACAGGTCTTACATTTACTGAGCCCAGACCTGCACCAGATGGTTTAACAACTGTAGGAACTGCTAATGTCTTGGTGTGTCAAACTGTAAAGGAAATTTCTGTCAGCCTTGTACAATGGGCGTCTCAGGAGAACAGGTTGGAAGTAATTTTTCAGAGGCTGTCTAACTCCAAGGAAAAAAAATCAATGGCTTTCCATCACTGTTTGTGGGTAGAATTTTGAAGGCAGAACATATTTTCAGTTGTCTCTAGAGCCATGTTTTTGCTCATTGTAATATTCGGAAATATGGTAGTAGCTGTAGCATTTATGGTACTTAATAATTGGTTGCTTCCTTTTTTGGACCAATTGGTATTTGATGGAAGGAATCTAAAACATAGAGAATTTAATGCGTCACTTTCCTGCAAGGCCCTTCTCCCTGTTCTAATAATGAGAGCAGCAAACTAGAGGGATTCAGTCTAACTTATCTAAAGGAAATAAACACATTTTATTTTTAATATGTAGATCATCGGCCCACCAGGCCCACCAGGCCCCCATGGTCCACCAGGTCCAATGGTAAGTCTAATGTTTTATTTATGAGCCTATAACTAGAGAGAGCCTGAACACAGCTGGGCTCATCTTGTTGACCAGAGAAAATTGTTAGCCATGTTTGTTTTATTCACCAAGAAACATGTAGAAATAAACTAAGTTGGTGCTTTGAACTACAAAGACTTAGGACAGTATCTTTTCCTCACACAAAGTTATGACTTAGTTACTAACTTTGAAGGACATATGGAATCCTTGTGAAAAGATAACAGGTAGGTTCAGGGGTCTACTGGAACTAGCTCCTACTGCTTTGACAAGAGCTGGTGGTTAAAGTTTCAGTGTGAGAATTTATCTCAGAAATCAACAAAGGCTATACATTAGTTCTTGATATGTTGTTTAATTGATTGTCTAGACTTAAGAATTAATAATGCAGAATAAACTTAAAAATGCATCCTGGGTAAGTTGTTCTTTTCTAGAGATCCAGTTTTTAAACAATTTAGAAGCACACCTACTCATCTTCAACAATATAACATTAATAAAATTCTGGCCAGCAGATACATTTCTGAAAGGTTTTGATTTATATAACATAATTATTTTCTATTGCAAATAAGCTTCGTATACACTTGGGGTTTTTTTTAACAGTCTTGAGCAAGGCAGGCAATGAAAAAAATCAAATCTATCTCCACCATTGCTCAACAGAGATCTCTTTCATACACACACACATACATATACATATATACAAACATATACGTATATGTGTATATAAATACAAACGTGTTTATATGTTTAATGCATGTACTATGTCTATAAATATACTTGTATGTAGCTATATCCTATATCTGTCTACACACACACACACACACACACACACTGCCCAGGGATGTGCTGGTAAATGTTTAACAACTGGGTCTCAGGGAGGATCTACACACATTTGCATAAAAGTGGCCACATATAATATGTGTATGTATATACATAGACATGTATACATATGTGTATATGAATGTGTTGTGTGTGCATATAAATACAGATTATGCATATGTCTATATTCTATATTTCTATATCTATACATGTACACATACTCCCCAAGAGTCTACTGGTAAATGTTTAACTGGATGGGGGGGGGGATTTTTGTGTATGGAGATATACACATATATTATAATGTATATCTATATGTATCCATATGTACATTATTACATGATAAACTGTGGTCACTCTTCCTTTCTACTGTGTTCCAGTGCTTAGCTCAGAGCCTGGCACATAGTAGAAGCTTAATAAATATTTGACTAAATAAAGAAAAGGCTGGTAAAATGGTTGAAAGGACCTGAGTCCCAACGCATAGCACCAGCCACAATCCCACCGTCTCATAAATGACCACTTCCATCTGCAGTGGGTGGCACCTCCATATACTTTCTTAGGGCACTACAGTTACTAGCCCATTAAGCCTAGGGATTATGATGTTGGCACTCCAACACTCCCTCCCAAAGCTTTAGAAAAAAGGAAGTGAGAGACATTGTATCCGTTTCATCTATTCTTAGTAATGGCTCTTGTGGAGTACATTCTAGCCAAGTTAAAAGTGGAGACAACTTCTGATAAACCAACAAGCTGATTCCAGAAAAATGTTTATCAGTCATCTGTCTGAAGTGAGCATGTTGCTGCAATAAAAAAAAATTATGCCATACTTAGTCATGCAATACTTCATTACATGATAAATTCTTTCTTATTATTTTACATGAAACATTATATTTACCCTTTCCTATTTTCTAAATAGAGTCTTTTGAGATAGTTATTAAAAACTAAAAATAGAATTTAAAGGGCTCTGTTCAGATGTGTACTTAGTCTCTCTGGATTTCTTATCAATTTCCCTACAACACATTATTTTGCAGCCTGATTCATAAACTTGCGAGGTCTTTCTAGGAAGCAATTAGACTGATTGATATTGGGATATGTCATCACTGAGCCATTGAAGACATTTGCCTGCACTCACCCCTCTGCCCAAATTCTACTTTTTTTCCCAGTGGGGCAGAGAGTTGGACAACAATTAATAGTTATCCCTGCAGGTTAAGAGATCTCTTAGTGAGTACATGAAAGCCTGAGATTCTAGATTTCTTTCCACTTCTGACTTCCCAATCTTTCTTTTTTACATGCTCCTCACCATCCTAATGTGACCTTTTGCCTGCTCCAATACCCTTATTGACAAAATATCCCATAGTTTTTAGCTTTTGGACAGTTGTTCCTATGAATTCCATTCTATCAGAGGACACACACACACACACACACACACACACACACACGTTGGCCAAAAAGAGTCTTCAAGCTTTAATAGTTTGAAAGTTTTTTTTTAAAGGTAACTAGGGGTAACTGACTTGCCCAGGGTCACACAACTAGTAAGTGTCAAGTGTCTGAGGCCAAATTTAAACTTAGGTCCTCCTGACTCCTGAGTTTGTCCTCTATTCACTGTGCTACCTAACTGCCCCATAATTTTAAATTTTAATAGCTTAAAATTGCACTAAGGTTTTGGGGACAACCTGTATAATAATTTCAAGAGAAAGATGTAAATCATACACCACAGTTCTTGGCACGTAGAAAGCGTTCAATAAGTTGTTTTTCAGTCATTGTCACAGTTCACCAAAAATTTAACGAGACCTTGTTTAACTGCGAGACTTGTTTTCCCCTCCTTTATATTTTCCCACCATGTTTTTTTTAAATAAGGCAATTCCATCATGAACCTACCATACCCTCCTATAATAAGTTTTTATCCCAAACTAGTGTTGCCCTTGGCTCATGTCTCTTCCCCTGCAAAGGAGATCAAATACTTCCTGACATAGGTCCTAGACTCTTTTGACCTCCTCGTTGTAGCGACTGCTTTACATTAGTTAAACTTCTGTGATAGATAATGACAAAGTCAGTATCTTTACCCATTTCCCTTTTTTTCAGTGTAAGTAGCTTGTAAGAATAGGTCAGGTTTGAATAAGTCAGATTTCAGGTGTTGTAATATGCCTCATCTTTATTCTTCTCATTTGTCGTTGATTCTGACCTTTGCTCTCCCTGCACACTGACAGCTGATTCAGAAATTATTTTCATCTAAGGAACCAGTTAACCTGTCAGTTTAGATACAATCAATTTCACTTTTTGATATAATTTGGTGCTCTTTGTATGTCCCTCCTTTAAGAAAGTATTAATAATATGCAAGAGTGAAGCTTGGGGCTTTTTCATTTCTTAATTTTGAACAGTATTTTCTACCAGATTTTTCACTCTCTTGACCTTTGCATTGAAGTCACCAAGTACCAAAGGTTATACTAATTCACTTTGAAGATATTGTCAGGCTCCTCACAGGATTCCTCTGCTGCTTCACCCTCTACAACCAGTTTTGAAGCATAAATTTCAATTATCTTCAGGGTAGTCTTCGTTTATATTCTTCATGAGTCTTTCAGGGTGAGATGACCCAGGAATGATCTTTCTTATTGCCTTTGGTTATAGTTGTGTGACATCCAAGCAAGCCAGGTTATATACTGAGTGTTTTTAGCAGATAAATAAAAAGGGGACAATGAAAAGAAGGAAAATGGAACAGACATGCCAGTATTTCTACACCATCCTGGTCTCACTATCAAAAGCAAAGGAACCACCAAAATTGAATTTAGCAATCACCCAATTACACCTCATAATCCATGTACTATTTGAAAAGAGAAAAATGGTGACTAAGGGAAAAAAGTTAGGAAACATGACACAGCCAGATAATACACATATAGAAGAAAGATATACTGGAGCTTATATAATTTTGAAACTATTAATGGATTGATTTCTCAAAGAAGGAAAGATACCAAACAATTGTAAAAAATCTCAAACGGTATTATTATTTCCCCAAAAAGTGATCAAGAACACATCAGTAACTAACTAACCCATATGACCACTTTTCCATCTTTATAAAATCTTTGCATTATTTTTTACTGTGAAAAATTATGAATATGAGAATTCAGAAAAAATAGTGAAGGACATAAAATTGGTGCAGAGTAAACATGCAGAACCTGGAAATCTATATGCAATGTAAACAGAAGAGAATCTAAAATAAAACTGAATATTTACAATACCCCAGTGAAGAATTAGAAAGTATACCTTGAAGAAGAAATATCCATGAGAAATATCCATCCAACACATGAGAAGAGAATAGGCAGACTTTTGTAGATGATTTTATCTGTATCTTTATAATATACATATCTTTTTAATTACACAATTGACTGAGAGGTGTAGATCCTACTGTGTTTATTTCTATCGGGTACAGAAAAAAATTCGATTCAATAGAGCAAATTGTCTTAATTGCTCTGTTCCAACCATGTATCTAACCATGAATGTCTTAGGACCATATAAGAGTCCTAGAATCTCAAGCGTCTAAGCATCAAAAAGTGTTCCTCTGGAGTCCAAATGGAAGAAGGATTTGTTATAGATGGTAAGGTCTTCCACATGTTCTTGTTAGCTTGTCATCAAGCCTCAGAATATCATAGGACCTGTTCGGTGAGAAACATAATCAATCAAAAGAGAACATGCTAATGATCTATAAAAAAATGGAATGGAAAATATCCATTCTCATATATATATGCATATATATATATATATATATATACATGTCTTGGGTAGGCTCTGAAGATAGATGGGAAGCAGAGCCTACAAAAGAAAAGTAACTGGGCTAGATTGTATTTGAGAAGTTTTGCAGTTTCCAATGAGTTCAAGACATTCATACACACACAATTTTTTAAACACCCATTAGTTTTCTCTTGGTAGTAGTATATAATCACAGAACATGGAAAACCACAATTCTCCGAAGTCAAGATTGCAGGCAGCCCAAAGGACAATGGAGTAGGCATCATATTACATGCAATAACTTGCCTTCAAAAAGTGATATTGAAGAAATGAATGACTAGAAAACTAGGTTGTCTAAACACATAGTTAAAGTGAGAGACAACTCATAGACAATCCAAGTGATATCCTGATGGTCACAAAATGAGACTTTTCCATCTGACTTGCAGTTCAAATCTTCCACCTTTAGAATGTGAGCCTTTGAGAGCAGGGAATGTCTTACTTTTCTATTTGTGTCCCTAGCAAGTAGCACAATAGTTTGTATGTAATAATTTCTTAATAAGTGCTTTATTCAGGGCAGCTAGGTGGCACAGTGAGTAGACCACTGGCCCTGGAGGCGGGAGGACCTGGGTTCAAATATGGCCTCAGACACTTGACACACTTACTAGCTTTGTGACTTTGGGCAAGTCACTTAATCCCAAATGCCCTACCTTCCCCCCCCCCAAAAAAAAGATTAAAAATAAATGTTTTATTCATTCATTCTTTAAAAGGAAGGCTGCTCCAATATTGGGTATAATTGTTATAGATTTATGGGAGAATATGAATAAGAATCAAGTGGGTCAAGAAGAGGTAAATGACTCCAAATCTACATTTTATATAAAGTATCCGTATCAATGAGCTCCTTAATTCACTGAAATATTGAAGTATGTGTAAGGCACAGTGTTAGGCACTGTGGGGGGATAGATATGACTACTAACCAGTCACTATCCTCAAGGAACTTACATTCGGATGTTGAGGCCATTAAACAGATGCACAGAAATAACTCTTATACAATTCTTTCTCATATTCCCCCTATTCCTCTCTGTATGCTGACACATTTTCCCCACTGATAAGCAATTTTCTTAATGGAAATCTTATTGTGATGGAATTTCAAGATCTGATAGAGATGTCAAAAGGTTATTTTGAATTATATATATATATATATGATTATATGCTTGAGGATAAGATATTAATGTACTCTATACATGTATGTTTTGAATAATACATGTTATATGATGTAACATTAATAATGTGTTGTTAGTAATGTGTGAGTTGGATTTAGTAGTAATATTTAGGAAGTGTGTATGGTCTTATATGTTAGGGGAATATATAGGTATGTGGTATGTACATTAATGTCTTGTAAAATGACACAAGTCATCACATATGCCTCGATGAAAAGCATAGATTAGCTGAATAGGAATGAATGGACCTGAAGTAGCAACCAGTAGCCAGTCAGAGAGAATTAGGTACAGCCACAATTCATGGGCCTACTCTGAAGGATCCAGAGCCTTGAGAGGGAGGGATGGTGATCTCTCATGAAGTGGGGATGAAGGTATGATTAAAGGTAAGGTTATGCTAGTAGATAAAGGACTTAGATTTAAGAATCATTGACTGTAATGTTTATGTAACTCAACAATTAATGTCAAATCACACAAAAGGTATCAAATCTAAACCAACCCTCTTTCCCTAACTATATCCTTAAACAAGCACATTGTTGCTGTTATATTTGTTTCATATAAGTTATGTATAATGTATCATATATTATATTTTTGTATTATCTATTTTATACATTACATATATTTTCAGATTCTATATTATATATATTTTCAATAATTTGTTTTTGATTACAAATGATAAATAGTGGTCTAATTCTTAATCAGAAATTTCTTCTCTACTTCCAGGGACCCCATGGACTTCCTGGGCCAAAGGTAATCAAATAACCTCCTGGCTCCTTTCTATTAAATTTCTTTGTTAATCAATGTGAAGCATGACCCCAAGCATGTTTGTCTCTGTCTCATTCATTTGTCAAATACCGGTGGTATTCTTTAAGCCTTTAAGCATCCAGATGTTTAAATCTTATAATGCTGAATGACTCACAGCAAATTTAAATGATATCACACAGAGATGGATTTCTTCTTTTGCATTTCTTCCAAGCACAACTCACATTTATGGTATTGAGATAATAAAAATCAACCCATCATACAGGGAGCTGATGAAAGTTTCAGACTCTCCCAGGTGTTGCTTTGTAACTATGCTATCTTTAGAACCAATTTAGCTTACATTTTAAAAATCGTATATAGGCTCATGGATCTAGAGCTAAGAAGAGTTTCAGGACCATCTAGTCCAACCTCTTTTACGGATTTTACAGATACTGAGGCCCCAAGAGTTTAAGTAACTAGTCCAAGGCCACATAATGACAGAGAGGGGATTTGAATCTAGATTGTCTGTCTCTAAATCTAACATTCATTTCATCACACTATGAATATGATATTGCCATACTTCTAAATTTCCATTTAATTTTTAGGGTCTGCCATTTTCAAATTTCAACTACCCTGCATTTATGAGATTACATGTATGTTTTATATTCATGGAGATGGAGAGTGTAATCAGACACAATCCCCTAGAAACCCTGCCTAGTAGTAATGTCTCCTTCTGCTTTGCAGAAGAGATAACCTCATCTTGCCCTTTGTCTTTGTTAAGAGGAAACATTAGAACTTTAGCAGTGAAAGGCAGTGTAAAGGTGATTAATTCCAATGCCCCCAGGGAGCATCACCTCCCTATGGAATACTGAGAGCTGAAAATGAACCTAATGAAAGAGACAGACCCACTTCTAAGAGTGGTGTGACTCCTTGCAAAAGTGAAGAATTCCACAGATGTCTCAAGGTCTAGAAAAAAAGTAGGCAGAAGAGGAGTAAAAGAGTAACCACTGGTGGGGGGGAAGAGAGAGAGAGAGAAAGAGAGAGACAGGGAGATGGAGAGAGAGACAGAGAAAGAGAGAGAGAAAGAGACAGAGACAAAGAGACAGAGACAGAGAAACAGAGAGAGAAGAGAGAAAGAAGAGAGAAAGGAGAGAGACAGAGACAGACAGAGAGAAAGAAAGAAAAGAGAGAGAGGAGAGAGACAAAGACAGAGAAAGAGACAGAGAGAGACAGAGAGAGAGACAGAGATAGAGACAGAGAGAGAAGAGAGACAGACAGAGACAGAGACAGTAAGACCAAGAAACAGAGACAGAAAAACAGAGAGAAGAGAGACAGAGACAGACAGAGAGAAAGAAAGAAGACAGAGACAGAGAGAGACAGAGACTGAGACAGAGAGAAATCCACCCAACCCAGGAGAAGTGTTGGCAAAACTTCTGCGTTGTTTGTATTGTGTCAAAAAAAAAAATCCTTGTACCAACCTTTCCTCCAAGACTGCCTCTTTAGAGAATGGGAGCCTACACCCTAGGAAGCCTATTGTTTCCTTTGAGGACATCCAGGCGGTACTGAAGAAAAGTAGATTTGGGAAACCTCTTTCCCTCTCCAAATTAGAGAAATGGTAATGATGTTTATATTCAATAACTCAAGAAATATTTATTCCTGTCCTGTGTATGAAGTACTGTGCTAGACACCAAGGGAGATTGAAAAAACAGATAAAGCATGTCTTGACCTCAATAAGCTTACAATCTAATTGGGGAGACAAGACATGCACACACACACTCACACAAGCCCTATAATACATAGTGTGTATGTATGTGTATGCATAGAATAGGAAGGAAGGAAACATGAATTTATGAAGTACCTACTATGTGCCAGGAACTTCACAAATATTATCTCCTTTGATCTTCAAAAAAAAATCCTAAGAGGTAGATGCTATTATAATCCCCATTTTGTTGTAGTTCGGTCATTTTTCAGCCATGTCCAACTCTTTATTACTCCATTTGAGGTTTTCTTGGCAAAGAAACTGGAGTGGTTTACCATTTCCTTCTCTGGCTCATTTGACAGATGAGAAAACTGAAGCAAACAGGCTTAAGTGATTTGCCCAAGGTCACACAGCTAGGAAGTATCTGAGGCCAGATTTGAACTCAGATCTTCCGAGTCTGTCCACTAAGCCACCTAGCTGGATAATTTTACAATTTAAGAACCTAAGTCAGATAGAGGTTAAGTGACTTGCCCACAGTTACACAGCTAACAAGTGTCTGAAGCTGGATTTGAACTCAGGTCTCCTTGACTGTAGGCCCAGCATTCTATCCACTATTTCACCTAGTTCCCTCAGGTACAAATATATGTAACTTACACTGGTATACAATAAATATATATGAAAAGTTTCAAAAGTTGCCATGGAAACTCCAGGGAAGGAGAGATGATTTATAGGTAGAGGGAACTAAAAAGCCTTAGTGGACAAGGAAACATGAATCATGTCATGAAAGATGGGAAGGATTTCTGCAGGGGGATAGGGAGCAAGGGAAGAAAGCTAAGGAGGACATTCCAGATATAGCCCATACTTAGGGTTTGGTGTGTATTAAAGTTTGGCCAGAGTACAGAGTATGAGAAAGAGTGCGTGCGAGATAAGGAGAGAAGAAAAATGTAAGATGATGTGGAGAAAGTGATGTCACTTTATGAGGTGCCTTGGACTTAATTCAGCAGCCAATAGGGTTTTGAGCAGAGAAGTGATATTTCTTGTACATGAGGAAAATCTGAAAGGGATTTGAAGGTTAGATAAGGGACTGGAGATAGGGAGACAGTTAAAGAAGAGAATAAGGGAAGAAAATAAGCATCTATTAAGCACCTACCATGTGCCTGGCACTGTGCTTCGCCCTTTATAAATAATGTCTCATTGATCCTCACAACAACCCTGGCAGGTAAGTACTACTATTATCCCTATTTACAGTTAAGGGGACTGAAGGGAAGGTTAAATGACTTGCCCAGGATCACACGGCTAATTCAGTCTGAGCCTGAATTTTAATTCGGGTCTACCTGTCTCCAGGCCCAATTCTCTATCCACTGCGACACCTAGGTGGCTCACTATTTGCCCTTGTATGGGAGGTAGATGGCTAGAGGTTGGACTAGGGCACTGCATAGGGAAACAATGTATATGAGGCATTGTTCATGGAGTGACAGGACCCAACAGCTGACTGCATGTAAGGTGGGACAAAGGTATTAAAGTCTTAAATTTTGAGCATAGTGATTGAATGAACAGTATACAGCAGGGCCGTCCAAAATACTGCCTGCAGTGCGATTTTATGCAGCCCGCCTGTGAGTTTTAATTTTCACGAGTGAAAAAATAAAATAATTTGCATGGAACGCATATTAGGTTTTTTAATTCCATCAGTAATAAGTAATCTCAGTGATGTTAATTTTCTTTGGTGTTTTTAAGCAGTATTACAGATGGAACACATGGCACAGAATTTTCAATTGATCTATGGGATGCGTTCTGTCTGTACGATGCAGAATAGTCAATATGCACCTACCTTTACACTGTTGTGTTGTCACTTTGTTGTTTTGTGCTTGCTTTCGTGCTTCGTGGTATTGATGACACGCATTCTTCCATTTTCTATTAGTGTACTATATTTATTATTCTGGGCGTAGCCCTTGAATAATTATTTTATTTTAATGCGGCCCTAAGATTGGACAACCCTAAGGTTGGACAGCCCTGGTATGCAGAAACAGACCATTTCCTTTTTCTTGGGGATGTGCTGAGCCCAGAGAAAATATCTCAGAAGCCAAATGGTGTCTCAGAAACACAGAGAGCCAGATGACCTGCGTTCTAGCTGTAGGACTTTGGGTATAACACTTGTAGCCCTCAGTGTCTCTAACTATAAAAAGTTTTTTTTAAATTACCGTCTGAAATTATATTATTCAAAAAGTTATCAGTTAAGGTCCCTTCCCTCTTTAAAAATGCTACGATTCCATTTATTAATCCATGGTTAATCTCAAGTGGATTCTATTTGCATTATTCAGACTTGATGTTCCTCTGAAACTAGACATTTTCATAGTGAAATCTTCCCACTTAATTCCCAACTTTTATGAGTGAAAACTTCTTACTGAGTAATATCACATGAAGAAAGATTACCTTGGCATTATGAGCTCAATACCATATTTGATAATCTATACATATACAAGGCTATGGACCTCAAATTGAAATTAGATAATCAATCTGATGACTTGAGCTTTTTTAGATTCTCATTAATTGCTATTTTGCAGAGTTCACTGAACATAGACATTCCACCTTATTGGACATAAGGGAAATTAAACCAGTGAGGGCCAAGGGACCAGAATGTATGTTTCTTCTCCCCTTGGACTGCTCCATCCCCTAACTAACTTATCCCCTCTTGGAGTGTAGCCACAAATTTTTCCATACAGAGACGCTATGGTAGGTTTAATTCTGAAATATTACCTTCCCGGTTCTTTGAGGTTGCTCCTGGTATATTTAAAGCCTACACATGAAAGTCACAAAGACTTTGGGCCAGGGCTGCCTGTTGTTGACTCCTTGTTAGTGGAAAAATCTTATCTTCATTTTCCAATCTTATGGAGACGTTAGGTAATTCTGATCTCCCACCTCCCAATGGAAAAAGAAAAGCACAACAAATTAATATATTTGAAACATTTATCAGTGTGGCACAGTGCTGGAGTCAGGAGACCTGAGTTCAAATCTAGCTTTGGACATTTACTAGCTGTCTGACTCTAGGCTAGTCATAAGTTTCCTCATTTATAAAATGGGGATAATAATAGCTCTTATCTCCTAGGGTTATTGTGAGAATCAAACAAGATTATAATTGTAAGACACTTAGTACAGAGCATGGCACATAGTAAGCACTATATAAAAGTTAGCTATTACCAATATTTTATTATGATACAGATTATGTGATTATAAATGTGTGAAAAAAGCAGATATTAAACGTCTGCTATGACACAAAGTGGGAAGGTATAGCTAGCACATCAAAAGGCAAAGTAAGGATCCAAAGAGATCTCTGAAAAATGGGTAAATCTTAGATTAAACCCAAGCAAGGCAAATGTTAAATCTTACAGTTGAATTGAAGGAATGAACTGTACTATGTCATGATGTAGGTATGACTAGAAAAAGAATTCCCATGCAAAAATATGGACTGTGTTTTTTATTTTTTATTTTTGTATGTACATGACAAGCCCGATATGACTAGAATATGGCAGCCAAAAAAAAAAAAAGGCAAATTTAAGTTGCATTGAGAAGCATGGTGCCCAGAACAATTAGGTAACAGTCCAATTGTATTCTTCTCTGTTCAGAACCTGTCTGAGGTACTGTAGTCAGTTCTGGGTACCAACTCTTTAGAAAGGACTTTGAAAATGTGACCCTTAGCTATATAATGATAAGACTGAATAAAATGGTGATATGTTGCCTAAAGAAGAGGAAATTAGGTAGGGAGTGGCCAATGAAGGCTGTTTTCAATCTGTAGTAGAACAGGTGGTATCCAGAGAAAAGAGAGGAGCAATGGGCAGGAGCTGAAAAGTGGAAGATTTAGCCTCAATACAAGGGAAAAACTTGCCAACCATGAGAACAATCCCAAAGCAGAATGGGGACGCCAGGTGGCGCCATAGTGCATAGAGCGCTGAGCCTGGAGTAGGGAAGAAAACTCATCTTCCTGAGTTCAAACCTGACCTCAGATTTTTCCTAGCTGTGTGACCCTGGGCAAGTCACTTAACCCTGTTTACCTCAGTTTCCTCATCTGTAAAATGAGCTGGAGAAGGACATGGCAAACCACTACAGTATCTTTGCCCAGAAAACCCAGAATGGAATGAAGGAGAGTCGGACATGACTGAAACGACTGAGCAAACAAGCAGAGGAGGTAGTGGATTTCCCTTCACTAAAGATCCTGAAGCAGAATCTAAATGACCTCTTTTGGGAGAGGTCATAGAAGGAAATTCCTGAGTTGGATTAGATGACTTGAAATTCTGTGATTCTATGATTATTTTTTGTTGTACCAATGATTTATATGGGGTGTCCCAAAAGCTTTAGTGCAGTTTCAAGTCATAAAGCTTTAGCTATCATGTTAAATTCAATAATTGATTATTAATTCATTATTTTTCTTTTATTGAGTTATTTATTTTAAATAGGAAATTAAAGCTATCACAGTAGACTTTTAGCTTTAAAGGTATTTAAGCTGCACTAAGACTTTTAGGACACATCTTGAGCTACCATTTTATTCTCCCTTTATTCTAATATTAGATATATGAATGATAAAAAATTTTTCCAAAAACTTTATTTTTCCATATGGGATAGCAGAGATTGGATATAGGCATTCTGGGCATTTAGTCTCTACCATCCTGATTCAGCTGCATACATCGTTTGGTGAGGTCAGTGGATTTAGGCTTCCTGAATGGCTTCCTGAATAGAACATCAGGTGTCGTATCCTCTTTGGGTGAACTCAGAATGCTTAAAGATTTAAAGTATCCATCCTTAAGACTCTCCTGCATATTACAGTTTGCCGTTCCAGCAGAATGAGCTTTTGTTACAAAAACTCCCCCAGCACCTTCCCCTTTGGTTTTTACCAGTGCATTCTGCCACATCTGTGTGATGCAAATATTTCATTTCCAGATGTGAGCAAAGTGGAGGGACATAATCCTACCCTTAAATTAATTCAGTCAGGAGGATTTTTTCCTTCTATGAAGAGGATGTCAACAATTCCAGTTTCTTTTATTCTATCATTCATTTCAATTAACACACAGTAATCACCCTCCCTCCCCCACCCCAAAGTTCCATAAATAACTATATTGAATTGATAATAGATAATTCTACCTTGCCTCTGCTGTTACTTAAAACTGCAATTTGCAGCCATTTCTAAGACTGGCTTTCTCTTCTGTCCCAGCTTTAAACACCCATAATAGCAACCAAAATTGGCATTTACTTTTGCATTTAGGGTGAACCAGGGTTAAATGGTCTTAAAGGATTGAAGGGTGACCCAGGTCAAAAGGGTGACAGAGGACCCCTTGGTCTTCCAGTAAGTAAAGAAAACTACTCAATTTTTAGTGCAAATCTCAGACTTGTCTTTCTAGTTTAACCAATAACTCTGGTTTACTCAGGAGCACTTGAATGTTGTTGATATTCCTGTTGTTGAAAGCATCATCTTTTGGAGCAGAGCTCAGTCCCATGTAGTTTTCCCCAGAATTTGCATTTTTTTTTGTCACTTTTGCCACCTCATTCAGTCTCATCCATGTCAACTCTCACCATAAACAAGTGAAAGTGTCCCCCTCTTCCCTCTTAAAGCCAACCCATTCACTGTTTTGCATGGTTATGCCAAAAACATTCCCATAATTCAGTGTAGATTTAAAGACTTCTGGAAGTTCTTTTTCTCCCCCAATGCCACACTTTGTAGCTCCCTAGTGTTGGCCCGCATGCAGTTGGTCATTGTTCCTGGTGTGAGGGCAATGCTGTGTGATTCCCTATATTAATCCTATTGTCTTCTGAATGTTTCGTGTTGTTTATTTTGCACATACCATTCCAGAAGGTGGTGGTAGATCTTGAAGAGGGGAATTTTTAAATAAGTTTTCAAAACAATGAAAGTTAGACTCCTCCTCCTTCCCCACGCTTCATACCAACCTTCTCTCTCCAACTACCACAAGAAAAAAGGAACTAGATCTAAGCTTTAATCACATTTGATAAAAATGTGATTTTTGTAAGCAATTGTAAGCAATATTCCAATTTAGGGTTATATGGCAAATAAAAATCCAAATAATAACTAACCAAAAAAGCCAATTATTAGTTGACTGAATTTTTTTTAATCTCTCCTGGAAGGGCTACATGTTTAGACTATCTTTATGCCTGAAAAATTTCTGCCAATATTCCCCAAACTTGTCAATATCCCAGGTGATGAAAGAGTATCCACTTGAATTTTCATTTTTTGAATTAAGTTCCCAAAATTATTTCTTTCGATCAACCGTAAGTTCAAGTTCTGGCCCTACAGTAATTTGCCTGGTTACTGCTCTAAAGCAGTGGCCCAAATGACTTGCCTATGGAAACAAGAAATATTTTCCTATCATTGCTGTTGGAGAAGTACAATTACCCATCAGTATTTTTTGTAAGAACAGATACCTATAAATATGAGTGTAGGTAGCATCATCTGTACTATTTGCAGTAGGAATCAGATTTCCCCCCCTCCCCTCAGTTTTGCATTACAAACTACATCTGAAGGCATAAGATGGGAATGCAAGTTAGCTCACCTGCAATCTAGCCAGGAATAAGGCCAGTGCCTTTTCTTTCTTAAATACTCAGTCACATCAATGATCTGAGTAAAAAGAGCATATATAAATATTTTAGCCTTTAAAATCTATGATCCATGTCAAGTCAAAAATAGTGCTTACAGTCATTCTTGAAGTAAGCATTGGAAATCTGTCAGGTGCTCAATTTAAATTCTACCCAATTGATCCCAGGCAGTAATCAAGGATCAAAGAAAACATACATTTTTTAAAAGAACAAATAGAGAAATTGAAATAATTACCATTTGATCTCTGATATGTACCTTATTTAGGGATGATTTTGATTTAGAAGATTTTCATATTTAGATATTTTGTTTGTTGGACATTCTCTGTTCAAAGCGGTCCCTCTAGTGGTAAATAAAATGAATGTTTGATGGTCTGGCAGCGAACCCACGTCTGATAGAATTTACCAGATGTTATCTTAGCCCCTGACCAAAGCCACACCATGTAACCCCACCAGAAAAAGGGGGCGGTGAGAGATACAGTTTAGCCCAGGAGTTTTGTGCTTTATGTCAGAGACACTTTTGGTAGGCTGGTGAAGCCTATGGACTCCTCAGAATAATTTTTTTTAAATAATGGAAGGAAATGCTAACTTTCAGTTAGAAGTTAGTGAAAATAAAGATATAACTTTTCCCATCCAACCTCTTTTTTTAATTTTATTTTTAATTTATAGAATAAAACAAGCATTCTCATAACATAGTACAATATAAAAGACAATTGTACATGAAACTGCAAATCTATAAGGCACGATTTGCTATTCCCTTCAAATATAAAACAAAATTATCATGCAAAGTTTTGTTTGTTTTTTCCTTCCCTCCCTACCTCTGCCCTAGAGATGGCCACTATTAGACAGAAATAGGCATATTCTCAGACCTCCCTGAGAGCCAACTACAGACAGTTGAAAATTCCTGATCTAGTCATTTACTTTATCATTCTCCTGAAAATTCTAACTTGTAAAAACAGATTTTCTTCCCCTTCATCTTTTGGAATAACGAAATGTAATATTTGGCTCTTTAAATGAGGTTTTTCCTAGGGCAGCTAGGTGGTGCCAGTCCTGAAATCGGGAAGACCTGAGTTCAAATGCGACCTCAGACACTAGCTGTGTGACCTTGGGCAAGTCGCTTAACCCTGATTGCCTCCAAAAGGGAAAAAAAAAATTAAATTTTTCTTATGAAATTGAGCCACTTGTTAAAAGAAATGAATATGTTGTGAATTTTATAGTCTCTATAAAAATCATCTGTTATGGCCTAGGTAGAACTTTATGATTATTATGGGTTATTATGGTAGACTCTTTAGTCTACTTTATAAACCTCATTAGACTGATTTTTAAAGAAGGCTTTGTGGGATAGAAATGTCATAAAAATGTCAGGGTCTGGGGGACATTTATCGTTCTGTGTTGTTGTTGTTTTTTTAACTAACAAGTTGTAGCAATGTGGTAGTTCAGAACCCTATAGCCACAGATTCTGTTGTTTGAATTGTTATATTTGTTCATCAGTTCTACTTACTAATTTCATGTTCTTGTCATCCGTGTTACACCCACCAACCATGCTTCCAACCTAACCATACAGGGAGCATCTGGCTTAGACGGAAAGCCAGGATCCCGGGTGAGTCCCTTGTCTTCCTCCGCATGCCTTCCTCATGAGTTTGTGGTACTCTGGGACATATCTCTTGGCTCAGTTTATTTGAGTAAAATGATGAATAACGTTCTTGGTGCTGAAATGGAAGAGGGAAGCAAACATGCTGGGAAGACTGGGGGAGTAAAATTTCAGCTTTCTGTGGATGAAGCCCAAAGCCACCAGAAAACTTATCTCTAGGGCTGGAACTTAGGTCCAAATTTTTTTTTACTTTACTGATGGACAGGTATGGCTCATGTCTCCAAGAAAACTCAACTGTGTTGTGTTAGTCCATGTAATTTCATGGGCCCATTCCTCCAATGGCACAAAAGAAGATTTGATCCTAGCCTTTGTTTTTGCTTACTGTTCATTCTCTGTTGATTTACCTTTCAAATATATATGAGTATGTGTGTATGTAAGCATACACACACACACAGAGTGCTTCTTTGTGAGCACTATAATCCTTATTAAGCACATCAGCTCTTTTAAATGAGACATGTCCATTTGTTGTAGCTTTGACTCCTGTCTTGGCTTCATAATAACACCTTTCCCACCATTTCTTGGATTCCAGCATTTGAAATGTTTTGAGGGCGGCTTTTGAAGCTAAAGGCAGAACTGGTTGAGATTGAGCGCTCACAAACATATTGGATTAGATTTCTAGAGATGGGTTTTTAAATCCAGATTGCCATTTCATCAGTGTTACCAGTATGCAGCCTACAAAGTACAGAATCGGTAGGAATATTCTAAATTCCTTCCTGAGACTCCATATATTATTTATATTTATTGTATATTTATATATTTTTATTTAAAAATAAACCTTGCAACTCACTTGCCCAAGCAGTATTTTTTTTTCCAAACACCATCTCTTAAGAGCTTCCTACATGCCATTCACTTTGCTAGGTGGTCAGGATACAGATACAGAAATCAGATAGTTCCTGACCTTATGGGGCTTACATTCTACTGGCAACCTAAACCAGCCTCGCTAGAGGTAGCAATTACATCAGAAGCCCCCAGTAGCATTTCTAGAAGCTGAAAGGAAGAAAAAAATGTATGAAAGGCCAACCTCTGTTATTTTAAAAAAAAAAAACAAAAGAGCTTTCCTTTAGGCTGTCATTCTTTTCATTGAGACTTCTGTGTTTTTTTCTATATGCTATATTTATTCACATAACTCCCACTTCTTTTCGTGGCTATTTTACCACTAAAATGGGAAGGGAGAGGGGAATCCTGCCAGCGAGTTGTCCAAGCCGCCGGCTGCTGCTAACAGGATAACCCTAGGGATCCTAGCCAGGGGAATAATTCCTTCCCTTCACCCTGTTCTCTTCCTCCTCCTCTTCACTCTTCTCCACCCACCCCACTTCCTCAAAAGATCCTCTGAAGGTTTGATCTGGGCAGGGAAACTTTATTGACAATCACACTTCACTTGACTTTTAGCAAAAGGTTGTTCAACTCTCTTCCAAACGTTCTGGCCAAGCCTTCAGAGGAACTCCATCTGCTGCTGACAACCAAAGCAGCCCACCAGAGAAAAATAATGCGTGTGGGGTCAGGGAAGTCCTATATTTCTACCTTAAAGATAGAGGATGGGAGAGGAGTGACGTACAAGGAGAGAAGATATGTGAGTGAATATGGTCAATGGAGTTTTTTACCCTTACTGGAACATGCCATTCACATAAACCTCTAAAAAGTAGTTAATCTGAAGAAATAAAACACAAGAAAAAGATGAGGAGCAGCAAAATATCCCCATGGCTTCCTAAGGCAACATTTAATTATGAAACCTCTATGGCTTTTTAGTAGCTTTTGAATTATATTTCTGTTACATTTTATTTTTTTAGGGTACGGATGGCCCTGTTGGACCCCATGGACCTGCAGGACCTAAAGGAGAAAGAGTAAGTTCCTCCTATGTTCCTACACCTATTCAAATGGATCTGTGGAATGAAGAAAGATCTTTGCCAAGGTTTCAAAGCAAAGCACAAAAAGGAGCTTCCATCTTTTTCTCCCCAGGAGAATGGATGCCACTATTTAATGTCAGTAAAGAAAAAGGAAGGTCTTAAGTTCTTTTCTATGATTAGAGGTGAAGGGAGGTGAGGACCTCACACTAGAAGGTGTTTCAACAATCTGGCTAGCAGCTTCTGTGGGGGCGAAAGATCCACCCACAGCCAGCACCCAGAAAGCTGCCAGCACTGCTGCAAAAACACAGGTTCTCTTGATCTGCCTTAATAAGGAGAGCAAGGTGAAGGGGTCGGCAAGCTTACTTTAATTCAG
>CM053623.1:281589163-281606649 GCA_028646595.1 Phalanger gymnotis
TTGTAGGCTCTTTGACTTTGTTGACTTCTTCTGGCTGTATGTTTTGGTCTTCTTTGTCACCAAAGAAGGATTCCAGAGTCTGAGACTGAATCTGGGTGCATTTTCGCTGCCTGGCCATGTTCCCAGCCAACTCACTTGACCCTTGAGTTTTTCAGTGGGGTATGGCTGCTTGTAGACTAAAGAGTTCTATGTTCCAAGCCTGGGGGAATGTGCCAGCTCTGCCACAGCAGCACTCCTCCTTCCCCAAGAACCCCCAACCTGGACTGGACTTAGATCTTCAGCAGGCTCTTCACTCCTGCTCTGATCCACCACTTAATTCCTCCCACCAGGTGGGCCTGGGGCCAGAAGCAACTGCAGCTGTAATTGTAAAGCTGCCCCACCTCCGCTGCCCCCAGGGCCATGGCCAAACCACAAACTCTATCCCAGTCCCCAGCAACTTCTCCCACTAACCTACTCTGTTGTCCTTGGTGTTTGTGGGTTGAGAAGTCTGATAACTGCCACAGCTCACTGATTTAGGGTGCTAGGGCACGTTCTGCCTGGCTCCCGGTCTGGTTGGTCCGTGCCACCCACGCTGGGCTCGGCTCCACTCAGCTCAGCTCCCCTCCACTCCCAGCTCCCTGCGGGATAGACCTTACCAGAAACCATCCAGGATATCCTGGGCTAAAGCCTTGCTTCCCTATGCTATTTTGTGGGTTCTGATGTTCTAGAATTGGTTCAGAGCCATTTTTATAGGTTTTGGGGGGGACTTGGCAGGGAGCTCACGCTAGTCCCTGCTTTCCAGCCGCCATCTTCTGTCTCTTCTTTTTTAATTAAAAAACAAACAAAACTTAAACTATGACCTTAACACACTGTGATTTTAAGATGAATCGCCAAAAGATTGGTAGAGTCAACGCAGATTTCTTGCTGAAGTTGAATGGATCACTGAACTTGACAGGGGAAGTACATTGTTTTAATAGTATGTGCTATACTCTAAGAAAGGATGGATTGATCATCATTGCGCAACCAGCTTGTGATTTTTTTTAATTTTTGACCAGCATTTATTTACAAAATCTGCTTAAAAAGTAGCATTTTTAAAACTTTCTCTCTTTGTGACCTTTTCACTTACAGAGAGACCAGAAGTGTGACTGGAACAAAAATCAATATAACATTTAGCCATGAAACACGTTTCACTTCCTTCACTATGAAGGAGCTAGAATCTTACTAATTTAGAGACAGATAAAAGGCATAGTGGATAGAGAATAAGACTTGGAGTCAAGAGGACCTCAATTCAAATTCTGCCTCCCAAAGTTATGAGCTGTGTCACTGTGGGCAAGTCTCTTTACTGATATCTACCTCAGTTTTCTCCAAAAATGGGGCTGAAAAATGCACCCACCTCCCAGGATTATTGTGAGGATCAAATGAGGTAATATTTGTAAAGCACTTTACAAAATTTAAAACACTATATGTAATATACATATATAATGTATATATATGCTAGCTGTTATTATTATTTCATGCTAAATATATGCAGAAACATTAAGAAGCATATACACTCAGACTTTAATATGGCTTTAAAATGACTGAAGCTTTCCTCCATAAAATCAACTCCTGGAATAATGACTTGGTTACCAAGCTTCAAAAACAGAAAAAAGTTCACATTTGACCTCTGAACATCATAAAAATGCAATCAAGTCATGGAGCTTTAATAAGAAAATGTGTAACATTTGTAGGAATTATGAATCATCCTCTTTCACTAGGCTAGTGGAAGAAACATGTGTGACTCAACTCAAAATCCCAGCTTCTGTACTTCCAATGTAGTCATTTTGATACTTGTGTGCTCACATGCTGGCACAACCATCCTGAGTAGGATGTGTCCTGAGTAGGGAAAACAACAGCCTAAGCTTAGGAACAATAATATAGCTCATATGGTTCTTTGGCAGGGGAAGGATGGAGAACCTGGTCTTGATGTAAGTAGAACATACAATGAACATATTCCTGTAGTAACAGATACTAGTGTGCTTCGTGGCTATAACAGCATGGATATTCTTATTTATTTACCCTTCACTGTGTATACTAGGAACTTAGGAGTGGTGTGGAATGTATTACAAGTGTTTGTGTGTAATGAATATAGGACAAAGACACAATTAGAGTGGAGAAAGTTAACATAGGGTGGTATACGGTAACATTTTAAAATTACTTTCTCAAATAGAAATGGTATCATGGAAAAACTGCTAGATTTGGAGTTAAAAGACTTAATGATGCCAGTGGTATCTGAGCTAATCATTTAACCTCTATGGGTTCCAGTTTCCTAATCTGGATGCAAGGAGGTTGGACTACATGACCTCTAAGGTTCCTCCCAACTTTTCTATGATCCAGTGATCTAAACCTAGTGCTCAGTCCACAGCAGTTGACTAGATTAAACTGGATTAGAATGAGAGAAAGCTTACTTATGATTTTACTGGTGGAGTCAGAGCCAGGTTATGTGAAAGAATGCGCAAAATACAAACACTGCTCACATGTGGTGATTCAAAGTGGTTGATGTAGTTTCTGTCACCATTATTAATATCCTTATTAATTATAATTAACATTATTAACAATAATAGTTGACACGTAGGTTGTTTTAAGGTTTGTAAAGCTTTATATACATTATCTCAAGGATTCTTCAGTTCCCTCAATCTAAGCTTAACCTAAATTGTTTACTATCCCTAGTTTATATTTCATAAAATATATTAGCCATGAATGTCTCCAGAGTCCAGTGTCCTGCAAACAATAAGCATTTATTAAGCACTGTACCATATGCCGAGTACTGTGCCAGAGACTGGGAATACAAAGACAAAAATGAAGCTATCTCTCCCCTCAAGGAGCTTACATTCCATTGAATACATTTAATTAAATACATTAGTTGAGAAAGATTATGAAGGACAAGCCAAGAAGCTGTTAGAATTCATTGAAAAGCGTCAATGCAGGAGCTAAAGGGAATTTTGACAAGTTAAGGAAATTGATCAGACTTGCATAAATGGTTCGACAGTTGCTATTTTGTGAAGTGTCCTTTGCAAACCTTAAAACACTATAGTGGTGTCATCTATTATTATTGTTGTTGTGGTTGATTTGATCTTGAAGTTATTTGAGATACCTTTAACTCTTTCTGTGTCTGTAGAAAAACAATAAATCTGAATATTTTCCCCAACATAATTGTCGTGCATTAGACCAATAGATACTTTGGTTTTGTTTGTTTTTCTTTTTTTCCTACAGGGTTTTCCGGGTCCTCGAGGAGAGAAGGGTGATTTAGGAGAGAAAGGAGAAAAGGTGACCTTGATGTTGCTGGCAATTGCTTTGTTTTGTTTCATCCTATTCCGTCTACTCCTTTTTGTTTTCCCAGGCTCATAATTATCTCATGTGCTTAGTCTTTTCCTCATCCTGTGTGCCAAAAATAAGCAGACACTAGGACCTACAGAGTCAAGGCTCAGAGGGAGACTAGAGAAGTCTGTGAAGTCAACTGTTGTTAATGTTGTCTCTGATGAAGGATACATTTGAACCCCTGTCTTCAGCAGACTATATTTACCCCAGGCTTTGCTGTGAGATATAGTAGACAGGCACAGGTTCTGACAAATGAAGGCTAATGACATTGACTAGATCATTGAATGGACTTAAATTGTACCATTCGGTGATGCTTTTCTGGCATGGATTCTATCTTTATGGCATAAACCCCTTTGCATGAAAAAGAACCACAGGTTCTATTTTTCAGATAGGGAAAGTAAGGAGTAGGCTGGGTAATTGTTTTACCCTTTATAAAATTAGTTTGTGTGGGATCAGGAGCTAGGCTCTCCCGCTTTCTCAAGTTTCAATGAAAAATATGAGTTTTTAAATGAGAAATCTTAAATGTTTTATAGTTGATATGATCAGATTCTACATTACTGATATCAGACTCAGGCTGTAGAAACTCAAAGAAAGAAGTTTGCATGACTTTAACTGTAACGGGTAGCAACAAATGTAGTATCAGGCTTCATCAAACCATAGAAAAACCTGCCATGTTTATACTACAGAGAAGATGTAGGACTGTGTGTCTTGTCTTGTCCTGACATCATTAGCTTTTGTAAGGCATTAACTGTTTAAAAAGGAAAAAAAATTACGAATTGGGGAACACTTGATATCTATATTTTCTTTTTCTGGCAGTACTATTTCAGCTGCAGTATGGAATGACTGTAGTTTAACTGTGGATATACGTGTCCACTACTAGTACTATATTTTATTCAACAGGTCAAAGTCATCAGGTGCCATCTGTCCATAGGGGACACTGGCATTGGTGAATGTGTGTATGTCAACATCATTGGATTTCAGACAGTAATAAATTAAACAAAAAATAGTAAATGTCAGAAAATTAAAAGAAAATACAAATTTTTCTCCCTTCTATCTATCCTATCATTTTACTAGGCATGTCCTAGAACCAAAAAGTTAACCTGGCTATGAACATAGATGTCTAGTTTAATTTCCAACTGTTTGTGGAGAAAATAGTCATCATAGTGAAAGATTAGCTCACTTAAAATACAATGTTTAATCCTCTAACTTAAAATAAACATAAAAATAGTTAGCATTTATATAGCTCTTTAAGGATTACAAAGCATTTTACATATTTCTCACTGGAGCCTCATAACAACCCTGGGAGGTGGATGCTAATTAAAAGAGTTCTATTATTTAAAAAAGAAAATTGAGTTTATTTTTTAAACTATAAATATTGTTAAAAAGGGAATGCAACATAGCGGATAGAAGGCTAGCCTTGGAGTCAAAAAGACCTAGGTTCAAGGCTCGGCTTTGATAAACACTAGGTTATTTGAAGGTCAGCGAACCTTTGAAAGCCAGGGGCAACTTTGTAAAACAAGTTACCTTCACATTACACATCTCTGTTAAACAGCTCTGAATTCTCGTTCTCAAATTATTCCAAAAGACTCAACCAAGGTAGCAAAGGTAATTGCAACGGATCTGAATTATCTCAGAGGGAAGAGAACATTTTAATTTGTATTATAAAAATGACTAGTTTCCTAAGTCATATATTTAACTATTTTACCATTTTGTATTTTTTCATCTGTACAGTATAACTGCCTGTTTACCTTACTGGAGAGATTTTCCACACCAGGAGGTTTTCCAACCTAATGAAATTACAGTCTTTATGTATAGATTCATGAGAGTGAGGGAGGGAAAGAGAGAGACAGGCTTAGAGTCAGGAAGACTCCTCTTCTTGAGTTCAAATCTGGCCTCAGACCCTTACTAACTGGGACCCTGGGCAAGTTACTTCACCCTGTTTGCCTCGGTTTCTGTATCTGTAAAATCAGCTGGAGAAGGAAATGCTAAAGCACTCCAATATCTTTGCCAAGAAAAACCCTAATGGGGTCATAAAGAGTTGGACACAACTGAATAACAGCAACATAGTCTTTGAATATTTCACAATTTCTAGGACTAGAGTAATAATTGTATAATTTTAGGGGAATTGTAAGCTAAACGTGAATGCCTTGTGTGCCTCGGCCCTCGGCACGGCACGTGGAAATTAGCAATGGCAGACCCCCAGTCTACCTGTGGGGACAGATATTTTGAGCTCCACAAAAGACACTACAGATTTTGGGTAATTGGGATGATTAACAGTGACGATGATGCCTTAGCCTTCGTAGAGTAATACCTCTTCCCCTGAAGTCTGAAGCATGCCAGGGGCTTATTATCTGATTAGATTCACAAACCCTTTCCCCACTGGCACTCATTTGGCAGCCTCAAGCTCTAGACTTGGATAGTCTGTGTCCAACGTACTTGAATCATCAAAATAACATAAATTTAAATCTGTGAGATTCATTGCTATGATGTCTAGTCATGGTCACATGTAGCACAGAGAGAATTAACCATGACTCAGGAGGTGAGCTGTGTAACCCCAGATCAGTTCTCTTCCCAGGACAGGAATAGGGACTAGACTAGCAATTTCATTGCTATAGACATCTCTCTGTCGATGTAGGTTGGCACCTTTTCTGTAACCTATGGTCCTAGAATAGGGCAGCACAGTGGATAGAGTCCTAAACTTGGAGTCAGAAAGACTCATCTTCATGATTTCAAATCTGGCCTCAGCCGCTTACTAGCTGTGTGACCCTGAGCAAGTCACTTAACCCTGTTTGCCTCAGTTTCTTCATCTGTAAAATGAGCTGGAGAAGGAAATGGCAAACCAGTGTAGCGTCTTTGTCAATAAAACCCCAAATGGGTTTGCGAAGAGTCAGACATGAATGAAAAATGAATGAACAAATAGTCTTAGAGAATTGTTTAAAGGACTGAAAGGTCACAGTCACACAGACAATGTGTGTCAGATATTCCTGGTTCTTTATCCACTTTGCTGCACTAAAAAAAAAAAAATAGTGTTAAACAAGGACATGCACTCACTTTGCAAGACTGAACAGTCTTAAAATATTACTTGGTCTATCCGCTTTCCTAATGACCCAGCCTGTGATTCCTGTCTTTGTTCAGAGACTCTAACAGAATTTCTCATCTCCCCTCAGCATTAAAGTAAGACATACCTACCCAGGGCTTTGAATTGAAGCCTTTTGATGTCTCATTTTTGGCACCCGGGTGCCAGATGAGGAACTTTCCACTCACCCTCTGGCAGAATTAATGCATATACTTGGATGTTTCTCTGATAGTACTTTGTGGTCTCCATGTATGTGTTCTTTGATGAGTCTGATTCTTTGCTTCAGCATTTATTTTAAGCTTAATTTCATTATATAGCCTGATTGTGAAATGAATGTACTAATCTAAATGTGGAATTCATTACATTTTGTGTTCTCCTTTAAATACTGATTTGCCTTATAAATTATTTTTAAAGTGTTAAAGCTGCCTCTGCCTTGCATATAGATTATCCATGTGGTTTTGCCTTGGTGAAAACTGTTGGTTATCTATTTGCTGGCTATATTTCCCTATCCAGAGGGGCATTCCTTCCTTTTCCTCTTTTTGCTGCCTTTCCTGAAAATTCCTCCTCCAAACAATCCTTCTTGCCAATTAAATTTCCTACCTTGACAGCTGATACTAATTTCCTGTGGCTATTATTCCACCTCATAATCATCCTGACTCCTTCATTTTTTTTGTTAGTATTAGTCACCGAGTCCACCTTGCTTTTCCTATTTTAAACAGGACAACTTTTGCTTTTGCTAAATTGAGAGTAAGCCAGAAACTCATCTACCACTCTGATTATCTGGCAAGGGATCAATGGGGAAATAACTGGAGGAAAAAAACCCAACAAAACCTGAGACTTACAAATATTCCTGACTCTTTAATTGGCCTTCAGGAAAATAAATAAATAAACAAAAAAGAAATCGTTTTCAGTGACTTGTTTCAGTGACCCATCCATAAAAGCCACACTAACTTTTGGAAAAAGGATTCCATTGTTAATAGAAGCTGTGACTAAATATCCGTATGTTTTAAGATATTGAATAATTTTTAGATAGCCTTATAAAATGGTACCAACAGTTGAGAAAGAAAGCAAAAACATCTGGTATCATTTCTGAAAGGTAGAGGCCGTGAGTGTTCTTTCTAGTGTTCCTAGATTAGCACGATCTCAGTCTGGGGCTGCAAGGTTAAAAATGTCCGTGCCCTCAAGTGAGGTAAGTTCAACAAAGGAGCTGCCCCTCCTCCTGGGAACTTCATTTGCCACAGTTAGTGGGTCCTTCTGGGACCCACTCTGCCATTTTGCACCTGACAAAACTGACTACCGCACCTTTATTGTTTATGTCAGTCCAGCTAGGCTGTGTGTCATTGAAACAAGTCATCCATGAGGGTGCTGTGGATGGAGTAAACACCGCTTTGTCTGTCTGTCTGTTCTCCACTTCAAGATTGCTTGAGTCTCTCAAACCCTGCCCCACATGCAGATGCCCAGGACTCATCTGGGTTGCCGGTGTGGTCTGCTAATACAGTTGGGTTTTCCACTCATTCTTCAACACAATCACAACAGAGTGGTAAATGTCTGTTCAGGCTTCTGTTGGCTAAAACTGTCCTTTGAGCCAGTATATATGCATATATATATACATATATATATGTATATATATTTTACCACTCCCACCCCCAAAATGAAATCTCTGTTTTATCCAAACTATTGTGTCCACAGGGGGAAAAGGGAAAGAAAGGCAAAAAGGGTCCCAAAGGGGAGAAAGGAGAACAGGGTGCCCCTGGATTAGATGCACCTTGCCCGTTGGTATGTCTCATTCATAGAAGTCTGTTTTGATATCTAGTGTAAAATAAGACATGGAATAAAATGGGAGAGGAGCAAACTGGAAGTATCTTGCTACAGTCACTCATTAAAGACGCTAATCAGTCCTAAAGAACCTACTCATCACAGGATCTTTTCTTCTCAAGCCTAGTACCTTGAATATATTAATCCTAAAGAAATGATTTTAAAATGGACCCCCCTCCCCAGACACACAGGTAAGACTGAAAGAGAAAATAGGATAGGCTGAATGGCATCTCAATTTGGTGCTTAAAAAAAGGGAAGTCATTTAAAAAATTAACCCATTACTTCGTGGAGCTGTGCCCAGATCTCGTTCCCATCCACCAACCATCGGAAGCTACTCCAGAATTGTTCCTCTCCCGGTCTTTCATGGCTACAAATTCTTGTTTTCTTCAGCTGCTTCAGTACTTAAGGACATTTCTTTTGTCAGTAATGTTACAAGTTGATCTTCATCAAACAGGGATTCCGTGGAGTTAAGGGGGAAAAAGGGGAGCCGGGTCAGCCTGGCCTGGATGGGCTGGATGCCCCTTGCCAATTGGTACAGTATTTCTCTTTCCTACCAAACCTGCATGTGGTTCCTTTGTGTGATCACACATCAGTCTCTAGCAATGTAAAGCAAGCCTTTCTGAAGCAAACTTTACATGTTCAACACATTTACATGCATGTGCATGGGTCATTTGGCTTCTCCAGAGACTAATGCAAGATGGAGAGAGCCAGTGTGGGCTTGGGGTTTTTTTATTTTTGTTTTTAATCAGTGAATGTGAATTAACTCCCTAGTCTTTTGCTTACACTTGACATGGCCACCATATTTCTGTGTCCTTTGAAATAGGCCGTAAACTTGTTACTTTCTTACAATTTAATTTTTTATTTTGTTTTTTCTTTAAAAAGAAGAAAAATAAATCTTTGTCTTGATCAGCAAGTTCCTATCTATATACAAGAGTGAGCCGCTCTTTAGAAGCCTACTTTCAGTTTACTTTTTAAAGTGGAATGGAAGGCTATTACTTCTCAAGCAAGAAATAAACCACCTGATGGGACCAGACCATCTCTACCCAGGAACCTCTTAGTTTGCCTTGTTTTACCCCCTTCAGCAAACCCATGTCTCCAGTTTACCAGTGACTTCTTCAGATTTCAGTTTTCCACGTCTCCCTCCAAATTTCTAGATTTCACCTAACCCCTGACTCCCTACAAGTGAAAAATTAGAATCATCTTTATAAATAGGTGGCATAGTGGATAGAGTGTTAGAGTCTAAATCTTACCTCAGACACTTACTAGTTGTGAAATCCTGGATAAGTCACTTACCTTTTCTCTGTTTCTGGTTCCTGATAAGTAAAATGAGGGGGCTCAACTAGAGGACCCCCAAGGTCCTTTCCAGATCTAAAATAAAGTCTATGATCCCTACTTCCTAATAATAGCAAACCACCTCAAATGATTATAGGTGGCACCATAAAGTATTAAAAATTAAAAAAAAAAAGGTCCACCATTTACAGTTTGCAATATCCTCTTCTGCTATAAGCTTAGTTTTGGAGAAATGGAGAATATTTGCAAGCTTTATCTCCTTCCTGACTAAACTCAGTCTGGGCCTTAATATTAAATTGGTTCTAGTACCACTGACATGAAATTTGCTGAGCATCTTCTTGTCTAATCCTAGATATGGCTCATGACAATAGAGGGCCCAGGCAAAAACTTTTCACCTACAACCAGCTAGACTCAATCATTTAGTTAGGGATATGTTCACCTTAAACCTACCAAGGCCTGGGAAAACTTATCCACCAAACAGATAGATAGATAGATAGATAGATAGATAGATAGATAGATAGATAGATAGATAGATAGACAGAGATAGATGGATGGATGGATGGATGGATGGATGGATGGATAGATAGAGAAATGGATGGATGGCCGGCCAGACAGATAGACAGACAGACAGACAGACAGACAGACAGACAGACAGACAGATAGATAGATAGATAGATAGATAGATAGATAGATAGATAGATAGATAGAATGCTAGATAGATATATAGATATAGACTCGATATCGGTATCTCCCAGCTAAAAAGGGCCACCTCCATCTTGGCACCAAATTTCTACTTGACCCTCATTGGTATATCCCACACATACTCTTCCATGTCAGGAATTTCAGATCTCCATGCTTCTTGCAGCTTATCAGGAAGTGCCCATGCTGCTATCCTAAATAAAATGTTCACTTTTTTTTATCTTGCCCTGCCTCACTAGTCTGTCTGGTCCATTGAAGGAAGATCTAGTATGAGCAGATTGCGCAGTCCATAATAGGAAAAAAAATCTCCTCCTCCACCTATGCCAAGACCCTCTGACTTGGGTCTATGTGTCCATATTCCTGCTAACATATTTCTCTCTCTAGTTCTAAGAGCTCCCAGGTAGGCCCACTCTTGCTTCCCAGGATTGGCTGAGCCAATCTTATTGATGGACCTAAGGGCTAATAGAGGTTGGATGCTCTCTTACTCATCCCCCACCTCAAGGGTGATAAGTCTGAGGCCTCCTCTGGACACTGCCCTTCTGGTGTGGATCTGACAGACTAGTGTTGTTAGCATTATTACATATAAGAATTCAACGTAATAATGAAATAGCAACATAGTCTCTCTGCCCAAAAAAAATTGGCAGGGTCATTTCATCATCCTTTTAAAGATGATAATGGTCTGCAGCCAAATACTTTGCTCTCCTTTTTGCTTAACATTTCCAATTTAATGGTCTTTCCTTTTAGAACTTACTTGACGAAGTCCATCGCACTTCTTCACTCTGTGTTAACATGAACTCCAGTTCCTCTTTATACTAAAATTCTTCTGTTGATCCTTTTCCTGGTACCAATCTGGCAATGCTTAGAAAATTTTTCCCCCATATCTAGAGATATTTTTAAGGATTTTGGTTTTTTTTTATACTTTTTGTTATTTTTTTATTTTTAAAAGAAGAGTATTTCCTGGAGTCTCCTATTTTATGATTAGGTTGGGGGGTTATATCTGGTCTGCATGTTATTTTATGATTTGTTAGCTAAGCACGCTTCTGGAAAGACGAACGTCCCTAAGATTAGATTTTTCAGAATAGAATATATTAATTCTCTACCTAGAGAATTATAATAAAAAGTATCCAGTCTTTTCTTTTGTTTGCTTTGGATCCATGGTTATCTTTCATGGGAAAAACATAAGCATGCTTTCATGATATATCAAATGTTATGGTCTTGGTAATATCATTTGTATGTGGAGCATGTCTACATTTATAAGTAGAATGTGTTTTGTAATAGAAGGAAAGTTCCCTGCACACTAAAAATTAAATGACTTTTCAGTCAAATTTAACACATAAGAAAATTAGTGGATATTTAATACCTGATAAATTTCAAATAGATGGATTACTGTGCACTATACAAAAGGTGTACAAATAGTGGTGCACTAAGAAATGTTAACAACCAGCTCTCTGAGGAAGAATATCTACCTATGTTTATGTTTATTTTATGTTTGATCTGCATTATTTAAATTTTCTCTATCACCTTCTCAAGTTTAAATTAATAAAACAATAAATCAAAACCTGCTTTTTAGCATTTGCCAATTTCTAAGATGTAAATGCTCACACTGAAAATTTAACCATTGGCTCTCCCGAGACAAATTCAAGCTGGCTCCAGAACACCCCTCTACAGAGAAGGAATGGTTAATAGAATTCTTTGACTGCAGCATGGCTTTTAATTCAATTAGATTCTACTGTGATTGATGATCTAAAGGGAAAAATGAAGTGGAAGGAAGTATGGTCTTAAGCAGGCTGTGAGTTCTAAGCTTCAGGTAGAAATGATAAGGCTTTGATCATCTATCTTTATCATGCACAGACTATTCCGATCAGGTAGGGTTCAGTATAGATAAATCAGAAGCTTAATAAAGATAATGAAAAGATAAGCACATTCAAATTACAGCAGCAGTACAGCATTTGATATTTAAAGATGGGGCTGCGAGGAGCCATATATAATTTGTCAGTTTCTTACTGTGCTTTTCAAAATTGTTACCTTCTTAGTTCATTTTGTTTGTTGAGTTACAGCTATTCCCTCTCTAGAGGAAATATGAATTCCCTTTGTCTAAATTGAAATGCTATATGCTACTTAAAGAAATCCTAGTATGAAAAAAAGGCAGAAGTATAGACTCAACCTTTAGGGTTAGAGCATCAGGTTTTTTTTAAGCCTTTGAGCATAACTATGAAGTTCTCTTTCCTTTTGGGGTACTGAGAAATGTCCTTTCTGTTCTCCTTGGAACAGGGGCCAGATGGATTACCGATGCCTGGGTGCTGGCAAAAGGTAAGATCAAAGGAGTATTTCTCTTCACATGGTCTCACCCTTTGTTTTGATGTGAACTAAAGCTTTCTGGACCTTTTCGTGCATTTTAAAGCGACATTCAGGAAAGTCAGGTCACGAACAAGCATGAAGTCGAGTCTCTTCTGGAGAGATGTCTTTATGTAAGCTTGTTCACAGGTTATTGATCAGGGTGCCACCCTAAAAAGGGATGTAAAATAGTTCTTGATTCTTACCACTTATGTTTTGAAGGTGATTTAGTCTTGGAAAGGGGCAGTCCATCTTAATAATAACAGTTTGCCTCTCCCACAGACTAAAATATTCTCTCTCTCTCTCTCTCTCTCTCTCTCTCTCTCTCTCTCTCTCTCTTTCTCTCTCTCTCTCTCTCCTCTCTTTCTCTCTCTCCTCTCTCTCTCTTTCTCTCTCTCTCCATATATATTATATATATGCATGCATACATACATATATACACATATTTATGTATATACACACACATATATGTATATATGCATTTAACAGCAGTGGGTAAAACGTTGCTTGGATAAATCACTGGGTTTGAAAATGGTATCAGTCTGATCTATAAAACAGAGAAAGAAGAAAATCTAAAGGCTTATTTCCCCCCTTCAATGCTACATTGATTGTCGGACAAAAGTCAGGTAAACTTAAGATGTTTTTAAAGGTATGTGACTATTCATTCAAAGAATTAGAAAGTTGGAGCTGGAAGAGACCTCAGAATTCATCCAATCCAACCCCTCATTTTACAGATGAGGAAACTGAGGCCCAATAAGGTAAATTAATCAAGTTAATTAAGTTGATTAATTAATTAATCAAGGTTAATCAAGTTCATTTGGTAGCAGGTAGCAAAGCTAGAACTTCACAGACAACCTTTATAACACTGCACCACGGTTCGTTAATTCCACTGATTTTGTCTATATATTAAAGGAAAAGGCATTGGTATATAATGGAACAAGACCCTCAATTCAGAATTCCATTTTGAAAACTGATAGTGCTGACTTGCTTTACCTATAAGTACTTTTTCATTAAGTGGCAAAGTGGATAGAGAGCCAGATCTGGAGTCAGGAAGACTTGAGTACAAATATGGCCTCAGACACTTACTAGCTGTGTGACTCTGGGCAAGTCACTTAACCCTGTTTGCCTCAGTTTCCTCACCTGAAAAATGAGCTGGAGAAGGACATGACAAACCACTCCGGCAGCTTTGCCAAGAAAATGCCAAATGGGAAGAGTTGGACATGACACAAGAAGAATAACAAGCCTGTTTAGTTATAACGTACACTGCCAACTAAAACTATTCATTGTCATTTAAGGGGAGGTCTCTGAGTCGAAGCCAGTGCTTACTCTGCTTCTGAAACTTTGAGGTAGCTTGGTGGCAAAGTGGTGGAGCGCTGGACCTGGAATCAGGAAGAACTAACTTTATACTCAGTCTCAAATACTTACTAGCTGTGTAAATCTCAGATCCTGAGCAAGTGCCTTGGCTTCAGTTTCTTCATCTTTAAAATGGGGATACTAATAGCATCTACTCCCCAGGGTTGTTGTGAGTATCAAATGAGATAGATACACATTAAACACTTCGCAAACTTTACTATTCAAAATCCATCCTTTTGCACTCAGTCACCACTGTGAGGGCAAACTGTTCCAATAAATGTTCTGTGCTTAGCTAGATAAACATGGAAAATATCCAAAACAGCTTGGACTTTTTAAATATTTAGTTAATCTTTTGTTTCAGATCTGTGTCCTAGCTTGAGGCAAGAGTTTACATTCATAGAAGGTTTCCTTGTGTTAAAAGACCTTGCACCTCTCTGGCTTTGAAGATATTTCTTTGAAAATATAAAGTACTCAAAGTAGATATATGCCTTTGAAAGCCCTTCTTTTTCATTTTTAGTGTCCACCTGATACTGGCATCTTTTTGAAAAAATAATTCCACCAGATTCTTTGTACAGTAACAATATTGTAAAACACAGACCCAGAGCATATACACTTGTTAAGCCATTTAATAAAATGTAATAATGACTTAATCCATCAAAAGAGGGCTGATTTCACCCAACTTTCTCTACTCTTATAGATGGCAACCCTTCGGAACCTTAGACTTTGGAGTCTAAAAATTCATCATCTGTCACTATGAGTTATAAAGCAGAGCAGGCAGAAAATTTAAAGGCAATACCTTCTTTGCCCTTTTGGTCATGGCTGACCTGTTGGTGCCATGGCTCTTCAAAATTAGATCTACTGATCTTTGCACAAGCAATCCATTTCTGGGCTTGTGTGCAATCTCTCCAGCTTAGTGGGACAGACCAGAGAAAACAGGCACTTCACTAAGTAGTAGCTTCAAGAACCCAGAGTTCCCTCCAAACCATGAAAAGGTATCAAAGATGGACTTTAGTGAAAGAATGGTAATTGTAAAAGGTGACATGCACTAATTAGAGAATGAATATGCCATAGAGAATAGACAGATAGCCTTAGATTGGTTCAAGACCCACCTTTTAAATGCTACCTTTGTGGGGCATTTAATCCGTTGGTACCTGAGATTATAAATTGAACAATAATTACTATACCAATTAAGTTACAGGTCCAGACCTAGAAAAAAATCACTAGCTAATTAAAAATGAGAAATCCAACTAAAGGGGAGAAAAAAGCACTAAACAAGAAAAGGAGTAAGTGAAATTAAACCATGAAGCCAGTGTCATCTGCATTTGTTTGGTTCATTTCCCCAATTTTCTGTGGCTCATTTATGCATTCATGAAGGCCAAAGCCATGTGGGCTTTTGGAGGCATAGAAAACAGCTCTCAGCTTCCATTTGCTGTGGAATGTCTGGAAGTGGGTCAGCCCCTATATAACTCTTTCCCTTGAAAGTTTCCTCACCAGGACCTTGAACAAACAAAATTTCACCCACTTGGTCAAGTAATACAATTGATTGGGGAAAACAAAGATTTTCCGTTGTTGACTTCATTTGTTTAATGCTCCTACCTGTACTTCTTTTGCAAACTACCACATAAGTAAGTTGCTATCTGCATTTGGGATCAGATGATTCTCAAAGAGGTAGATCATGACGGGCTCCTTCTCATGTGTGAAAACTACCCAGTGACAATCATAGTCCAATCAAAGAGTATTTCAATGCCATGCGGTGCTAGAATTACCATTTATTTTCAATTCCTTGTAACTGAAGTACTGTAATGATTTTTAATCCTATCCAAAAGGCTGGCTCTTTCAGTTTGCAAGCCTTGAATATGAAAATGGAAAGGTTTAATTTCTCCAAGTTTCTAACCCACTCATAACATATTTATTTTTGACTAGCAACACCTGGCTGCCTGCAGCGCAAGGGTATGTCTGGTAGCATCAATATGCCTTCGAAAGAAATAGAACCATGAGGTGATTAGGGTGGAACGGTGAATTGAGAGTCAAGAAGATCCAGATTCAAATCCAACCTCAGATAATTGCTATCTGCATGATTCTGCCCAAGTCATTTAACTTGTCTTCCCATCTGTAAAATGGGGGATAATAGTAACACCCACCTCCCAGGGTTTCGATGAGGATAAAATGAGATTAACATATGGAAAACTCAAAATAAAAATGAGCTTATGTTTACTTATTATATTTTGATGTTATTCAGTCATTTCAATTGTGTCTGACTCTTTGTGAGGTCATCTCCTTCTCCAGCTCATTTTGTAGTGAGGAAGCTGAGGCAAACAGGGTTAAGTGACTTCCCCAAGGTCACACAGTTGATAAGTGTCTGAAGCCAGACTTGAACTCAAGAAAAGGAATCTTCCTGACTTCAGGTCTGGCACTCTATGAGTAATCATTTTCTTGAGAGGTATCATGAAGCTGTGAATGGAGAGCTGATGTTAAAGTGAGGAAAACACGGATTTGCTCTCCACCTCCAACACATCCTAGCTGTGTGAGCCTTGGCAAATCATTTGACCTTTCATGCCTCAGGCAATACTTTAAGACTGTCAGGTGCAAAGCTGGTGCTAATTTGGTAGAGAAAGCTTCTTCACCAGAAGCTCCCTATACTAATGTAATCACAAGTCTAGTCTAAAAAACCAAACCAAACCAAACCAGAAAACCCTACCTGAACCAGCATCACAGGACTATAAATCACTGTGATTAATTAGCCAAGTCTCTTTGGTCAGGGCCTCATTCCAACAGTAATTGGCTCACTCATATGTTCAGTCTGTCAAAAGCCACGTATTGAGCTCTAGACAAAGGAATGTACAAGCTCATGCCAGTTGATCTTTGTTCAAATCACTTTGGTTTCTGGTTTGTAGGTTCACATTTCTAAGTGAAATGGCCCCAGAAGATAAAGTAGGCACCCTGGAGTGGTCCATCAGATAACTGTATTTTATTCCTAAGAAGGAACCAGTGGATGTATAAAGATCTTCCTGCTTCAAACGGTCCTAGTATGGCCAGGCTGGCGATAGCTTCTAATTTGCTGAGGACTTTAGGGGATTCTTAAAGTTTAGAACATCGGAACCTTTCACTTGTAATAATTAATCCTGTTTATAGATCACAGTAAGGTCCCTACAGATGCTTTACTCATAACATACTTGTAGGGTAGGTCATGCTGGAGAAGTAGAAAGTCCTCCCAGCTATAAAGTATCAGAGGCAGAATCTGAACCCAAGTCAGCTAACTTCAATGTGATCGATCACCCTTTGAGCGCTACATTTTTGAAGGGTTTTCTTCTTTTTTCAGAAAATTACATCACAATTGCAGATTAGTATGAGCTTGGGGGAAAGGGAGGTTTCATGAAAACATTTTCTTATGATAAGTTTAATATGTTTAAAATATTATTAATTTCCATCTTAAGGAAATACGTACTACTTTGACACATATATTTAGTGGTGTTGGAGGTTGGGAGGTTGGTGAGGAGGGATCCAGACCTGTGATTTCACCTATGTGGGAGCTTCCAGTGTGAGATTTCTCTCCACCAATGCATATTAGCAACTCATTTGTAAT
>CM053623.1:281615349-281701073 GCA_028646595.1 Phalanger gymnotis
CTTGACCTGGAAACTCTGGAACTTGGCGACAATATTCCTAGGAGATTTCTTTTTGGGATCTATTTGAAGAGGTGATCTGTGGATACTTTCAATTTCTATTTTGCCCTGTGGCTCTAGAATATCAGGGCAGTTCTCCTTGAGAGCCCCTAATATTTTTTACTGTTTGAGTTGCAAACAAATAAACCTCAAGGACCAAGACTAACCACTTCACTCAGTGTATAGGATGAGGAAAACAACCTGGATATCCAATTCTTGCTAATCGTTCATGTTAATTCATATTAACCGTCAAGTTGATATAAAAACACAGGTCAAGGTCAGTTTAATGTACAAGGGTTTTCATAAACATTACTGACCAGAGAGACCTTTCATGCCTGGTGTCCATGACTACCATCAAAGTCTCCCTCCTTGACTCTGAATGTAAATTATCTCTGCCGATATTGAACCAGTTTTCCCCATCCAATTAAATGCCAAATATTTTCTTTAGCCCACTTCTGTGATCCTCTCCCTTTGGAAGCCAGGCAGTATGCCCACCAAAAGGTACAGCTGCTTGGTCAGACTAGGAGTGCTGACTCATTCTATTGACCTCATTTCCCTCCTGCAGAGGGTGCTCATAGATCCCAACATCTAGGACTGTAATTAAATGCTAGGGACTCAGCGAAAGATGGAGGTGGTGGTAAACTTTTTTCTTTTATACTCTGGGTGGGATTGGGTTAGGAAGTGGACTCAAGCATTATAACTGCCTCACACACACACACATACCCACGTTCTCTCTCTGTCTCTCTCTGTCTCTCTCTCTCTCTCTCTCTCTCTCTCACACACACACACACACACACACACACACACACACACAATTTAATACTAAAAAATAATCCCTAGAGGTTTTTAATTATTTTATCATTGTCTTCCTCACGATATCATAATGACAATAATGCAATGAATGTTACTCAAAGGTATCTACATTGTTTATGAAAGTTATTATGAGATTTACAACTGTATTTTAATTTAAAAAAGCATTTTCTATGTGCTAAACATTTTAGGATAAAAAAAAAATTAGTCTCTACTCCCAAGGATCCTCTATTCTAATAAAGGAAATAATATATTATAAAGGCAATCAGTGAATGGGAAGATCTTTCCCACCCATTTGAGTAGGCTTCTGGGGCAGGGGTCTCAGGGTCCTGGGGGAAGTGGCTAGGACTGCAGCCAATGATAGGCACCTGAGTTCTGGTCCACGTGATGACATGAAGCCTGTAGTGGGAGGACCTTGCTGAACGGTTGGAGCAGAGCTAAGAGGAAGTTGGTGAGGCAGTTGGTGAGAGCAGTTAAGAGCTGAAGGAGAGAGGAAGCAGTCACCTAGCTGGAACACAGCTTGGAAGATTACAGCAGAAGCAGCGGGAGGGCGGCAGGTGCTACAAAAAGCAGGACTGACCCTTGTGAAAACCAGAGAGTGCTGAGCAGGGGCTTGAGGGCAGTAGGTGGTCTCCTTGCTGGAGGGCCCTGGCATTGGGGGAGAAGCACCAGTATGGCTTGGCTCGCTGCCATAATGTTTTTCTGTGGCCTCCTGGTCACTATTGTGAGATGGGGATACTGGTTTTAGAAGGTTCTTGCCCGGATGTCAAATTGCAGACACTGGTCCACGGGTCTGCTACTTTTGAGTTTCAATAAATGCTTTAACTCCTCTGCCTTCTACTTAGAGAATTCCTTATATCCTGTGATTCTGGACCATTCAGGCATATTCATGGTTATCTTTGAAGTCATGAATTCTGCCTTACTGATATATATATATTAGAATGTAAAAGATAATTTCAGAAGGAAGGCGGCCTTAGAGGGAATGGCGCTTTTACCTGGGAAGACCAGGAAAGGCGCCCCTGAAGGGAGGTGGTGTTTGAGCTAAGTATTAGAGGAGACCAGGAATTCTATAATCAAATGTCTGGAGGGAGAACATTTTAAGCATGGGGGATAACCAATTCAAAAGCATGAAGATGGTAGATGGAGTATCATGTGTAAGAAATGGCAGGTGAACCAGTACATCTGGACCTCAGAGTATGTGGAAAGGGGTAGAATGTAAGAAAACTGGAGAGGTGGAAAGAGGCTAGGTTGTGAAAAACTTTAGATACTAAACAAAGATAAAATTATATTTATCCTGGAGGCAACAGGAAGCCACCAGAGTTTATTAGGTAAAGAGGGTGATATTATTGGGCTTAGAAACATCACTTTTTCTAGGCAGAGAGACCAAGAGAAGGCTATATATCCAAGTAAGAGGTGGCAAGGGCCTGAACTAGGGTGGTGGCCATTTAAGTAATGTCAAGGGGATGAATGCAAGAGATACGCTAGAGAAGGAAATTACAAGATCTGTCAAGCTATTGGATATGTAGGGCGAGAGAGAGAAAGACATGAGGTTGTGAACCTGGCTGACAAAAAAAGGTAATGGTGCCACCCACAGTAACAGGGAAATTCAGAAGAGGGTTAGAATTTTGGGGAAAAGGTAACAGAGTTCTCTTTTGTCCATCTTATATTTGAGATGCCTACCCTCAAGGGGCTCACATTCTATTAGGGTAATATTCTAAGCTGGTCCTGACTCAGACCAGTCCCCTGGTAGTTTAGGTTTGCTACTGGAAGAAAGCGAGATACTATAAGTTCATTTGATAGTTAACAAAAGATTTACTTAGCCATAGCAAGAGAAGAAGGACAGACAGTGAGGACACCTTGAATTTATTCCGTTGCTCACCACGATTCTCCAGCCAAGCATCAGTAAAAGACCTTAGAAGTCCTTGTGGTTGTTTTTGTACTCAGGCAATGAGGAGGAGGGGGAGTTAGGTGGCATTAGGTGGTGCAGTGAGCACTGGGCTGGGAATGAGGAATGAGGAAGACTCATGTTCACCCTTTCAAATCTGGCCTCAGACACCAGGTGTGTGACTCTGGGGAAGTCATTTAATCCTGTTTGCTTCAGTTCCTCACCTGTAAAATGAGCTAGAAAAGGAAACCACTCCAGTATCTTTACCAAGCAAACCCCAAAAAGAGTCATGAAGAGTCAGACACAACTGAAATACCTGAACAACAAAAAATGAGAGTCATCAATCATCTGAACCTTTCTTCCCCTAATCAAGTCTCCCGTATACTCTCAATACTTTTAAAGGAGAAACTATCCTACCTTGCATGGGGGTGAGGGTTTGGATTTTCTACACTTACATAAATCAGCATATGCAAAATAAAGATAAAGTAAATTATATGTGTGTTTCCTCACATCAACTCTGGGGAGATGGGTAGTGCAACTGGTACTACCCCCATTTTACAGATGAGAAAACCAAGAGAAGTGATACAGCCATACAACTAGTAAGTGCCAGAGTCTTGATTCAGGCCCCTATCTCTTTCACTGTGCACACAGTCATCCAGTGGTTATATAAATAATTGGATATTGGAAGATACTGTGCGATGGTGATATCATAGACCCTTAATGAATTTCACATTGCTATACCACTGACTGATAAATCATAAGGAAGACGAGACACTCTTTAGGCACAAGGTGGGAGTGATGACTTAAGGTCTATTCAATCTTGTAAGTTCCAAAACTGATACAGGGTTCACTGCCAAATCTTCACAGCTCTTCAGATGTGCTTTGTTCATCCATTTAAGAGCTGATTTTAACCCTGAGCCACATATTCAAGGGACTGGTGAGAATCAACAAAAGGTATTTCCAGTGAACGCAAGAAAATAAGAAGACACATCCTATCACTGCATGCCTCTGATGGCTTTGGCTTTACTCATATACATTAGATAAGACTGGGACTTGTCCTGCTGGTTCTTCTCAAGTGATACAAGTCAGCCTTAGGATATGGACAAATTTAGTAAATCTATAATCCTAGAACCCTAGGAAGACCCTGTGTGTCCTAGGTAATTTGGAATGATGCTTGAATTTCAGTCCCAAAAACCCATGACAGTTGAACACTGAATTTAACTGGGGTTAACTGGATACAATAGGATCACTTCCGATAAGCCAATAAGTTAATCAACACACTAACCTTATGACAGGCACTGTGATAGATGTTAGAGATTTGGAGACAAAAAGAAAACCATCTTTTCCCTGGCAGAACTTATATTCCATGGGGGAAAAACATGCATGCATGTATAGAAATAGAAATATATTCAAAGTAAATGCAAATTAACTTCATGGAGGTACTAGCAACTGGAGGGGTCAAGAAAATCTTCATTTAAGAGGTGACACTTGAGTCTCAGCTTTGAAGGGAACTAGGGATATTAAGAGGTGGGGTAAGAAAGGAGTGAATTCCACCCAAAGGCATGGAGAAAGAAAATTGATTTTTGTATTTAAAAAATGGCAAGTAGGCCATTTTGAATGAAATGTGCATTAGAGACTATGACATGTAATTGACCTGCAAAAGTAAATGGGTACCAGATTGTAAAGTGCTTGTTATGACAGAAATGTGCCCTCTCTGAGTTCACATGGTAGGTAAATGTTGCCAAATATATATTTACCACGATGCAGAAATTATAGAGGTAAAAACTTAAGTTTTACTATTGTGCTCAAGCACAAATTCAAGCCCCAGAGAAAACCTGAACAACCAGGAGAATTCTGACAAGGCTTCTCATAGGCAAAATTAAATCAGTGAAGAGAATTCTTTTACAAAATGTAATCTTGCATATTCCTCTTAAACCACAACAGTTAAAGACAGATCTTCAATGTCAAAAAAGTTGAACAAACTTAGTTAAAAGGAGTCTCACATATCACCTAAGGAAACAAATCAAATAAATTATGTAAACTAAGTTAGGTTACAGGGTGAGCTTCATTTAGAGGTATCACAAATAGGTGATTGATAGGGAATATTTACATGTTACCAAGATAACCAAGACTAGGCAGAAGGGAAAGTCTTTAATGGTTTAGCAAGGGGAGCTAACACATTGCTAAATCACTTTGGTTTCCCTTTGGCTTCTATCTGAGGGATGTCAAATACTGTTTCCTTATTTCATGAGTCAAATTTTGGTTAGGTAAGGTTAATATTAATAGCAGAAGACAGGCTGTTAGTGAACCAAACTTTGCAAGGGAAATGGCCCTGAGATCTGAATAATAAAAAGAAATAAAAATTCCCATGACAGACTTTGAGTTTTCTTCCTTCTGAAATCTTTAATCATTTCAGTCTTTCTTTTTTTCTTCTTATAACCCCCTATCACTCAATTTCTGATGCTTCCTTTGAGTATAGCTTTCCTGGAGAACAGATCTCAAAGTCGTCTAAGCCTCTTCCCATGCTAGGCAACTCACCGATTTCAGACTCTGCCCAAAGTGGCGTACGAGGGAGCAGAATGGGCCCCAGTTGGATGCTGGGCTCTTTCCTTCAGGCCTAGTGAAGTGCCACCAGACCATATGCATCCTGCCTCAGTTCCCTTTGTTGAGGCACAGAGCTCTGGGGTGCTACCATCCCATCCTAAGCAATCTTCTGCCTTTTATATTTCTATGGCACTGGGGAAAAGGGAGAGTAGATTTGAGTTTTTGTCTAAAGTCAGTGGATAGGCTTGTAAAGACACCCCCCAAAAAAGCTGCTGAGGGACAGGAGGCTGAGTGACTTAAAGAGTTAGCTTTCTCTGCTCTTTTTCACTGAATTCTTGCCTTGTTTGGGTATCCCTTGTAGACCATAGAGTCACATAGGGAGAGATTAAAGAAGAGAGGGGAGAGAGTGATGACAGTGGGAACAAACTGCCAGAGGAAACACGAAGAAATTAAATAAAGGTTAGAAGTGGAGATTTTAGCTTTGAGGGGGAAAGGACCGCTTCTTCATCAGAGTGGAATAAAAGGAGAATGCAAGGTGATATTGAAGGGTTTTGAGATGTAGAGTAGGGGAGAAGAGAGAGCTCATGGAGAATGAACTTATTTTCTTGGTCTGGCAATGTTTATCCATAAATTGGATCATCTTTCTTAACAGACAAGTTTTCTATGACTAAAAGAAAGTAAACAAAAATGGGATGACCAATGGTTAGAGATGTTGCAGAAGGGATCCATGTTTGGAGTGATAAATGGAAAAGACATCATTTAAAATTCCTCCTAACTCCAAATCCACTATCTTATGACTAAGACTCCATGGTATCTTAAGAGCCTTTCTTTCTTCCTTCCTTCCTTCTTCCTTTCTTCTTTTCTTTGTTTCTTTCTTTCTCTTTCTTTCTTCCTTCTTTCCTTTCTTTCTTTCCTTTCTTCCTTCTTTCTTCCTTCCTCCCTCCCTCTTTCTTCCTTCCTTTTTTCTTTCCTTCCTTCCTTCCTTCCTTCCTTCCTTCCTTCCTTCCTTCCTTCCTTCCTTCCTTCCTTTCTTTCTTTCTTTCTTTTTCTTTCTTTCTTTCTTCTTGTGATTAGAAGTCTCATATCTTCTGAGGAAACATCAAATGAATGGACAGGGAAGGAGAAAAATTGAACACCAAATTTATTAATATGCCTGTGGTTTTTTTGTAATCCAGTACTCCCCCTAGATTTGTCAAGCCTGAATAATAGATGGACCCATTTTGCATGCTACGAGAAAGCTATCTCAACTCAAATCTCTACTATGCTTTGCTGGGTACAGAAACAGGAGATTCCACAAGTGGATCTTGTTTGTAAGTCCTTGTTTGGTGACTCAGTGTCTGCCAGGCCTTCTACTTGTGCAACAGAAAACTACCAGAGCTCAGATCCCTATGATTCAGACACACCGTACTGGACAGAAGCCTATTTTAGAGTTCTTCATCATTGCTCACTCCATACCCGTATACACTTCTAGACAGATTTAGAGTTGGAAGGCATCTTTGAGACCATTTGTAGCCTCCTCATTTTACCAGCGAAAAAAACTGAAGCCCAGAAAGGCTAAGTGTCTTACCTGAGGTCATACGAGTAATAAGTAGCAGAGTCAGGATTTGAACTCAGGTCCAATGACTGCAAGGTGAAGAATGAAGAGGAGAGAGGACTTGGGCCACAACTTGGCTACAAATGTTAAGACTACACATGTTCTATGATGCTCTTGCAAGGTAAGAACCTCTATAGCAAGCTGCTTGGTGCTAAGGTTCTCCAAGATTCTGCTCTTAGGGCAAATTTTTACTGGCTGTCTCTCAAGCCAAAATCAAATATATACTCATAGTAGTAGCAGCAGCAGCAGCAGCAGCAACTAGCATTTATATAGTACTTGCTATGGGTCAGTGACAGGCCTGGAGTCAGGAAGACACATCTTCCTAAGTTCAAATCCAGCCTCAGACACTTAGTGCCTGTGTGGCCTTGGGCAAGTCACTTTACCCTGTTTGCCTTGGTTTCCTCATCTGAGCTGAGTTGCAAAGCCAAGTGCTCTCATTCCATACCCGGCACTCTTCCTACTGTACCCCATAGTATTCTCCTTTGCATTTATTTTGCTATTTCAGTACTTCAAGGATCTATGATTTAATTAGGGAAACCCACAGAGGCAGGTTTCCCATCTTTCCTCGTCTTGGTACAGTGATTTGCTATGGTCAAAAAATCCATTCCTTGAGCAGCAATCACAGTGAGCATTTATATAGCACTTCAAGGTTTGGAAAGCACTAGCTGTATTTTTATGACATTTGACCCTTACAACAACTCTGTGAGGTGTTTTATCCCCACTTTGCTGATGAAGAAATTGAGGCTGAGAAAAGATAAGTGGCCTGCTCAGTGTCACACTGCTAGCAAATATATCAGTTAGGATTTGAACTCAAGTCTTCTTGATCCCAAGTCCAGCACTCTTACCCACTGTTCCTCCCAGCTACCAATTTTTGGTAATAAATTTTTTCGTAATTTAGCGGGGGCAGCACATTGAGTAGTAGATACCCTAGTCCACCCTCCACTCAGATACCAAAGTGATCTTCCTAAACCAGGTCACCCCTGTGAGTGTACACACACGCACACACACACACACACACACACACGCACACACACGCACACACACACACACTCAGTAAAACTCCAGTAGCTCCTCATCACCTCCAGCATCCTCCTCTGGTTGGCATTCAAATCCTTCATAATCTGGTGCCTTCCTACCTTTCCATTCTCCTTACATTTTACATACCTCCTTTTCCATCTCATCCAATGACGCTGTTGTTCCTTGAAGACAATCCATCTCCCAACTCCGGGCATCTTCACTGGCTGCTGTCCCTCATGCATGGAATACTCTCTCTCCTCACCTCTACCCCCTGGCTTCCCTGGCTTCCATCAAGTCCCAGCTAAAATCCTACCTTCTTCATGAAGCCTTTCCCAATCCCCCTAAATTCTACTGCTGTTACTGATTTGATTTTCTCTAATTTATGCTGTACGTATTTTGTTTTACATAATTGTCTCCATGTTATTGCCCACATTAGACTGTGAACTCTCCAAGGTAGTGAGACTCTTTTTTCTAATCTTTGTAACTCCATCACTTAGGACAGTGCCTGACATGTAGTAAGCTCAATAAGTGTTCGCCGATTGACACAATGTCGTCTGCCAGTGGGTCCATACCATAAGTCTTCCAGGTTTGGTAGGACCTGACGTAGCTTGTGTTCACTCTATAGATATACCATTTGAGAAACCCAGGATCTTGTCTCCTTGCTATATCAAAGAAGCAAAACAGGACTTTAGTGGAATGCTTATTTAATTTCCATTATATTTATATCCATACCTTCTAGATCTCCCCTGTTAGATTGTAAGCTTTTTGAGGGTAGGGACTATGTCATTTTTCATCTTCGTATCCTCAGTGCCTTAGACATAGATGTTTAATAATTTTTTTTATTGAGTCAAATTTTCTGGAAGGAGAAGAGCAAAAGGATATAGAATATAGGGGCAGTCCAGTAAAGTAGATAAAGAGCAGACCTAGGAGTCAGGAAGAATGGGTTTCAAATTCCCTCACAACCTTTGCTGTGCCAGTGGACAAAATACTTAAGCTCTCAGTGCCTCCGGGCAATTAACTGTCTAAGATTATGTAGCAGAGCAGGAGTTAATCTGCTTTGGCAGTTTCCTCACTGGGAGTTCCCTATACCAATTAAATCACAGATCCAATCCAAAAATATAAGTTATAAGGAAAAGAATTCTGAATATAGACCTCAAAAGTTTCTGTTACGTCTTCATAACCTCATCAGTATCTTTTATGGGAAGATTTCCCCAAACCCTCTTAATTCTAGAGGCTTCTTGCTGTTATTTCCTATTTATCCTGAATATAGCTTGCTTTACATATACTTATTCTCATCCATTAGATTGTAAACTCCTTGAGGGCAGGGACTGTACATTGCCTCTTTTTGTAGCTTTAGTACTTAGCACAGTGCTTGGCACAGAGTAGGTGCTTAATAAATGTTTATCGATTCATTAGTTGATCTGATCAGTATACCAGGAATTCCTCTTTCCATGTGAATCACTGCTCTTCCCTGCCTTGTGAACCATAAAAAGACATCTCCTCAGGCGCAAGTGCCAATGCCTTCATATCCATTTTATCCTTTTACTTTCCTTGGGCGCAGTTTAGTTGGTCATAATTATTGGTTTTTCAAAAGTTTGTCTGCCCTGCCCCATGATTTTTCTGGTTCCTTATTCATCAGCTCCCCTTTCTATTTGCTGTACAAGGGACTTGTTTAAGAATGAATTTATGGATGGACAATTGGGTCACCAAAAATTCAAAGAATCAACTCAAATTCACCCATTATGTGGTTAATGGTAGGGCACAGAATAAAGTTAATGTAAAGATTCATTTGTCTCCTTCACTGTTCAACTTCCCCAGCAATGTTTTATTAGGATGGTACAAGCAGCAGACATAAAAAAAAAAAAAAAATTTAAGTGATTTTTTAAACCGAGCATTACAAAATAAGCTAGAAAGTACTTTGGTTCTCATGACTTTAGGGTTAATTTTTAACCTTACTTGGATGGATTCCATTAGAGTTCTCTTCTGATGTTGTCTTGTGGCATGGAGTTCTCAAAGGCTCTATCAGTGGAATATAACCACAGGCAAGTTTTAACAGAAGGGTAGTCTTCTGTATAGGACTGGCAATAGATCTCATATTTGTTCATCCAAGGACTAGCTTAATTAAATTCAAAGGTAATCATCACCATTTGGTTGGAGGTGGCTAAAATTCTTTTAGACAGTAATTAAAGAAGGCTATCTATAAAGGCCTAGCAGAACTAGGATCTGCATTGGCATACTGGAAGTATTACTGGCAGTATCAATCCCAAAAGTAAACTGGTACCCTTTTTGTTTGCACCATGTGGAACAGCAGGACCTTCTCTCTGGATACCACTCTTGAAAAAGCAACATAATACCTGAGAAACAGATGCCATCACCTTCTACATCACAAACACCCCATGAGTCTTCTGACGAAGTTAGCGGCCTGAACATTTTGTTTTTATTGTTGAGTTGCTTCAATCATGTCCAACGCTTCATGATGCCGTTTGAGATTTGCTTGCTAAGGCTATTGAAATGGTTTGCTATTTTCTTCTCTTGCTCCTTTTACACATGAGGAAATGTAGGTAGAAAGGGTTAAATGACTTGCCCAGGGTCACATAGCTAGGAAGTGTCTGAGGTCAGATTTGAACTCAGTTCTTCCCTGACTTCAAACCCAGTGCTCTATCTACCGCACTACCTAGCTATCCTATTTAAACGTTTCTACTTCTACAGAAGCTATAAGCTCAGAGCAGTTCTGCTTCTTAGGAATACCTAGCACAGTGTAAGGTACTTAATACTCATAGATTTCTCTTGACTTTCAAAATAACTGTCAGCTTTGTATATTTCTGAGTTGGCTTTTCACAAACTGAGGAAGTTGAGGCTCAGGCAAATTGAACAATTTTCCTATGGTGACAAAGCTAGTTGATATCGAGGCCTGTGTATCCTGTTTGAGGTGGGGCTGTTTGGCAGAGATGAAGTAGGCAGGCACATGGCCTACAGGTGGGGCTGGGATGGTAATTCTTTTCATATCCTGCCCTGGTTGATAGCTAAGAGGTGGGTCATGGCTAGTTGACAGTAATTGGTAGTTGTGAGAGATATTCTAGCCCAATATGAGTGGCAAAGCTTGGGGTCATGCATTGAAGGAAGTCAGTAAGGACGGACTCAAGACATGAGTAAGAGAAACAATGTGTGGTATAAGATGGCATATCAAATAGGCAGAGTAAGAGCATGTACCAGGACTTTAAGACAAAGACAGGGGAGAATGGTAACCAAAGCAGCAGAATGGGTTAAGAAGCGAACTGTCGTATGGGACATAGTACAGAAGATCAATTTTAGGAATCCTGAGGTTGGGGGAAGAGAAGTACATACATACACACACACATACGTATATATACATACATGTATATGTATATATACATATATACACATGTGTGTATGTGCACATGTATATATGTATATATATACACACACACACACACATATATATACGTAGGTATATGTGCCAGTAAGGCAAAATGGGCTTAGTTTAACGGGTGCCCTTGAGGAGTTTGGCTTTTGTTCATGGTGAAAGTACTTTCACCTGTTAAACGCTAAGCCCCAGGCCCAAAGCCCTATCAGGTGTGAAACCCCTGCAGGCGTAGATTAAAGACTTAAAAGGGGCCAATTCGGGAACCAATGGGTCTCTGGACTCTGGTCTCTAGTCTTTGAGGCAGGACTTAAGAACGCCAGAGGCTTGGCTGCAAGGAGAGGTGAGAAAACTATTAGTTGGAAAAAATCCGAAGCAGAGCCGACCCCTGTGTGGACTCAGGAGTTCAAGCGGTGAATATGATTTATGCCATCTTATTTTTCTGTGGCCTCCTGGCTACTCTTTTGAGGTGGGCCTACTGGGTCTGGAGGCTTGTGTTCACAATACTGGAATGGGGAGGTTGGTTCGCTAATTTGTTGCTCTGGGCCCTGAATAAATTTTTTGATGCCTTCTGCTTGGAGAATTCTGTATACCCAACGATTTCAAACCATTCAGATATTTATATGATCCTTTTTGAGATCATAAATTCGGCCTTCCTACTACAGTATACAGGTAGGAGGCAGTAAGCAGATGGTATCCAAAAATTCCACTAACAAAATTCTGTTATAAATAAATGTTCTTTAAAAGTCCACAAAGACTTTTGACCTGAAGAAGATGGATTATCTCTGCTCTAAAAAGAAATCTTCAGAATAAGAGAGCAACTGAATGTCATCGGGATAAATGGGGTTCCTGATAGTAACAAGAGTGTGTAACAAGGATCGAAGCTGCAGATTATTGGTGGGGAAGTAGAAATGCTTAACTAGAAACTTTGAATGGGGACTCAGACTAAAGTAATGAGGTAGCTTGAGCTCCTCTCTCAGTTTATCCCTCCGCCTCTTCAAATCCCTAAGAAGAGAACATGGTTGGAAGAGACTGGAGCTGAGATCAGCTAAAGGACAGTGAAGATTTAATTCCCTTATCCACCCCCCTGCAATGATTGCAGCCAGTAGACATTTTCTACAAGATTTCTATATATCTTTATGGTGTTCTTAATTCCTAGTTTTTCATAAAACTGTGATATAACTGCTATGTGATCTGTATTTATTGTTAATTATTATCAGGGCCTGCAATTGAGGGGCCAGTGAGTGGCTGGGATTTGGTACAAAGAAAAGAAGACAGAGATCTGACCTTTCAGAATAAAATATCTAGGGTTGTTTTTTTAATTTCAGCTTGGAGGCTTTATGTGATAATCATGATAGAACAATATATAAACCCTTACTATTAATAACTTTTGATGAGCTTCTCCAAAGCAGAATTTAAACCAGATCTGCATTTTCATTTGGTTCCTTAAGCTAAAAACACTGTAAGCTGGCTAGCAATGATGCTCTAGGAAGGGAGGTAAGTGTGTGGTAAGTGAATCACATTGTCTTCTTCCTCCATTATTTTCTTCCGAAGCATGTTCAATGGAGCAAGAGTACTGACTAAGAAGCAGCTCCTCAATATGGGAAGAGAAGGGTGCGATCTGGAAAGAATGACCATACCCACTAATACCAAACAAGAAAGATAAAAAATTCTCCCTTTTTTTTTTTTCCATTTTCTGCCTTAAATCTCCAAACCTTGACATACAGTGACACCTAGTGGTTACAAGAACCTCATACATAACAGAGAAATGGAAAGACCATAAAATCCTTTTGTACCTATCATATGTTGATTTAAAAAAAAAAAAAGGTGTTAGACTAAGTATCATAGAATCCAGTATCTCAGAAGCCAAGCCATACTAACCAAGAATCTCTTCCACAAAACTGCTAACAGACCATTTAGTCTCTGTCAGAGCCTCCACCACCTCCACCACCCATTCTACTTCTGGAGAACTCTAAAATGTATGTCAAAAGTAAATTTTCCCCTCTGCAACATCTATTCATTGCTCTTAGCTGTTCCCTCTTGGAAGAACAATATCACACCTAAAGATATCAAAGTAAATGTTTCCCATGGATGTCTTAAAATCATACAGCATTCTGTGACAGATGAGACCATTTATATAACTTCACTTAGTGTTCTACAGAATATTAATATCAAACAAAAGCCACTAGTGGTGTTCATCAGTGTTGTGGAAGAAATGATCTACCAAGTCCAGATAGAAAAATTGCTTCTGATAGATTTTTCTGATGCTTCTGTCTACATAAGATGTACTCAGATTGCCTCAAGCCCCTGAATGCCACAAGACCTCCTCAGTGAGAAACTGTGTCATGTAGCACAAATTGCTAGATCTGGAATCAGAGGATCTAGGTTAAAACCTGGAAGTGGCTGTCTTACTCATTACCTATGCACACGATAAATCACTTAAATACTCTGAACCTTACTTCCCTTACCTGTAAAATAAGAACGTTAAACTTTGCTAATCTTTCAGCTCTAAAACTATGACCTTACAAATGAGGTGTATAATCATTCAAAAGAGATCAGACTAACTATCCACACTTGGAAAACAAAATGGATGAAAAATATTGCTCTAGATTATATCAGATGTAGTTAGATGAGCAGCTAGTTGCATTGGACAAGATAAACAGATGGATGGACAGATGGATGGATGGATGGATGGATGGATGGATGGATGGATGGATGGATGAAGGAGAAAGAAAAAAAGAGAGAAAGACATCATGGATAGACACCACATACAGGAAACAAGGCTAGCTATGGAATTAGAAGGAAGAAAGTAGGTAAATTGCATTTGGGGAAACTGCTCATCACTTTTAATGATACCCACCTGCTCTTGAAACAAAAATCCATTTTTAAAACATCATTACTATTTTAGAGATATCATATGGTCACAAAGCACAAGTCATAATCTCTGAGGAGTCAAAACTTTAGGTCACTTAAAGGGTAATAGAAATAGGTATCTTAAACATAAGTGAGTGTCAGCACTAATGGTGGCTTGCATGCAAGAACTGGGATAAAAGATATAATTCACTTGATATATGATCAGCAAAGGAGGTGGGACCTGTGATATACCAAGAATGAGGGGGTAACAGATGGTCAGCCCAAGTATTGATCTGGTCCCTGTGTAAGGTCAGAAGAAGTAGAATGAGGTCTATAACACCTTGAGGGGTCCCCTCTATGGATGATTAATGGAAGAAGAATATGGACAAGAACTCCTCAGAATGAGAAGCTGTGTAGATGGGTTATGACCTGCAGCACTGGAAAGAGGACCAATGTTTATGAGATCATAGAGCCCTTCAAATATATGATGAGAAAAGACCAGTTGTACAGCCAGAGATACAAAGCCTTACTGACACAGAATTGATCATAGGATGTTCAAGCTAGAAAGGATTATAGAAATCGTCTTTTTAACCCTACTCCAATCCCCATCATTTTACAGAAAAGGAAACTAAGATCCCCCAGGAAGGTTAAATAATTTAGTTAAAGTCCTGCAGTGAGTAAGCATTAAGCACCACAGATAAGATTTGAATGTCATATCCTTGGACTCCTACTTTCTGCACTAAACTATGCTGCGGATGAGAAAACAAGCTACAAAGTATTTACAATGTTCAAAACCAAGATTTCTCTAATTCAGGCAAAACTGAAGCATATTTTTGGGATTGTTTTTTTGTTCAGTTGTTTCAGTCATGTCTGACTCTTTGTAACCCCTTTTGGGGTTTTCTTGGCAAAGATACTGGAGTAGTTCACCGTTTTCTTCTCCAGCTCAATTTACAGATGAAGAAATGGAAACAAACAGGGTTAAGTGACTTGCCCAGGGTCATACAACTAGGAAGGGTCTGAGATTGGATTTGAACTCAAGCATTCCTGACTCCAGGCCTGGCACTCTATCCACTGTGCCACCTAGCTACCCCCATTTTGGGAACATTTCTGGCTAACTGAACATCACTTCTCCTCTCAAAAAAAAAGTGGGAATAGTAAACATCGCTAGAATGTTCTAAGCTGTCAAGGACAATGTGTCTCTTGAATTCATATGAATAATCTTTTGCATAAATATTAGATGTGCTAATTTCAGGAAATAGGATTTTCATTCCTATCTACATAAGCACATGAAACAAGTTCTTCTTGAAAGCTAATACTTAGCAATTGTCCATAAACAACTATCTGAAGTTTTTGACTTTTTCTGCTCCTAACTCAGGATTGATTGGAGCTCAGGCTCAGTCAGTGGAAGAATTGGCTGGACAGGGCACAGTCAGGCCCTAGGAACTATAAAGACCCACCCAGGTGTGCCAGATGATCAGGAAATATCTCAGCAGCTGATAATAGAAGGATATCTAAGGAAATGTACAATGGAATGCAGGGAGGTCCAGCAGTTGGAGACAGGCTGATGTCTGAAGGACATGGATGGAACAAAACAACAAGAGAGTCAGCCAGAGGCATCAAGGAAGTTCCAGAGCAGAAGCAGGGACTGAGACAAGGGGACTGGCCTTCAGGAGCAGGATTCCAATCTGAGGGGGAGCTAAGATCATCATGGCAGATGCCTGGCCCTGGTGGGGGACTTGAACCAGTAGGGACCTAGGCTCAGAGAACGAGGAACAAGAACCAGATCAGTCTGGTCCTAAGGGTCAAGACAAGATCTGTCCATTTTTTTTGTTATTAGACCCATGATACAAAGTTAGATTTGGATGAGTAATGAGGTTTATAATATTGGGCCACTAAGCTATGGATCCTAAGGTCCACATAGATCTCCCCTGTCGTGAGGCTGGATTAGTTATACAGTCTGAGGTAGAGTTAAGCTCCCAGGTGGGAGTTACATGGCCTGAGCTACACTGACCAGAATTCAACCAGAGTTTACTAAGCACATACCACTGTGTTCAGTGCTAGGGACAAAAAGACAAAAATAAAGCAGTCCTCTCATTGAAGGAGCTTACATTCTGATGGGCAAAATCAAAAATGTTCGTATATAAGCTTATACAAAATATAAATAAGGAAGTTTTGGTGGGAAGGGCCCCTTGTGAAGGCTATAAAAAGACAAAAGTGAAATAGATTCCCAGCTATTTGACAAAGAATGCTGAGAAAACTGGACAGTAGCTTGGAAGAAATTAGGTTTAGACCGATACCTTACACCACATACACATAAGTTCCAAGTGGATACATACCCTAGATATAAAAAGACACATCATAAACAAATTATAGGAACAAGGAAGAAGTTACCTTTCAGATCTATGAATGAGGAAGAGTTTGTGACCACGCAAGGAATAGAAAGGATCATGGAAGAAAAAATGAACAGTTTGAATTACATAAAATCAAGAGGATTTTCCATAAATTCAACCAATGTAGCAAAACTTATGAGGAAATCAGATAAGTGGGGGGAAATCTTTGTAACAAGTGTCTCTGGAAAAAAAAAAGGCAATAGGTTAGTGGATAGAGATAGATTGAATGGAATAGAGACAGAGCAATGGTTAGAGCCTTTGATCCGGAGTCAGGAAGACCTGAATTCAAATTCAGCTCTAGATATTTACTGGCTTTGTGACCCTGGGCAAGTCACTTATCCTCTGTCTGTCTTAGTTTCCTTATTTGTAAAATGAGGATAAATATAGCGCCTATCATACAGGGTTGTTGTAAAAATAAACTACTATTTGTAAAGCGCTTTGCAAACCTTAAAGGGCTATCTATATAAATGTTAACTACTACTATTATAATAAATGCTTCATTTCCAAAACATGAATAATTGATTCAAATTGATAAAAATAAGACTTATTCCCTCAATTGTTAAGTGATCGAAGGATATGAATGCCTAGTTCTCAAGGGAAGAAATCCAAGCTATCAATATTCACACAAAAAAAAAAATCCTCATTCACCCAATTGTTAAATGATCAAAGAATATGAACAGGTAATTCTTAAGGGAAGAAATCCAAGCTATCAATATTCACATAAAAAATTCTCTAAATCACTAATTATTACAGAAATTCAAACTAAAGAAACTCTGAGATTCTATCTCACACCCATCAGGTTGGAAAAACTAAATAAAGGACAAATATTGGAAAAGTGTGGGAAAACAAGCACATTAATAAACAGCTTGTAGGGCTGTGAAATTGTACAACCACTCTAGGAAACAATTTGGAATTATGCCCGTAAAGTTAGTAAACTATGTTTTATGCAGTGATACTGCCATTAGAACCTATGCCCCAAGGAGATTTTAAAAAAAAGAGAAAAAGGGTCCTATAGGTATTAAAAGTACTGATTGCAGTGGCAAAGATCCAGAAATTAAGCAAATGCCCATCATTTGAATGAATGAAGCACTAATTAAGTACTTACTATACCCAAAGCAATGTGCTGAATGCTAAGGATAGAAATAGAAATAGAAATTTAGAAATATATTAATATTTCTATATAGAACTATATCATATTATAATAGAACTATAGATTTTATAATAGAATATATTAAACGTTAAAATAATATAAATGTAGTAATAGAATTATAATAGAAATAAGTAGAAATAGGCCCTACTTTCAAGGGGACTCACATTCTATGGGGGATGGCTCAACAAATTGTGGCATATAAATGTAATAGAATACTATTGGGCTGTAAGAAATGAAGAGGAAATAATTTCAGAGAAACCTGGGAAGATTTTATGAATTTGTATGAACAGAGTGAAATGAGATTTGAAAGACTTAAGAACTGTGATCAGCACAATAATTCACCATAATTGCAAAGGATCCATAATAAAGAATGCCACCCACTTCGGGGCAGATATGATGGATACAGAAGGAGATGCATCTTTTTGGAGATGGATAATATAAGAATTGCTTTAGTTGACTGTTTATTTGTTACAAAGGTTTGGGGATGGATAATATAAGAATTGCTTTAGTTGACTGTTTATTTGTTACAAAGGTTTGGGGTTCCCCCTACTGCTCCTCTCTCTCTCTGTCTCTGTCTCTCTCTCTCTCTGTGTATATGTGTGTGTGTGTGTGTGTGTGTGTGTGTGTGTGTGTGTGCGCGTGTGTAAACTTGATAATTAAAAAAAAATAAATCATCAAAGTTTTTTTTTTTAAAGTGAAATATTCCTTGCCTTCAAGAAGCATACATTTTGTCATGGAGAAAATATGTACATGTCATATGGTTGCTCTGGTCCCTACTCCCTCAGAACCTCTTCAGGGTTGTCTGATATCCTGAAGGGGTTGGGAAATCTCTCTTGTCTACCATTGGCTCAAGTCTCCACTCATTGTGTTCCCCCCCTCCATTTAAGGGGTGCAACTACTAGCACCCTCATTCCATTTAACCATTTGATATCAGATTAGTTTTTACAAAGGAATATTTACTTCGAAGATATAAAAAGAACAAATATGTAAACATTTTCCCCACTACCTCAGGGGCATAATTTCCCCCACACACAAACCACCTCAGTCTCTGGGGCGGGAAGGAAAAGTAGACTCACAGTTTAGCTCGGTTTCTACATTGCAGATAGATTACAAATAGACGGACAGACGGAGATAGATCAGACAGACAGAGCATTAGGAAACATTCATTAGGGGCCAGGGACTGATTGTTCTAGAAAAGGGTGTACTAAAGCCATGTGACAGTTTTAGCACTCACTGATTGACAGGAAGACTCATCCTCAGCCATCACCTGTCAAGACCAAAAGAAACAAGACTGTTTTGTGCAACCCCGACCAGAGATCTCAGAGCTAGGTTGAAGTTGTTGTCAATTAGTCATTGGGAACTCTGAGGACATTGCCCTAGTGAGCTGCTCAATCTGCCAAAACAGTTACATAACCCTGCCCTCATTGTCCCAACACTAGCTCTCAGCAGCATGTTTTAAGTGAACAAAGAGATTATTAACACCCAGCTCAGGGTCAGATGCCTTTCATGGGACTTTATCTTCCTGGTTGAATTCATAAAACAGGCCGTGTGGTTGCCAGTTGGTAAATGTTAACTAAATAATAATATTTTCATATGTTATTTCAGCACTCAAGGCATTGCTTGTGACTTTCTGGAATGGGTATGTCCAGGTGGTTCTAGAAAGACCTAGGTCCTCTTCCTGTCTTGCGTCACTTTTTAAAAGTGTAAATTTCCTAGAAAGAGAAGAAATTCCCATTTTTTGGAATCCTCTTTGCTCTGCTGATGAAAGTTTTTGTTTTGGCAGTGACAATGATTTACAAGTGTTATCTCATTTGCTCCTCACAGCAACTCTGTAAGGCAAGTGTTATGATTATCTTCATTTTACAGATGAGGAAACTGAGACAAACAGAGGTTAAGTGACTTGCCCAGGGTCATACAGCTGGCAAATATCAGAGGCAGGATTTGAACTTAAGTTTTCTTAACTCCTAGTTCAACACTATGCTATCCAGCAGCTCTTGTAATAGAAAACAAAAAACAAAAAACAGCAGGACAGATTAGTTAAATATTGGGGATATGAAATGAATAATACTTTGCAAGTGATTGGAGATAGGGGAATGGAGATGAGAAAAGAGCCCATTATTTGAGGCCTGGGTGACTGGGAAGTTGGTAAGAGAATCGAGGGAAATAAAGAAGTTAACATTAACAAATATTCATTGAGTGCCTACTATGTGCCCGTACTGTGCTAACATAGGGATACTAAGAAAGACAAAAAAAAAAAAAACCTAGTCCCCGATCTTAATAAAGGGCAAAGTCTAACTAATATAATTAGTCTTGATAAAGAGTAAAGTCTAATTTAATAAAAGAGGGTCAGAATTTCAGGGGAAGATGATGACAATTACACCCATTTAAAAAAAAAATTCTTTTCAAAATTTGTACCAACATCATAAATTGTGAGCTAGCTCCTTGAAAGCAACGGTTGGTTAAAAAAATTTCCTTTGTATCTCTAGCATTTAGTACAGTGTCTCACGTACAGTAGGTACTTAATAAATGCTAGTTGGTTGACTGATAGATGTAGTTTTTAAATTTTCCCCCAGGGTTGTTCTACACTTGAAAAACATTGATACAGTGGAACTAATGCTTGATTTGGAGACAGAGGGCCTGGTTCAAATCTCAGTTTTGTATGACGGATGGATAGATAGATAGACAGAGACAGATAGATTATAGATGGACAGACAGACAGATGGACAGACAAATAGACAGGCAGATGTGTGTGAGAGAGAGAGAGAGAGAGAGAGCCTCCCTATGTGACCTCAGCAAGTCACTTATAACCTCCCTGGGACTGATTTCATTCTCACAACAGGGCGATAACACCATAAGGAGTTGGATGAGATGTTTTCTAAAGTCCAGCTTTAAATCCAGATACTACGATGTTAGCAATCTGATTTCATTCTCACAACAGGGTGATAACACCATAAGGAGTTGGATGAGATGTTTTCTAAAGTCCAGCTTTAAATCCAGATACTACGATGTTAGCAATCATGGAATATCATGGAAGAGAAAAAGAAAAAAGAGAAACAAAGATATCCCTGATAGGGAAACAGTTCTTCCTATTTTCTGCCAAGGCAGCAGATGTTTGTGATATTTGTGGAGAATCTTCAGGAGGCCAGGAAACAATATCAGGTGGGGCTGATTTACATAGACTGGTGATTTGGGAAACTGGCTTGTGAGGTGTGAGCCTTGTAGTACGGGAGATGAGTAAGTAGTCTCGGTAGTGCTGAGTGTGTTCTGGGCATTGCATTCATGTGAGATTCCAGAGCCAGAGGGGACAAGTGTGAGTGTGATTCTGGAAGGTTACATCAGATTGGGGGGTGAATGAGGACAGGTGTTCTCTCCTAGTCAAACTTCTGAACAAAGCTGTCAGTGCTTATTACTTCCATTTTCTCATTTCCAACTCACATTTCTCAAACCCTTGCTATTTAGTTTCATACCAGATCTACTCGACTGAATGTCCTCTCCAAAAGTCACCAATGATCTCTTTATTTTAGATCCACTGGGTTCTTTTTTCCTTAGATCTCATTCTTGATTCCTCAGCAGCCTTTGTACCTTTTGTACTCTCCCCACCTTTTCTAGGTCCTTTCTCCTCTTACTATTCCTCAGTCTCCTTTGCAAGATCGTCATCCATATCCCATGCCCTTTCTTCAGATGTACCCTAGGTCTCTGGTGCCCTCTTCTTTCTCTGCTGTCTCATCATCTCCTGGGGGTGTCATCTCTATTCAGATGATGTCCAGATCTATGTTTCTAGTCTTGGATCTATAACTGCCTGCTGGACGCCTCTACCTGGTGGTCCCATAACAACACACCCAATATGGGATTCATTATTTTCCTTTAAAAACCTTCCCCTGTTCCTAATTTTCCAGTTTCTGTTGAGGGCATCATTATTCCTCCAGGCACTCTCCTAATGACTCTGGCTCACAACCTAGAAGTCAACCATGATTCTCCACTTTCACTCAGCCTCCATATTCAGTCAGTAGGCAAGTATTGATAATTCTGCTATCACAATAGCTCCTATACCTATCTCTTTTTCCACAAAACTATCCTCATTCTGGGCCTCATCATCTCTTCTCTAGAGTACTACAATAGCCTTCTAATTCATCTCCTTGACTTCTTCAATCCATCCACTAGGCTACTGCCAAACTGGTATTCGAAAAGCTCAGTTCTGACCTTTTCACTCATGCTTAAAAAAATCTTAGTGGCTCTCTTGTATTTAAGATACAAAACAAGCTCCTTTGTTTGACATTTTAAGCCCTTCCTTCTTCGTCTAGCTCCAGCTGGCCTTTCTAGGCTTATTATTTTTGACACCTCTTCATGCCCTCTACAATTCAGCCAAACCACCCCATATGTTCCTCATATGCAACATTCTACCTTCTGTCTCCGGGTTACAGGCTCTGCCCCATGTATGAAATGTTCTCCTTCTTCACCTCTGATTCTTGGAACCCCTGGATTTTTCAAGACTCAGTACAAGGGCCTCCTCTTTCAAGAGGCTTTTCTAGAGTACAGATACAGGCTCTGGCCTATACCTCCTGCTCCTCACATGCAAAGCTCCATCCCCCATATCTTCTAACCTGTGATTCGTAGAATCTCTTATCTCCTTTAAGACTCAACTCGAGCATCACTTACTGAAGAAGGCCTTTCCTAGCTGATAGTGCCTTCTCTTCTAAAGCTATATTCTATCTACTTTTTTATATTATATGCCACAATTTATGTATATGCAATCTCTCCTTTTAGAATGTTAAGTTGCTTAAGAGTTAAGACTGTTTCATTTTTGTCTTTATATCCTAAGAGCTTAGAACAGTGTCTGGCGCATAGTAACTACTTAATGATTGCTCCTTGACTGATTAATTGACTGATAGATTGGCTTAGTCCCCTGGTAAATGATACATGTGGCCACAAAAACAGTGTCTGGCCCTTAGTTTTTGATTGATTAATTTTTTGGATTACACAACCTCTAAGGAACCATGTACATCTGAGCATCATCTCTAAACAAAGGCAGAAGAGGAAGACAGAGAGAGAAGATGAGAGTCACAGGGACATATCACTTCTTTAGAAAAAGCAGTAGAATGTCCCACCTACCAGAACTAAAAACCTGGGGTTTGTTACCAAACTTCTGGGACTTCAAATACCAGGTTCAATGTTGAAGCCTTCTCAAAATTCACTCTATCACTCATGCTGGAGTTTTCCTTAGCTACCCAGAGTCCCCTTGGAAACATCAGAATTTGATCTGGTGAGCAAACATATCTGCCCAACCTGGCCTTCAGTGTTCAATTCCCTCCCTCCAACAGGATATCCCTTTAAACACAGTGGATTGGAGGCCCTGGACTGGGTACACAGCGTATGGTACTGGAATTGCCCACAATTCTATAGTACCCTGGCACTTGGTAGTTGGGTACCCTGGGGGAGGAGAGGGGATCTAATCGTCAGGCTGGACTATGCTATCATCATAAGAACCTGACCCTTTTCTAATTTGCCCAGGAGAGAGAGAGAGAGAGAGAGAGAGAGAGAGAGAGAGAGAGAGAGAGAGAGAGAGAGAGAGAGAGAGAAGAAGAAGAAGAAGAAGAAGAAGAAGAAGAAGAAGAAGAAGAAGAAGAAGAAGAAGAAGAAGAAGAAGAAGAAGAAGAAGGAGGAGGAGGAGGAGGAGGAGGAGACAAAGAAGAAGAAGGAGAAGGAGGAAGAAGAAGGAGACGGAAGAAGGAAGAAGGAAGAAGACAGAAGAAGGAAGAAGAAACCAGAGCCTACTGCCCAGTTTCTTCTTCTGTCATCCCCTACCAGATCGAGAATTCACCATGTAAATTTCACCTTGTTTTATTTTTATTTTAACTTTGAATACACTGGAAAAAAGAAATGTAGTACAATCATTTCAGAAAACAATTTTGTATTATGCAAATAAAGTAATTGAAAAGTTTATACTCTCTGACCCAGAGATTCCATTCCTAGTCTTGTATCCCAAGGAGGCTATTGATTGATAAGAAATAAGTCCCCATGTACACCAAAATATTTGTAGCAGTACTTTTTGTGACAGCAAAGAATTGGAAATAAAGTTGATGCCCATTGACTAGAAATAGCTAAACGAATTATGACACATGAATGTAATAGCATATTACTGTACTATAAGAAATGACATGTTATGAATATAGAAAAGCATGGAAACATCTACATGAATTGGAAGCAGGAGAGCCAAGAAAACACTGACTACAGCAATGTAAGCAAAGAAAACAACCCCCCCCACACACACACATACTCACACACAAAATCAGAAGTGAATGTTGCAAAATTATAAAGAAAAAGCATGGCTCAAAAGAAGAAACATGAGAAAACACCCCTTTGCAGAGGTCGGAGGTCCACAAGTGTTAACACGTGCCGTATATTTTTCAGATGTATTGATCAGTTCTGCTGATTTTTCCCACTTTTGTTGTCTTAAAAAAAATATTTGTTATATGGGATAGTTTTCTGGAAGGAGAAGGGAGAAGGATACTGGGGGAAATTTGTGTAAAAAAAAAAACAAAAGACATCAATAAAAATGTATTTTTAAAAAGAAATAAAATATGAGCAGAAGGTGTCGAGTAACATGTCATTATGCAATATGCTATTGTATTCGTGTACCATAATTCGTTTAGCTATTTCTAGTCAATGGGTTATCAACTTTGTTTCCGATTCTTCGCTGTTACAAAAATTGCTGCTACAAATATTTCGGTGTACATGGGGACTTATTTCTTATCCATCAATGGCCTCCCTGGGATACAAGACTAGGAATGGAATCTCGGTGTCAGAGAGTACAAACCTTTCAGTTACTTTATTTGCATAATTCCAAATTGTTTTCTAAAATGGTTGTACTGGGCAAAACCTTCATTTTTCTTGTTGAAGGACTAGGCTTTGACCAAGTAAATGGTCTATACATTTTGCAGTGCCTTGCGTGGAAATCATCAGTGAAAGACTCACGAATCCAATTAATGGAAGGAATGGTCTAACAGGAAGGTAAAGGGTTACAACTCTTGACAGTTCAAAAGATACTCAGTATCTAAAAAATTGCTTCTTTAGAAAACAGCAAAGATTAGATTTGAACAATCTCATGGTGGAGTGGGCTTCCAGTCTTCTTCAGATTTTCATCCCTTTGGTATGAATACTTCCTCTCATGGTACAGATCACAGTTCACTTTCCCTTCTCATCCTGTGTAACTCTTTGTCTATGTCCCGCCAAGACTTCTACTTTTGTTGCTTTGTGGACCCCTTTGGCAATTGAGTGAAGCCTATGGACGCATTCTGGAAATAGTTTTTTAAATATTAATGATAGCTAGAATTTTTATAGCGCCTACTATGTGCCAGGCACTATAGTAAGCACTTTACGAATATGACATTTGAGCCTCACAAAAACCCAGGGAGATAGGCTGTTATTAACTCCATTTTATAGATGAGGTAACTGAGGCAGAGGTTAAGTGATTTTCCCAGGGTCACACAGCTAGTAACAGCTAACATTTACATAGGGTTTATTATTGTATGCCAAGAATTGGTAATTATGACCTCATTTAATCCTCACAACAACCCTGGGAGGTAGGTGCTATTATTAAACCCATTTTATACATGAGGTCACTGAGACAAACAGAGTGACAGCATCTGAGACTGGATTTGAATTTCCAGCTTCCTGACTTCATGTCTAGTGCTCTGTCCATTGAGCCAACATAAAATATACAGGTTGCAAAGGAAGTTAATTATATTGAAATAGTTTGTCAATATGTTTTTAAAAATCAGGTTCACAGACCCCTATGTTAAGAGTGGTTGTTACTAAGAGAAAGGTAGCTTCTGTAATTATTCATTTTTAGGTTAATTATTAGAGTTCTTTGAGTTGGACAAAAGGAAAATAAATGGATATAACTTATTTTGACTTTCAGGAAGTCCTAGAAAATTTTCCCTAGAAAAGCTACAAAACAAAAATCTGGCTAATCCTAGGATTGTGGGAGGGGGAAAATATTCTATTGTGAACTAGCTTAGAGACAGAAACGAAAGTCTAATGGCTATGGTTTCTGTATTTGGAGAAGTATAAACAATGGGATCCCCAGGGATCTGTGCACACACTAGTTCTACTGAATATTTTTATAAACATCCTGGTCCCCATTGAAATCCTTGTCAATGCCTCATCCCATCTTGGACCTTGACTTTTCAAAGATTCACACATTGGCTCAGCACACACTCTAGGTAGTCCTACTAAGTCAAGTCAAGTCAACAAACATTTATTAAGCTCCTACTATGTGCCAGACACTGTGCTAAACACTGAGGATACAAATACAAACAAAAATTATAATAGTTACTATTATTATTGCTTAGATTTGTATATTTATACAAATCATCATAATAACTATTTGGCACATAGTAGGTACTCTATAAATGCTAGTGATAATTCTAATCTTAATAATAATTATTTACAACTGCTAATGCTAATAATAATGTTATGCTAGTAGTGAGATATTTGTAAAGTTTTTAGCACAGTATCTGGCACATAGTAGGTGCTATATAAATCCTAATAATAATTTGCATTAGTATTTATATATATTGTAGATAGATTAGATAGATAGATAGATAGATAGATAGATAGATAGATAGATAGATAGATAGATAGATAGATAGATATTGTGCTAAACGTTTTACAAATATGATCTCATTTAATCTTCACAACAACTTTGGGAACTAAGTGCTATTATCTGCTTTTTACAGTTGAGGAAACTGAAGCAAACAAAGGTTAAGTGATTTGTTCAAGGTCATGCTGAGTTCAGACATGAACTCAGGTCTTCCTGACTTCAAGCCCAGTGCCCTATCCACTGTGCCTCCACCTGTCCTCAAGAAGCTTATATTCTAATGGGGAAAAATAACACATAAAAAAGAGTTGAAAAGCAAGAGGTGGGAATTGAGGCATAAAATAGTTAAATGACTTGCCCAAGTATGAACAGCCCCCCTGAAAAAAAAGAACAACTCTCCCTAGTGACCTCATTCCCCAAAGCTAATCTCAGTCTAATTCACCTCCTCTTAGATTAATTCAATTTGTTTCAGAGGATCACAAGCACATAGATTTAGACCTGACAGGGGCTCCCAGAACACATGTGATTTGATAATTGGGAATAAACTGCACAACATAGCTCCTTGACTAAAGGCACATAGAAATGGTTCAGTTTCCCAGCCATGCAGGGCAAAGTTCAAACAGCGCAATAAATGGTTCGGTATTCCAGTTACCTATTCCCAATGTCCATTTAAAGCAGCACTTTTTTGAATCCCAGATGCCTGACGCAGTTATCTGGCCCCTAGATGTCCTTTCTTTGACAAAAAGGTCTTATTCTTAGGACAGTTCTAAAAGAGAGTTCTGCTTCTCTGGTTCAAATCTAGGAATTCCCAGATAATGCTTACTTCATACAACTTAGTATAATCACTTAAATTTGGTTCTCCATTTTTTGAAACTTCAGAGAATTTCAGTTTATGTATTATTTGCTGTTTCTATCCTTACCTAAATCTTATACTTGGTATAAGACTCCTTTAAAATGTGAAGGTCCAACCATAAAATGAGTCTGAACCTAACAACCTCTTTGTTCTCTGAGTAAACTCAGAGAATACCTCTTCCTATGTCAACAAGGCCAGATAAGGTTGACTTAAGAGCAGTCTTTTCTCTGTCTAGGCCATTAAAGATGACACCCTTAACCTGAGATACCATCTTTAATAATGTGACTTCTTTTATGGGAATATACTATGTTATGGCAATGCTAATGGTAAATTAAACACAGAAATGGTGGGTTGTAGTTTCAATTGACGTTTGTCGACTCTCTTATCTTACTGCATTAATATCTATTCAGTTTAGAAAAATCCTTTCTCGTATCATGGTTAAACATACATGGAGATCATAAAATTGAGTAACACAGACATGCTGAGTTGTGACTGTTCTAAGTATGTATTTAAACCTTCTCATTCTTCTGTTCAGGCAGTCAGATTTTGTCTGACTCCACACATGTGTGTATCTGCTAGCTTTAAGGGAATAAACAATGTGAATTTACATATCAAAAAAGATATCTCAGAGCCTATCAAATTCAACCCTCCCACTTTACCAACTAGTAAACTAAAGCCAAGAGAAGTTGCAAACTACATACAGAAAGGCAAGTATACACTGAAATATATACAACTTGGAAGGAAGAGATGTACCCTGAAATCTGAAGTTCCTCATTAATAGATAAGTTGAAGGACCTGGAGTCAGAAAGTCCTGGGTTCAAATCTCCGCTAGATACTCAATTAGCTATGTGACCCTCGTCAGGTTTTCCTCATCTATAAAATGAAGAGGTTGGACTTGATGAGTCTAAGGTACCTCTTAGCTCCAAATGTATGACCTTGTAGTCTCACTTTTCTAAAGAGTAAAATGGCAAGCCAGAAGGGACAATTCTTGGGGCTATGTGAAGTAAGAGAAAAAAGGTAGTTGGATTTTTCCATGAAGGAGTTATGATTTATACAAAATAAGAGCAAAGTAAATAGAAGCAAGATCAATTTTTATACTGACCGTAGCAATATAAACAACAACAATAACAATACCAAATTCTGTTCATTGCAGTGTCCTCATCCAATGAGGAAGAATGCCTCCTGCCTTTCCAAAGAGAGGTAGTGGACTACAGGCATTGAATATTGCATGCATGTTCACATATGGCCAACTTGTTGATTTGTTTTGCTTGATACAGTTTTTTGTCATGAGGGTTCTCTTGGGGGAGGTCAAGGAAGGGGGTGGAGAAAAATTGAAGCAATGGAAAAAGGCACCAATAAAATGTTTTCATAAAAAAAGAAATATGTAAAGTAATGATGGGGTTTAGACTGTGTGATCCACCTTGAACCCCACCCTGAATCTTCCCACTGTCTGGCTTTTCATGCCCAAATAGCTTAGCCTAGTCTTCCATAGTCTGATTACCTTCAGATTGCCTTCTGGCCAGTTCCCACTCTTGGTCCTATCAAAATATGTATACTCAAGTCTGTTACCGTAGCTCTCTATGGTCAGTTGTGCCAGTAAGGCAAAATGGGCTTAGTTTAACGGGTGCCCTTGAGTTTGGCTTTTGTTTATGGTGAAAGTACTTTCACCTGTTAAACGCTAAGCCCCAGGCCCAAAGCCCTATCAGGTGTGAAACCCCTGTGGGCGTAAAGACTTAAAAGGGGCCAATTCGGGAAGCAATGGGTCTCTGGACTCTGGTCTCTAGTCGTTGACTTGAGAACGCCAGAGGCTTGGCTGCGAGGGGAGGCGAGAAAACTATAGCTAGAAAAAATCCGAAGCAGAGCTGACCCCTGTGTGGACGCAGGAGTTCGAGTGGTGAATATGATTTATGCCATCTTATTTTTTTGTGGCCTCCTGGCTACTCTTGTGAGGCGGGCCTACTGGGCCTGGAGGCTTGTGTTCACAATACTGGAATGGGGCGGTTGGTTCGCTAATGTGTTGCTCTGGGCCCTGAATAAATTTTTTGATGCCTTCTGCTTGGAGAATTCTGTATACCCAACGATTTCGAACCATTCTTATATTTATATGATCCTTTTTGAGATCATAAATTCGGCCTTCCTACTACATCAGTCAATCTCCAGGTAGCCTTCAGCTATTTCCCACCCTGGAGTCTGACCTTACCCCAGTCACCCCAGTCCTCCCTAAACCCCTCTTCTCATCACCCCAGACTATTCGACCACACTAGATCCTTCCCACAACCTTTCTGTATATAAGATTCATCTTACCTCTATGAAGACACTCAGCTGCCTGGTTTGTCAAAAATAAGCGTTGCAAATGGTGAGATTTCTTAAGACTCTACCCAATTTGGAGAATCTTTAACAAGCTTGGTTTTTCTTTGGCTGTAAGAAGGCTTCAGTCTAATTCATTCTGCAGGACTCAGTACATCGGTACTTTAGGGTCTCTGAGCACCCCTAAACCTCAACATATGGTTCCCTGACCTCATCGGTAACACGATTGTCTTTGTTGTTTGTCCTTTGTTCTGGAAGGACACCCTGACATAAAGGAAATTATGCCATGATGTACAACTGAATAGCATTTAAGTGAGGACAGGCTGTGCAAAGTCACCAGCCTTACTTTCTCATCCAAAGCCATCTGGGTCCAGTGGCAATATGTTGAGATTGAAAATGTGGGTTCAGATCCTTTCCTTGCTACTTGTTACCTGTGTGATCATGGGCAAGTCAGTTCACTAAGCTTCCTGATCAGCAAAATGAAGTAGGATTAGATAATCTCTGAATACCTTCTTGCTCTAGAATTCCATGACCCATAGTCAAAGCCAAAACATCAGACTTAAATCCAGTGCTCTCCCCACTTACCCACTGGGCAAGTCACTTAGCCTTTCTCAACCTTGGTTTTGCCCATCCTATGCTACAGTGGAGAAAAAATGAAATAAAGCATGGGACATCATTTATAAATGTAAAGTGCTATACAAATGGGTTCCTATTTGTGTATTTATTTCTACCTGGCTACAAAAAACAAAAACCTATGGCTAAGCAGGAAAAGTTTTCTGACTATGAACCATAACTTAATTATCTCTGTACCCTGCCCTCCACCAGTCCCCAAACATATCCCTTGCACAGTGCCTTGCGCATAAGTGTTTATTGAATAAACAAACGAATGAATGGATTTCTATTCAGTGCAGAATTTTAAGGCAGGAAATATCATTCTGTATATGTTGCCAATAGAGGGCAGACTTTGAATGTTCAAAAAAGTGGTTTGTCCTTAAATGCCCTGGCAATTGGACCTAGCTTCTCCAAGGGATCACTCATAATAAATTACAAATACTACCCGTGGCTTTAAGTCATTTTTGTCCGTTTGCAAATGTATGGTCTTTCATCTGCAAAATTACCAAACTTTTTTTGTGTTATCTTGCTACTGGAATCCTACATCCTAAACAATATCTTCCTATTTTTGGAAGAGAGTCAAAAAGACCAAAACAAAAACCCTCTCTATCTAAAAACCCAACTGAATGCAATTCTAAAACAAGCTTAGAACGACTTTTTCTACTTAAAGCTCTTTGTTTTTCTGTAGTAAATCTGAGGGTGTTCTTCATAGAGCTCTTAAAAGCATGACATAATAAAAAACCCAAAGTGATCTGTCTATCTGCAAACTATCAGAAGTAGTCTATCCAAGTGCAAGAAAAGCCTTGATTCTGGGTTTTATGATACAATGAAGTTAATTTAGTTAAAAAAAACTTGAGTCGAAAAATAGTTCAAAAATTAATTGTTAATTTTTATGAGGACACAAATGATGTTTAAAAGTATATTAGCAATAAAAAGCATCAAGGAAGCTGTTTTAAAAGAAGTGGGATTGACAGAGTACAGGTCCAAGCTAAGACTTTTGTCCCTTAACCAAAAAGAAATCTCCTCAGATTTTCCCACTAGATCTGATGTTCCCTGGAGGCCATAAGCCTTTGGTTATCTCTAAATCCAAATCTTGGTACAGTGATTCCTAACCCTTAATCCCATTCTTCAGGCTACTGGCCACTCCCATCAAGATCCTTCCTAGATTTGACCTCTAGTCACCCCAGGATACTGGTCATTCCCATCAAGATCTTTACCCCAGTTATTGACTACTCCCATCAAGACCATCCCTGGAGCTCCTCCTACTCCTCCAGACACCCCAGACTACTTGGCCACCCCTGGATTCCTCCCTCAGTCTTTCCGTATATAAGATCCATCTTGTTTTCACGAAAATGCTCAGATTCTATGAAGCCTGCTTGGGTCCAGTTCATCGGAGCAGGATCCAGTGTGTCGCTATTTTGGGGTCCCTACTGTCTTTTAATTCATGGAAATAACTTTCTAAATTTTTTTTTTTTACTGGAGACCAGAAAAGATGTCAGAGTAGAAGGAAGTAATGCAGCCTAACTCTCTTCCACAATTTTTCTAACAAAGACCTGGAAAGAGCATTAGATGAAGCCATGATCAGGATTCCAACAAAAACTCAGTGAATAATTTCTTCAGCTTGAGTCAGCATAGAGACACAAGAGGTCTACAGGTACTGGAGACAATATAATGACAGATCTATGGCTGTGTACTAGCAGAGACAGGTTTGATGCTTCCAGAGAGCAAGAATAGGAGTTAACTGGCAGCTTTGCTGATCATATCCCAGAGCTGAATCACAGATCCTATGTGGACTGAGATTACTTGCCCCAAAGGATGGAGAACCTGTGACTCTATCGTAGTAAAAAGCCATAGTAGACCTAAAGCGATGTTCTAGGCAAGGAGCGGTAACAAAAGCAAGCCGTTTCTGTGGCTAGGACTCTTGAGTAAGGTCTCAGATTCTTTACCCCCTAACCTTGTCTAAAGACTAGCTGAGTGACCAGGACAAAGACCTCAGACTAATAGCAAGCAATTCTTCTGTGAACCTGTAGCTCTCTAGCTACCTGCCAGGGGGCTGGGGCCAGCAGCAATCTAGTGGGACTCCAGCCAGAGACAAACCTATAGTTGTGTTACTCAGACCTAAACAAGGGTTAAAAATTTGCAAAACTAAGAGTAGGAGGATAACAATTAGTTTTTGTCTTAAATCAGATAGCAAGTTTACAGGTAACTGGCCTGCGTTTCCTCTGAGATCTCTGAAGAATACGGTATTTGATACCTAAAGAAAGTAGTAGGACTGCAGAAAACACAGCACAGACCAAATAAAGCCAATGCATGATGTCCAGAAGTGCACAGAGCCTAGTCTTAACACAAGACCCCAATTCAGGAAGTAAGGCTAGAAGAATAATTTTTAAAAAGATTCCCACCACAAAAAGTTATTATGGTAACAGGGCCACTCAGGAAACAAATCTAGAAAAAGGGAGTAACCTCGAATATCTACAAACAAAGCCTCAAAGAAAAACAGTTAAGACAAAAGTTCAACTTAAATTCCTAGGAGAAATGAAGCAAGAGTTTTTAAATGATTTTATAAATGAAATGAAGAATGTTATAGTAAAGAATTGTGAAAGAAACTAAAACTTTGGAGGAAAGATTAGTTTGAGAGGTATGAAACCTTACTCAAACATCAAACTACTTCAAAATCAGATTAAAGACCCCATGAGCAGCTAGAATTTCTCTTAGAGGCAATCAGGTTTAAGTGACTTGTCTAGGGTCACACATAATAATGGTCAGAGAATGAATTTGAACTCAGGTCCTCCTGACTACAGGTTCAGTGCTTTATCCACTGTGCCACTGAAGAGGTTAAAGAAAAATGGAGATGATAGTGAACCATACCTTTCTAGGAGTGCTCAGGACTCCAAAATACCTACACACCGGGTCCTGCTGAAAAAATTCGACTCAAGCCTTCCCAGCCAAGGGAAAAGAAAAAATATATTAAGGATTCAACATAATGGGTTGTCTTAAGAAATCCCGCCCTTTGTGATGTCTATTTTCAAAAGCGACCGAGATTCAACCTACTGAGCTAGACTGAATCTGAGCACCTTCGTGGAGGCAAGAGGAAACTAATATACACAAAGATTGTGGGAGGGATTGAGGGGTGGTCTGGGGTGGCTAGAGGAGGGGTTTGGGTTAGGTCTTGAGGAGTCTAAGGAGCTTGATGGGACCTGAATGAGGTCAGACTCCAGGGTGGGAAATAGCTAAAGGCTAGCTGGAGATGAAAGACAAAAGAAGGCAAGGGTAATAGAGCTAGGGTATAGATATTTTGATGAGGATTAAGGGTGGGCTAGGCTTGGTGGAGATTTGAGCCTAATGATAATGTAAGACTTATAGCCTTAGGGGAAGGCCAGATCTAGTTGGAAGATTCAAGGAGAGTTCAAGGGCGCTCCCAGAGACTGTATCCCAGATTCAAGGGGGTTCCCAGAGACTGTGCCCTCATCACCACCTAGCTGCCCCTAGTAACAAGAAATATTAAAACAAAATCAAAAACTAGGGAAAACATTGAAGAAAATGTGAGGTACCTCATACTGCCAGCAGTCAGAAGAAAAGAGCTGAAGTCCCGAGGAGTCCCAATTGAGATCACACGAAATTTAGCATCTGCCACTTTAAAGGAGCTCGGGCATATGATATTGCAAAAGGCAAAAGAATAATTTACCCAGCAAAACTGACTATGTTCCTACAGGGGCAAAAATGGAACCTCAGCTCCAAATCCTTTCCCTTTTCTCATCTTGTTTGACTGCTCCTTCATACTTGATACTATAAAGCAACTTCTTTCCTGATAACTTTTCTTCCCAGAGCAGTTTGGTGTAATGGATAGAGCATGTGACTTGGAGACAAGAACTGGGTTTAAACCCTGCCTTAGATATGTACTAGTTGTATGTTCCTGGGCAAGTTTCTTAACTTCTCTGTGCCTCAGTTTCTTTATCTGTGAAAGATAGAAAACTGAGCTCAAAGCACTCTAAGGCAGGGCTTCTTAAACTTTTTCAACTGGAGACCCCTTTTTACCCAAGAAATTTTTGCATGACCCTGGGTATACAGGCATATAAACTAGGAATACAGAAATCTTTTGCTGTTGCCAAATTTTTTGTGATCCCCACATTCAGTTATGTGACCCCATATGGAATCATGCCCCACGGTTTAAAAAGAGCTGCTTTAAAGTTCCTTCCTCTTCTAAATTCATGATCTTGTAAATGAATATTTCCTTGACAGTTTGCCGAAGGAGTAGCCCCATTTATTTACAAATGAGCTGTTTTTTGCATGCAGCATTTAACGTCAATTTTTTAATATGTAGATTGGATGGACTGCAAACTGCCTCGGGTCACCTAAAGCACAATTTGTAGGCCAATGGATTCCTTAATTTGTTCCCAGAAACTTGGTACAGTTCCGGGCCGTGGGGCAGCTGAAATCAGAAGGATTAAAATAATAACTGTGTCTAGGAAGCATCTGGAAGCTCTATTGAAATTTATAAAAACTATATATGACAGATATGGCTAAAGCAGCGAGTCATGTTATGTGTTCTCTCTTAATTGCTGCTGGTGTGTCTCTAAGTACAAAATAAGGCTAATGAAATCTACCTTGCAAAATGAGGTGATGGAAGGAGACAGGAGAGATGTGGTAATCCCTAAGCAGTCAAGCACCTATGCAATAACATTAAATTAATAACCCAACTAGAATACCATGTCTGATGTGTGTCACTAAAATGGCCACCTTAATGACACGTAGACAATTTTCAATTATCCATTGTCATGACTCACAAATAATCCAAACTCCTCCATTCTCACCCACACCTCCAATGTTTCTCTAGTAAGTAGTTTCCCAGACTTTGGAAGCAGTTTGTGTAATAATAAGAAAATTGGACCAGCTCTACCTGGAATCTGGTAGGAGAGGAGGTTTCTTCTGATTTTGCCACTTTAGTTAACTTTGTGACCTTGGGTAAGTCTCTTCACTTTTACAGGCTTCATTTTCTTCAACTATAGGAAACTGGACTAGTCAATCTAAGATCTCTTCCAATACCAGGATTCTATTATTGAACTTTATAACCTTTAGGTTATTCCTTTACCAAAGGTTTAGGTATTAACCTAAAGGAGCAATAACGATAAAATAATAAATAATAAAAATAAAATGAGCAAAAAATTACATTTAAAATTAATAGCCCTAACAGAAAACAAAATGGTTAAAAGCTGAGAAGGAGAAAAACAGATAATTAACCTCATTAGAATTGCATCTAAAATAAAAGAAAACAAATTCCACAAAGGTCCTTAGCCTTTCCTTTGAGTAGAGTACATGAGCTTTAGAATATGGACTTTGAGACATCTGCTTTGGTCACTCAAAAGGTTTTTTTCTTCTTGTTTTGTTTGAGTTTTTTATTCTACTTTGGCATTGTCTGCTGAGTCTAATTTCATTGAAGGGGCCAACTGAGTAACTTTCAACTGCATGCTACTGCGGCCTTCTCATGATGTCCAGAGTAATTTTAATTCCGGGGGAAGATGAAAGGTGTACCCCACACAGGTTGGAACACACAGAGCCCCACTCCCTTAACTGTCCTTGGCAGGGAAGGAAGGAAAGAAGGATGGGAAGGAAGAAGGGAAGGAGGGAAGGAAAGAGGGAAGGAGAGAAGGAAGGAAGGAAGGAAGGAAGGAAGGAAGGAAGGAAGGAAGGAAGGAAGGAAGGAAGGAAGGAAGGAAGGAAGGAAGGAAGGAAGGAAGGAAGGAAGGAAGGAAGGAATGTTGGGGTTGAGAGAAAGGAAAACAAAACCTCTTGGAAGAAATTACACAGCAGCAATAGACAACTCTGATAACCAAAAACATAGAAAGCTAATCTGAGTGACTGCCTGAGGAAGTAGGGGGTAAGGGGAAGGGATAGTATGCAATTGGAAGAAGGGAGACAGACTGGAGCTGCAAGGAAATGGTGATAGAAGGAAAGGAATGTAGGAAGGCATTTCTTAGATTGACCAGTTTGCTTTTTCCAAAGAAAACAAAATCGCCAGCATCAACTACATTGTTTGCCTTTAGCCCAGAGGTTCTTTACCATTTCATGGATCACTTTAGGAGTCAGGTGAAGCCTGTGCGCCCCTTCTCAGAATAATGCATGCAATAAATACATTGGATTACAAAGGAAACCAATTATATTGCAGTACAGTTATCAAATATTTAAAACCGGCAACGACCAAGTTCACAAATCCTAGGTTGAGAACTCCTGATTTAACTAGAGGTACAGGACTGCTATGAGTAAGAGATAAAAGGCCCATAGCTAGCCAAAGCTGTAATAGGACTTTATGATCTGTACTACAATGCTGCGCTGATGTGTGGTCTCACTGGTATAGGTACTGCCCCGCTTGGGTCCAAGCAGATTACAACTTCTCTGTAACTTAGGAGACATTTGTATCTCATTTTATCTACTCTTCATGTACCTTGTATGTAGACTTATTATCAGGTTCTCTTCCCTATTTAAATGGTAGCTCATTGAAGATAGGCATTATTTTTTGCCATTCTGTGCCTGGCACATATTGATTGATTAATTAATTGATATACAAGAGCCACCAAGGCCAAAAAACTCATCACTCAATTTCACTTTGTAGTGTCATCAGCTCCTAATGGATTTAATTATCATCTCTATGCTAATGATTTTCATATCTACTTATCCAGCCCTAAATTCTTTGGTGATCTGCAGTCTCACATCTCCAACTGCTATCTCAAACTAGATGCTCTGTAGACATCTTCAGCTCAACATGTTCAAAATTGAACTCATTATCTTCCCCCCACACATCTTCCCCACTTCCAAACTTTCCTATTACTATAAGGGACATCACCATCCTTCCAGTCCCTAGGCTCAAAACTAGAGGTGTGATCTTTAATTCTGCACTCTCTCTTCCCACCCACCCCACAGTAGCCAATCTGTTGCCAAAGGCAATTGATTTTACCTCTGTAACACCTCTTGAATACTCTCTCTTCTCTCTTCTGACACTGGCCCCCATCATTTGGTGCCTGGATTATTGCAATACCCAGCTGGTGGATCGGGCTGCCTCAAGTCTCTTCCACTCCAGTCTTTTCTCCATTCAGCTGCCAAAGTGAGCTTCCTAAAGCACAGTTCTAAAGCAAAGTCCTAAAGCACATGTCACCCTGGCGTTCAATAAACTCTAGTGGTTCCCTATGACCTCAAATACAAAATCCTGTTTGACATTCAAAGTCCCCCATGACCTATCCCCTTACTCTACATTTTCAGTCTTCTGGATGAGGGCACAGTCTTTGGGAACCCCCTTGAATCTGGAATACAGTCTCTAGGAGCCCCCTTGAACTGTCCTTGAATCTTCCAACTAGATCTGGCCTTCCCTTAAGGCCACAAGCCTTACATTATCATTAGGCCCAAATCTCTACCTAGCCTGGCTCTTTATTGTTCAGTTACTTTCTACCCTTGATACTATCAATATCCAAGCCTTCAGCTACTTCCCACCCTTAACTCCATTCTCTTGGTTGCTGGACTCTGACTTCATGTCCTCCCACTTAGACTCCTCCTCAGGACCCTCCCTAAAGCGCTCCTCTAGTCACCCCAGACCACTCCTCAATCCCTCCTACAATCTTTGTATGTATAATCTCTATCTTGCCTCCATGAAGGTGCTCAGATTCAATCTAGCTCAGCTCAGATTGAATCTGGCCTGCTTGTGAAAATAGGTGTCACAAAGGGTGGAATTTCTTAAGACAACCCATTATGGTGAATCCCTAATAAACTTTGTCTTTTCCCTTGGCTGAGAAGGTTTGAGTCTTTCAGCAGGACTCGGCGTGTAGGTATTTTGGGGTCTTGAGCACCCCTAGAAACATATGGTTCCCTACCATCATCATTTTTCTTTAACCTCGTCACCACCACATACTCACTGATCCAGTGACTAAGGCTTCCTTGTTGTTCCTCAAATAAGACACTCCATCTCTTAACTCTAGGCATTTTTTGCTGATTGTCCTCCATGCATGGAATGCTTTCTTTTTTCATCCCCAACTCTTGGCTACCTTGGCTTCCTTCAAGTCTTCGCCAAAGTGTCACATTCTAAAGGAAGTCTTTGGTGATCTTTCTTAATTCCGGTGCTTTCTCTGTTTGCTATACACATATATACTATATCCATACATATATACTATCCATATCTATCTTGTTTATACATAGTTATTTGCATATTATCTCTCCCATTAAGTTGTGTCCAAGGCAGGGACTGTATTTCACCTTTATTTGTTTCTCCAGAGCTCAGCGCTGTGCCTGGCATATAACCGGGACTTGGAAAATGTTTATTGACTGACTAACTGACTAGCCAACTGGCTTGAGTGTGAACTTCTTCAAATAGAGTCTGGTTCTCAGAAAACAGATATATAATCTATCACCTGACCCCTACTCAAAGTCTTTCAGGCTTCCTCACTTCTCGCTCAGCACCACTATTTTGAGATTTCTCTGGCTTTTCCACCATGCCCAGCAGGCTAGGAATGCCCCTGCCTACTCTACACCACCCCCTCCCATTACTTATATGTAAAATAGATTGAAGTTTGTTTGAGGAGTCTGTGGGACACCCAGGTAGACAAGTCCAGCTGGCATTTGGAAATTATAATAACAATACCTGGCATTTATACGGTACTTCCAGGTTTGCAACACAATTTGCATATATTATCTCACTGGATGTTGTTGTGAAGTAGGCGTTATTATAATTCACGTTAGAAAACTAAGGTTGAAGGGCAAAGTGAATTGTCAAGGGTCACATTGCTAGTAAGGGTATCAGGTGGGATCAACCAGCTCAGAGCTGATTCTTAAATTTTCCGTGTGAGCATTTATACCTTGGAAATTGACAAATGCTACAAATCAGTCCTTCATGAATTGTTTTGTTGGTTATCTAGACTTGAGAAAGTGATGGAGAAAATGTTTACATGCAAATTAAACTTATAAGTGTGTTGAGGGGGCCGGTGGTTAAATGTTTACCAGCACACCAGCACATCTCCCGGTGGTGTTCAAACTCTGGTTTCCTGATTCCAAGTACCTCACTATTCACTGGGGCACCTAGCTTCATATTGCAGAACTAAAATTCAGTAGATAAATTAGGGTTGGGGATAAAGATTTGGGAGTCATCTTTGTAGGGATAATTCAGGCCAAAGATTAGGACTAGATATATAAATTTGCAAGTCATCTGCATAGAGTTGATGATCGGTATCCCCAATCTTGAATGTGAGCAAAGCAAATACTCTAAAATATAAGGGATGCATCATAGCGGATGGGATGGATAATTGTGAAGACTTCACAGGGTATGTCTAATGGAGAGGTTTTGGGATTTGGCCTTGTAATTTTGGAAGGCATGCCCTTCACCCCCTCTCTCGGATGTTAGAAGATAATGAATTTCCTGTGAGCTATTTGTTCTTTGCTCTAGGAAGGTCTCTCCTTCCCCTAGACTTTCAGAGGCCACCCAAGCAGTTGAGTTCTGATAGGGAAAAACCTGAATGGACAGGATCAACCTTGGTCCTCTGTGTAGTTTTCGGGCCTAGACTGTAAGCCCACCTCCCAGCCAAAGGTGAGAAGGGATAGAGGTGGGTGAGAATCTTTTCATTAAGACTATAAATTAAGGCAGGTTCCCTTTTACCTCGCCTCCTCCATTATGGAGGTGTGCCCAAATCTTGCAAGGTTTGTAGAATAATTTTACTTTGCTTCTCCTAAAGATGTCTCTCCTATTATTTAAAAATCCTGTCCCATACAAGAGGAAAAGCCAAAGTTACAAAACGCTTGCCCAGAGTCTACAATATTAAGACCGATTTTAGTACTCAGGAAAAATTTGTGCAGGAGGAAAGAGATTTAAAGCAGTAATAAAAGTGGAAGTTTTCAAAAGTAACATCAACATCTTGTTTTTTTCCTCATGGAAAAAATGAACATGTAACAACTGAATTCGAGATAAATTTCACTGTGATAACAAAAGAAATAATTCATTCCTATATACATACATACAGCAAGGAGCCCTTGGGCTCCTTGCTGACCTCTGCTGCTCTGAGTCACAGCTAGGAGCACTCCTGGAAAAAAGATCCTCCCTCTCTAAACACTGCCATACCAGAGACAAGAAACTTCCAGCACTGCTGCCTTCCAGCAGACACCCTGGCTAGAGTGTTCTTTGGAGAAGTCAGGGTCACATCACATTTCTAGAGTGAGCATACTCTTCTCTGCTGAATGTGTGCACATGTACGTACAAGCACACACTCCTACACACACACGTGCACACATACACGGAACAAATAGAGAACATTAACTGGCAGTAGTTCTTCACCCTTAATGTATAAAGTGTTAGCTTTAAATCTGTCAGTAACGAGGTTAAGCCAGCAATCAGAAGCTCAGATGAAAACCAGCATTTCCCTAAGAGAGGATTTCCTTGGATGAGGGATTACCACCACTACACTCACCGGAATTTAGGGAAGTGAGAGAGAGTTGTTCAAGCAGACAAACCTACCAGCTCCATATTTTATGTATTACAAGATTCAGTAGGAAACCCTGCCTGCCCTGCCTCTGCACCTATCCAAACAGCATGCACTGTCCCCTAGACTTGTGCCATTTCCGAACTCCTGTGCCTCAAAGGTAAGCCAAACACTGAGGTGGTTTTATGAGAGTTGGAGATAACATATACTCAGTGCTTTGAGTTCTCTGGAAAAATGATACTAGATAAATCCATGATGTTACATTATGGCTGCTCTTTCCAAAAGCAGTTCAATGTTATCCTAGGACAGAAGCAAATACTCCATAAATTTATCATCAGGGCTAATCCAAAAAGTTCAATTTCTGACCAATGCTTAGAAGCTCCAAGGCACATCTGTGTGCTATTCAGCTGCTTTCTAGTCACCACTAGAATTTACTTATCACCCCACTACTCTATTCTGTGTCTCTTGACCAGAGAAATTCAATTCAATCTAACAGACATTTATTAAGTACCTAAGACCATTAAGACCACTAAGAGGGAAATGGTATAAGTTTAGATGAGACTCAGTCTTTGGCCTCAAGGAACAGAAACTGAGCACTGAGGAGGAGTTGAGGAGTGAACAAAAGCCCTTGGGTTTGGAGCTATCTGTAACCTTTCAGTATAGTGTTGGAGGCAAGACCAGATGACAAGGAGTTGAGAGCAGATTGTGAGGAGATTTGAAGGGAGAGACTAGAAAGATACCAAGGTCTAGCATGGACTGTGCCTAAAGGGATCATTTTCAGTCTTCCCCTAGTCATGAAATATGTCCCCTAACAAGCTTGGTGGAGGAAGCCGGGCTGTTAGAAAGAGTGGGGACCGGTGGAATTACAGGTTACTTCCAGGACTCTCTCATCACCAAGAATTCCACACCATTCTAAAGAAGTTCTGACATCTCAGATCAAACAATTTCCTCACTTTGCTCACTGTAATGATTTCAGAGCCCCATCACTTCAAAACTGACCTCCTGCCTCCACAGAGGTAGGGGTACCAGCCTGAGAGCTAGCCTGAATCCATATCAAAACGCTAACCCCTTTGATTGAAGGGCTGAGCAAAGAACTCCTCCCAAAGCTTCCATTTAAAGAGAACTCCCAGGCCAGCCTTCTCTTCATTCTCCATAAGCTGCATTCTTTTGGACTGTATTCCATCATGTCCATGTGCTAGTACCTGCTTCCCTTCTTCCTTCTTCCTCTCCTTTTCAATTTTCTTGTGTGTGTGTTGTTCACCCTCATTAGACTGTACACTCCTTGAAGGAAGGAACTATCCTTTTCCTGTTTGTATCCCCTGCACTTAGAACACTCTTTGGTACACAGTAGTTTCTTAAAAATATTTATGGTCTGACTAATCACAGGATTTTTTTTTTCCTTAAACTTATCTTGATTCCGGCTGGAATTTTTAGTGCAAACTAGAGAATCTTTGACATTTTTCTGATAATAATGCTCTTATATACCACTCTCCTATTGGCTCTTGGCAAAGAGGCAGGGGACTATGAAAGTGAAATGCTCCATATATTGTTCAATGGAGTTGCTCTGTAGGCCATTTTTCCTTCTTCTTGTTCAATCATTTTCAGTCATGTCTGTCCCTTCATGACCCCATTTGGAGTTTTCTTGGCAGAGATACTGGGGTGCTTTACCATTTCCTTCTCCAGCTCATTTTACAGATGAGGAAGTGAAGCAACAGCGTTAAGCGACTTGCCCCAGGTGACACAGTAAGTGTCTGCAGTTGGATTTTAATTTAGGAAGAGGAGTCTTCCTGACTCCAGGCCCAGCACTCTTTCCATTGTGCCACCTAGCTACCCTCATTTTTACTTCACTGTGTTTTTTGTGGGTTTTTTTTTGTAGGAGATTGGATTCAATTTTGAGGGAATGGAGTAGCATTTTTAGAAATAACCACAATATGATACAAAAACAAAAGCCATCAATCGGACATTAATATCAATAATGTTCCATTGTCATCATATGCAGAATATGCCTCCCCTACACAAGCAGAGGGTACACTCTTCAACCCCATGAAATCTTGCCAGACTTTGAGGGTAAACGATGAAAGAAGGCAGCATGGTATGATAGAAAACACTCAATTCAAAGACAGAGGATCTCAATTTAAATTGACAAATCATTTCAATTCTCTGGACCTCAAGTTTCTTTATCTATAAAATGGGGGAGTTGGACACTATGACCTCTAAGGTCCCTGCTGGCTCTAAATGGTCCTATGAACTTTACTATTTATTTGAGCATTCTCATAACTGAAAAAAAAAAAACAAACAAGTTATCACACCCAGAATTTGTTCCAGATGATACACAGATCTTGGGTGGGGTGGGGTAGGGTAGGGTAGGGTAGGGTAGGGCAGCAGGAGATAGTATGTGGATAGTTAAAGCCCACATTCAATCTTCAATATAGTAAAATACTCTGCAATTAACTGGTTAGTGAGGACATGAAATCTATTTTAATCTGCACTTTTCTCATTGACAAGTCGATTTAACTCAACCTCTTACTGAATAGTAAGTAGATTGGTAAGTATTACTAACAACCTTCAATTCAAGCTTTTACTGAATAGAAGACTAAATTCCTGATGGAGTTCTAGATTTTTATAACACATCCAGGCGTGTTTCATCTGGTCCTGTCTGTCCATTATTGAGAAATCTCTGACCTTTGGGTCAGGTATTACACTCTGAATACAATCAATAGGGTCAGGACAAAAACTGAGCAAACGTCAGCTTTTGGGGAGGAAAGCCACTCCAGCATATAAATTTGACTCATAAAAATACTTTAAATAATTTAAATAAATAAATAAATTTAAATAAATAAAAATACTTTAAATAATTTAAATAAATTAAATAATATTTAAATAAAATATTATTTCTACATAACCAGAATTTTTTTTTTTATTTTTTGAGAACGCCTATATGTGTGCTATTGACTTAGCTTAACTTTAGTTTTATGCATGTATATTCATTTTGTGCAAAAGGGCAAAGATTCCTTAAAAGGGAATGAGTTTTAAAGGTGTATTAAGATCAGTATTATAAAGTTAATGCAGTTAGGGAGCCAAGTAGCTTCTGAATTTCTATGAGTTTTTTCTCAACAGAAGATCTAAATTCCTTGTCTACTAAGTAAATTGGACAATAGAATCATAGCCCCAGAGCAGGATGGGAAATCAGAGGCCATGGAGTCCAATCCTCTCAGGAAGTTAGGAAATAAGGGTCAAAGATGTGGAATGATTTGTCCAAGGTCACACAGACAGTAAATGCCAGAGAAGGGATTTGAACTCAGGGCCAGGGTAAACTGATTGTCACTTTTGGCTTTAGAATCAATACATGCTAAGGATGTAGCAACATAAAGAAAATCTTCCTTAGCGTTTAGTTGTACTTCATCCTACACTAGGTACTATACAAAAAGAATAAAAGAATTAGCATTTTTATAGCACTTTTACAGTTACAAACTATTTAATAAACATTATTTCATTTTATCCTCACAATACATCCCTAGGAGAGTGGGGCTAGGATTATTCCCATTTCACAGATGAAACAACTGAGACAGATAGAGGGGAAAAGGCTTGCCCAGTGTCACACAGCTAGCCTCCTTAAATTCAAAAGCAAAAGTACATATGCATGCTTTCCATACAAGCAGCAGAATAAAAATGTTAAATCGATAAAGAAACTGGACATTAAACAATCACTAAAGCAATGTTATGTGTTGGAGTAGGCATGACACATGAGTTGTAATTGGAAGCCCTGAGATTAAGTGTTGACTCAGTCACACATTGGCTGTTTGTTCTAGAGAAGTCATCTGTAAAATGAGGGTGATAATATTTACACAGTCTACTTCCCAGGGTTGCGAGTGTATGCACACTACACATATTACATACACATGTGTATTGTATGCATGCATACGTGTCTTGCTGTATTGTGCACATGTCTGGATGTATGCATGCATGTACACATGTAGTTATATGTATTGTGTGTGCATATATGTATTTGTACTCTTGTGTATCGCATGCACATATGTATGTGTGTATATATGTATATGTGCCATCTACATGCCCATGTATGTGTATCATGTACATGTGTATGCGTGTATTTGTGTTATATGTTGTATGTGTATATGTGTGTATTGTCTATATACATGTGTATTGTATTGACGTAAGCATTAATATGTACAAACATATCTATAGAAGAGCTATCTTTTGATTAAATTCAATAAACATTTCTTAAGCATCCATGATGACACTGTGACAGACACTGAGGATATAAAAGCCCAAAATGAAATGACTCCTTGTCCTGAAGGCGCTTACCAGGCTCAGGTAGCAGATACCTTGTTCACAGAGAAGTACATACAAAACAATACACAGATAGAGTTTAAGAGTCAGTATGAACTGGAAGATTCCCCCCAGGACCTCCGGGGAAGGTCACACCTTAGAGGTGGTACCTGAGCTGTGCTTTGAAAGAAGATAGCGATTTGAAGAAGGGAAGGTTAGGAGAGATTGCCTTCCAGTGCTAGGTGGTGGTTTGTGCTTAAGGGCACTGAGTTGGGGGCTAGAATGTCAGGAACAGAGATCAGAGACCAGTTTGGCTAGAAATGAGAACATGTGAACGGTAGCCACAGGAAACAAGATCAGAAAAGAAGGTGTAATAAAGATTGCAGAGGGTTTTAAATGCCAGGCTGATGGGTTTCTATTTTCTCTAAGTGGCAGCAGAGAGTTACTATTTGAGTGGGGAGTGACATGGTGTGATCTGTGCTTTAAGAATATCAATTCGGCAGCTGTGTTTGGAAGATGGATTTGGAAAGGGAAGCAAGAAGACCAATTAGGCCATTGCAATCCTTTTAATTGCTGATGAAGATCTAAAGGAAGAAAACAAGCATTTATTAAGCACCTACTATATGCCAGGCGCAGTGCTGAGCAAGCACTTTGCAAATATCCTCTCATTTGATCCTCACAAGAACCCTGAGAGCTAAGCGCTATTATTATCCTCATTTGAGGAAGCCATGGGAGACAGAGATTAAGTCATTGCGTAGGATAGTATCCAGTCAGTGTCTAAGGCAGGATTTGAACTCAGATCTTCCTGACTCCAGCTCTGCACTGTTCCACTTTGCCAGAATAGCGACTTGATGGAAAGAAAGGGAGAGATGTAAAAGATTCTATGGAAGTAGAATTGAAGTCTTGGCAAATTCTTGGACATGAAAGGTGAGAAACAGGAAAGCATCAAGAATGACTTTAAGGTTGAAAAACTGGCAGGATGGTGGTAGCCTCTACAGAAATAGGGAAGTTTGGAGAATGGATGAGTTTGCAGGAAAAATAAAATTAGTTGTTTCAGAAACATTGAGTTGGAGATGCATCTAGGTGGAGATGTCCGACAGGCAGTGCTTAATGAAGAGACTAAGGCTGGATAGAAAGATCTCGGAGTTATCTTTATAGAGACAATAATTCAAGAGAGATATTAGGACTAGATACATAAATTGGAAATCATCTTCATAGAATTGATCGCTGAACCCATGGGAGCTGAGGAACTGACCAAGAAGAAAGTGAGAAGAAAACAGGACAGAGCCTTAATGTAATGTAATGTAATGGATAGCATTCAATTTAACATCATCAGAGCTGAGCTCAAGTTGTGTCTCAGATCAGCACTAGCTAAGTGACCACAGGCATGTTACAGAACCTCTCAAAGCTTTAGTTTCTTCATCTGTAAAATGGAGTTGTTGAGGCATGTCCAACTTTTTATGACCCCTTTGGGAGTTTTCTTGGCAAAGATACTGTAGAATGGTTTGCTATTTCCTTCTCTAGCTCATTTTTACAGACAGAGAAACTGAGGCAAACTGGATTAAGTAACTTGCCCAGGGTTACATAGCTAGTAAGTGTCTGAGGCCAGATTTGAACTCAGGTCTTCCTTCTTCTTGGCCTGGCACTCTATCCATTGCCCCACCTAGCTGCTCCTAAAAAGGGGAGGGAAGAGTGTTATAATGTCTATTGTAAAAGGTATCAACAGGAGTCTGATTAACTTAATAAGGTTAAAAGATGAGGACTTTGTACAACCACCTCAATTACCCACTAGGGAGATGTTATCAAAGTCTCATTCTTGGGGATCTTTCTACCACATGTAGGGAGAAATACTAGAACAAAATCCTTGTCCTTTAACCTTCTTTAGGGAAGAGAGTTGACCCAAAATGGAAAAGGAACTCCTTAGGTGGAAAAAGGGAAACAAGATTGTTTCAGGGTGAGAGTCATGGTGGCAAACTCAGGAGAATCAGATGCACAGCCAGGAGGGGAATGATAAATATAATATAAAATAATATAATATTAAATAAATAAATAAAATATAAAATAAATATAAATAAGTATAACCCCACCACATTTTCATTGAAACTGTTGAAAGGAAAATATTACTACTAATATTGTGCTCCTCACTTAGGCACTGGTCACCCAAAAGCTATTTAATTTAATATTAATCAAAATCCAAGCCATTTCTAGTTTGGAGATGCCAAATTGGCATAGTTCCACATGCCCTCTAATATGACTATGTGACCCCAAGAATATTTCAGGTAACATTTTTAGGAATCTTGAATGAGAGATCTTCAAATATAGTATGGGTTAGCATTCTAGAATTGAGGCTCATTCCCCTATAGGAATCTCCAATAGAATAGATTATGAGCTCTTTGAGGGTAAACACTTGTCTTTTGCCTCTTTTTATTTGTATACCCAGGACTTGACACAATACCTGGCATTTATTAGGTGCTCAGTAACTCAATAATGATTGAGATCTATATCAAGAATTCAAAAAGACTTGGAGGTGGTTTGAGTGTGGACCATAATCTAATCCCTTCTGGGAACTGAAGGAGATTGTCTTTAGCTTTGTCAAAAGTCTAGTCAATTTGTGGTAGGAAAAGCAATGATAATGTTCTTATCCAGACAAGAAGTATTTGTTAAATTTCCAATTATCACCTTTAATCCATCCACCAATTGAAGGCTTTTTTGTCTTCCACCTTCCACAGAAGCTTTTCCAAGGAAAAAAGGGCTTTAGAGAAAATAATCATTTCTCAAATATTTCTAGAGAAACTAAAAATGAGATTTTTCATTTGCTTCCAAACCATGGTCCTAGACCTTAGTGGAAAACGGGACAGCACATGCATTCCTTAGCCTCCTTAGCTTGTTAACTGTTTAGTTGTTCACTAAATGTGAAATCAGACAATAAGGATTAGTGCAATCAATAGATTATATATTCTGTACCAACTGCATTTTGTATCCATAAAAATAAATGGTAATGAAATAGAGAACTGAATAAGAGCTAATTATCCATATGTGGTAGCTTTAAAGTTGACAAGTTAAACATGAGTTCATTTGATCCCCCAACAATCCTGTGAAGGTAGGCACACAGATGAAATTCCTTTTTTTATAAACAAGGAAACAGAGGTTCAGACAAGTATACCCACAGACGTATAGCTATCGAGTGCCAGAAGCTGGTTTCAGCTCCCGACTTCAAGTTCAATGATTTTAAATCCACATTACCTCTCTGGGGCGAAGGAGTGGAAAGATGGGATGCGAGAAAACAAAGTTAGAAAGGATAGAAAGAGAAAAGAAAAATAGAGAGAGATAGGGAGTAGTAGGAAATCAATCGGGAAAGCTAAGAACCAGTAAGTTTGGGGTGGATGGGAGGAATGGTGCTGGGGATGGCAAATTAACTGAAAGCGGGGTTACTAACCAAGCTATAGGCGGCACCGGGAGGAGGAGGAGGAGGAGGAGGAGAGGAAGGAGGGGTTTGGCAAAGGGCAAAGACAGGGCAAGACATAAAAGGAAGATGATACCAACCGGCTGATGCCATCGCTAACCTACAACAGAAAGCAGTTTGAAGAGTTAACAGCAACAAGAACAAACAACAACAACGAATACCAAAGGGAGGTAAGTGCTGGAAACTGGGTCTGGTTCAGTGCTGGAGCTGGAAAGTGACCAGACCCGGAAAGTGACCAGACCCCATCCGCCGCTACCAGTGCTGGGACCTTGAGAAGCGCAACTTGATCAATTCGCAGAAGTGCCTGGGTCCCCAGCAGCCGCAGAAATATGAGTGAGCTGTACAGCAAAGCCGAGACCGTCATGCTCCGGAAAAAATACCTCGGGTGAGGTTCTGGGCGCAGACCAACATGGGCTGAGGGTCGGGGGTGGTGTAGACTGACGGAAAGTACGCAAAGGACTGCTATGCCACAGACCTGGGAATGGGGGCCGATCCTAAGCCTTCTGAAGCCTCTCTCTAACAGAGGGTCGGAAGTGAGGAAATGAGAGTGGTCCTGGGTAGCCAAGGCTGGGAGTAGATCTGGCCAGCCAGACCCAAGTAGAGCCAGGGTGCGTCCGCTCGCGTCCCCAGCCTAGGGCTTGCGGCGTGCTACCTGGCTGCACATCTGCATATGTTAATACCTTCCCTGCATATGCACACCTACGTTTGTTAATACCTGCGTACCTGTAGCCTGAATATGCACACCTGCATATGTTAATACCTGCCCAGCCTGGCCGCCGGATTTCTCGATTGTCTGGGGTTTGGGGATGGGGGTGGGGGGGTAAGGCTGGATTACAGAGACAGACAGAGAGACAGAGACAGAAACAGACAAAGAGAGTTTCCACCTCGATCTCCAAGAGTCAGTCCTGAGCCCAGCGGTGAAGATGACGGTCTCTGCTCCTTACTCTGCTCAAGGAACAGGACCGAGTCAGCTTCTCTCTAGAAAGGTAAAGAGGTGGCATCTCGGCTGCCTCCCCTCGTCCTCCCCTTCTGCTGTCCCACCCCTCCTCCTGTGCCACCTGGGGCTCCCCTGGCCGGAGCTGCGAAGCTTCCCAGGGAGCCGCTGCGGGTAGATAACAGGAATCGTGCATCATAGCCTCGAAGAAATGCACTACTCCCACTCCCATCACCCTTTCAGGAAACTTTCCACTAGAACCTCGGGACGTCCAGACACGCCGGTTTGTGGCCAGCACTGCAGCCACTAGTCCGTCAGAAATCTCTCGGACCCAGAGAGGTCACGTTCTTTGTGGGGACCTTTCCTGCCCCCGACCCTCACCCCAGCGTTTAACAGTGCCTGGCACAGAGTAGGAGTCTAATAAATCCTTGCTGCCTGACAGCACGCCACCCCCCACCCGCACCCCTGACTCCTGCCCAGCAGGTACTGGGGCAAGAGTAAATGGGATGGGACCGACTGGCCCAGTCAAGCAAGTCTCTGGGGTGGGGATGGAGGGGTAGGGGATGGGAGTGCCAGCTGGGTTCTAGCTCTAATGCCTCCCCATAGCCTGTCCCGAAGTACCTTGAAATGTATATTCTTAGACGTACACGTCGTCTTCAGGGTTTGTTTCATTTCTGTATTTATATAATCAGCTCTTGGCACATAGTGGGGGTACTTAAGAAATGCCTTTTGATTGACGTGATTGGCACCAGTGGGTAGAGGGATTCTGTTCTCTCTCTGGGGCTATGGCAAGTAGCATGCTAATAAAGGAGGATCTTAGAGAACTCTTGAGTGTTCTCTAATTTTGTTCTTAGAGAAAGAAATATTCAAGCTACTTAAGCTCAGGAGTGGTTGCCAAAGCCAGCCAAAGAGAAGCTTTGTCCTCTGAGAACTAAGCACCAGTTTTGTTGTTCTGTTGAGGGTTTTTTTTTTCCTAATAAAAAAAAAAAAACTCACATGTTTTTGGAAGCAAATAATAAAAGGAAATTGTATTTGATGAGTGAGTTCCCAATACCTTATAGTCATAGTTTTAGGTGACAACTGAATTTGATTTAACTAACATTTAATAAGTGCTTACTATGTATTAGGTGCCACAATATAAAGACCAAACAACAGTTAGTCTCTGTCCTCAAGGATTCTAAGAAGGAAAGACTATAGAATTTCTTTTTATTTTTCCCCACTTAAGAGTATCTTTTTAATTATATGTAAAGATAGTTTTTCAGCATTCACTTTTATAAGATTTTGAGTTGCAAATTTTTTTCTCCCTTCCTCCCTCTTTTCCCTCTTGTTTCCCTTTCTCCCATCTCGACAAGTCAGCAAGCAATCTGATATAGGCTATACATGTGCAATCATATTAAATATATTTTTACGTTAAAGACTATAGAATTTCAAACTGAACGGGGCCTTAAAAATCATCTAGTCAAATCACCTCATTTTACAAGTGAGGAAACTGAGGCCCTCAAAAATCAACCATTAAGAGACAGACTGAAGACTCTTAATTCCACTCGTGGTCCAAATCCAGCAGTCTCTCCAGAATGCTTTGAGGTACAATAGCTAATTTAATCATGTAAGAAAAACTCTGGGACCATTCTTATCCGATAAGCCCCTAGATCTCGTTATTGACCTCCCTACAGTTTCATTTGTTTCCATTCCCTTGTTATTGCATCATTCCTAGAATACATACACACATATTTATGTATGTATGTATATATCTGCATTCATTCATTGATATGAGACAGTGTAGAAGAGAACTGTGTTAAATTGTACTGCCTCTGGCACTCCTGGCTGGGTGACTCTGAACTCACTTAACCACACAATGATCTAGGCAACTATTTACGACTCTAGGCAAAGATGGTTCTCTAGACCAATGTAACCAAATCAGTGTAATCCTTAATAGATCACGCATTTGTCTGATGATGTTAACACCATCACAGATATACAGCCCCACCTATCTACAATTTTTCTTGAAGCAATCAGAGTTAAGTGACTTGCTCAGGGTCACCCAGCTAGTAAGCATCTGAGTATGGATTTGAACTCAGGTCCTCCTGACTGGTGCTCTGTTTACTGAGCCACCTAGCTGCCCCTATAAATGTTTTAAGGAAAGGTTATCTTCTAGTCACAAAAATAAGAAAAGTTTGTAAGCAGTTAATAGAATGGAAATTCATTTTCTAACTGCTCATAATAGGCATGGTGGATAACAAGCTGGTCTTGTACTTGAGAAGATATGGGTTCAATTCCTGCCTCTGATATATAACTGTTGTGTGACCTTGAGCATGTTATTTAACCAGTCAACAAACATTTATTAAGTACCTCCAATGTGCCAAGCATGGCACTAAGCACTGGGGGTATAAAGAAAGGCAAAAGCAATACCTGCCCTTGAGGAGTTTAATCGGGTAGACAATCAGCAAACAATTGTGTGCAAACAGATGTGTACAGAATAAAGCTGGCATAATCAGTAGAGAGAAGGCTCCAGCGCTAAGGTGGATTCCGAAGGATACCCTCGGGTTCTCTTAATGAATCACGTATAGGATTTTTATGAAATTTGTCACAATTTTAATAAACCTATAAGCTGCAAAATTAGTGTTGATCTGTATTGACGCAGGAAGTTTCTGCACCTAAGAGCTCCATAGACTGATGAAATTAATGGTCGGGGCAGGGGGGAATTACTACCTTTAACATATAGATTGTTTTATGTGTTAATTAGTCATTCAATCATGTCCAACTCTTCATGACCAAGTTGGGGTTTTCTTAGCAAAGATACTGACTCAGTTTGCCATTTCCTTCTCCACCTCATTTTACAGATGAGGAAACTGAGGTAAATGTGGTTAAGTGACTTGCCCAGAGTCACATGGCTAGTAAGTGCCTGAGGCTGGATTAGAACTCAGGAAGATGAATCTTCCTGTCTTCAGGGCTAGCACTCTAAAAGCTACCTTGTTTTATAGCTAGTACTGTCAAGGATTTCAACTATTATGGAGAAGTTTATTTTTAAATGTTCATAGATATCCTCAGTGGAAACACTGAGCTTTCTTACTTATGTTCTCTCTGGAAGAACCTTTATAACAAGACTAAATTATTAAGATTAAGTCAGCTAAGTGGCATAATGGATAGACTGGTGGGCCTGGAGTCCCTTCTAAGGGTTCTTCCTGCTCCAAATTTGTGATCCTATATGGTTGTGCCTTTGTTTACCCACCTGTAAAATGAAGGTGTTGGACTTGATGGCCTCTGAGGTCCCTTCTAGCTATGTCTGATTCTATGAAATGTAGTATATGTACTTATGAAGGTTTTTTTTTAAAGTAATCATTGAGGTTTTGGCATAGCCCCTTGATCTGAGCCTTCCCTAAGAAGTCTAGGGGTACTCTGTCAATCTATAGGTTCTACTCTGTGTCCTCTGAAGTAATTTCCAGTTTTGAGACTTTCAGACTCTTATGATTCTGAGTAATGGCTGCCAGACCAAGAATGGCTTTCTGTCTTGATTTTTAGGCCATCCTGTAAAGTTTTCTTCGCCAAGGACCCCCTGAAGATAGTTCGGGCCAAGGGCCAATACATGTTTGATGAAAATGGGGAACAATACCTGGACTGCATCAATAATGTTGCTCACGGTGAGTACAGAGGGATACGTTTCGTGGCCAGCACAGATTTATGGGAGCTAAGCTACGTTGCTGCAGTTGTCAGTGGTTCCTTCAGGCTAGTGCCACTTGGCTGGGCCAAGAGTTGGGAAGGGGAAACAACCGCATTTCTTCTGTGCTACTTGGTTCTTCTCTTCGTTTCCCAGGCACTTGGAATTGTAATGAGTTTCCTGTGCTTTTTGTTTCCTAAATTTCAGTGGGACACAGTCACCCAGAAGTGATCAAGGCTGCTGTGAAACAGATGGAGTTGCTAAATACAAATTCTCGATTCCTCCATGACAGCATTGTTGAGTATGCCAAGCGCCTTTCTGAAACTCTGCCTGAGAAACTATCTGTTTGCTATTTTGCTAACTCGGGGTATGTTTCAGGCTTTGTTTGTTTGTTTTCTTTTCATCCTGCTTTCTTCTCTCCCCTTCTCATTTTATTTCTTTCATATAAATGTATCACCAATTATGTTTTCCGGTCCATATATTCCTGAAAGTGACTGTAGATTATTTCCTAGAGCATATGGAACACCTGAGAAGGTGCTCAAATACTTTGAGGACAGCCTAGGCTAATAATTTGCTGATTAGTATGGGGCAAACCAACTCAATTCAATTCAACAAAAATTTATTAAAATCTTAGCATGAGTCAACCATTGTGCTAAGGGCTCAGCAGAGGGAGACAGAAATAAAACAGGTCCTGCCCTCAAGAAGTTTACATTCTATTGGAGATAACCTATTTTTTTAAGTGGCTCAGCTTCCTGTTTTCCAGTGGAGAGAAAAAGGCCAGATGTTAATGAAACTTAAAGTCATCGTGAGCACTATATTTAATGTAGTAAAAGCCATGTCAAAGATATCAATGTGCGGTGCTCATGTTGGTATACATAAGCAGTCAAAGTGTGCCCCAAAATGATTAGCACCACAGTGTAGGGATTAGTCAGAGATCTGATGGAAATTCTCAACAAAAGAATCTGTATTGAGATATACAATACAGGAATATTCAACACAACACAGGAATAAGGGATTTTGCCAAAATGGGAGAAAGTGTCTCAACAGATTATCATCTCTATGAGACATTTCTTAAGACAAATCAATCAAGCATCTTCCACTAGTACTGAAATATAGCTTAAAGAAATCCAAGTCATTAGGTTCCTTTCATTACTAAAAGTCTGTTTCTATGATTTTCAAGACATTCCAGAATGAAGTGTTTATTTAACCCTAAACTTTTTTCCCTTGTAAAGAATTTCAAGACAATGCTAGGATCTAAATTATAGTTGTGAAGCATTCTTGTCTTCTCTAAGTGAAATCTCACGAAGAATGATTGATTCAGTCTCTAGAGATTCATGTGCTGATGGAGATGCATAAGCTAAATAATTTCATAAAGTCCTTCTTCTCTCTGATGCCCAGCATCTCTATCCATGTGACCTTCTAAGACTCTCCAGAGAGTTTGCCTTTTTTGCCTTTTTTTTTAGTTCCCAGTGTTGGGAGATAGTGTTACGTCTTCTTTTAGGGGCAGCTAAGTTGTGCAGTGGATAGAGTGCAAGCCTAAACTCAGAAACACTCATCTTCCTGGGTTCAAATCTGGTCTCAGACATTTACTAGCTGTGTGACCCTGGATGAGTCACTTAACTCTGTTTGCCTCAGTTTCCTCATCTGTAAAATGAACCAAGAAGGAAATGGCAAACCACTCTAGTATCTTTGCCAAGAAAACCTCCAATGGGGGTCGCAAAGAGTTGGATACAACTGAACAACAACTTCTTTTAATGTAATGTCTTTAGGTTCTATGAAGGTGAAACAAGTAGGGAACATTTACTATTGCCTCCATTTCATAAGAAAATGAAACAATTAGTATTTGCCAGACACAATTTACTCTTGATAATAGCAAATAGGAACAGAATTTGCACTTCTCTCTGTTGTAACCAAGCTTAACAAAGCCTTCTTATTGTCCTAAATGGTAGCTTTACTGCTGTGAGCGGGTGAGGCTAAGGCTTAAATGGGACCAACAGTATTCCTTTTCTTAAATATGTCTGACTCCATATCAATGCTGAAGCAAAATAGCCAGAAATGTATGAGGCAGCATGGCATAGTAGATAAGACCTGGAAAGTCATATCTCAAACACTTATTAACTGTGTGACCCTAAGCAAGTCACTTATCTTCTGGGGTCCAGTTCCCTCCTCCATAAAATGAGGGGGTTGGATTCAGTGGTTTCTAAGTTCTCTTGCTACCTTTAAATCCATAATCCCATGGTCTTTTTATAGGAGTCAGAAGGACCTAGGTTCTAGTCCTGCATCTGACATATACTGGATTTTTTACTGTTGGCAAGCCTCCTAATTTGCTGCTTGGTAACTTTTTGAGGCTACCTGTTACAAAGAAAATGCATTGGAAGTGGGAGTTTCTTCATTGTGAATTCTATGGACCAAATAGAATTCAAATTCTAGTAAAAGAAAGCAGAGAGTAGAGAGAAAGGAAGGAAGATAGGAAGGAAGGAAAGAAGGATGGAAGGATAGAAAGGAGGGAGGTAGGAAGAAAGGAAGAGAAAGAAGGAAGGGAGAGAGGGAGGGAGAAAAGGAGAAAGAGAGGAAAGAAGGGAAGGAGGGAAGAAGGAAATGATTGTCTGATATCAAGTACAGCTGAGAGGCCTAGGATCTGAAATGCATATTGTTCACATTATAACTTCAGTTGGAATTATAGTTCATGCTGTTGTTGCTTTTCCTAGCTGATAAGAATTAAAATAAGGTGTGAGGTTTATATGGAAGACTCAATGAGGATCGAGGAATACAACCAATGCTTTGTACGATGAAGAACTAGCCACTTTTATGGACTATCCATGTTAGCATCAAGTCATACTACTAAGATATTTGCATCTAGCATTTTATTTTATTTTTCAGTTGAGTTGTTTCTTTCTGCAAACACATTAGCAAACAATTATGTGAATGAGGATGTCAAAAAGGACTATATGTCACTTGCCACCCTAATGTGTCTCTTTCTAGATCTGAAGCCAATGATCTTGCTTTACGCCTGGCTCGGCAATACAGAGATCACCAAGATGTGATCACACTTGACCAGTAAGTCTGCAATTATGTAATTATGAAGGAATCCAGCTGATTTTTCTGCACTGTTTTGAGTTGGAGTAGAAGACAAATTTATGTTTCAATAGACATCTCAGTATAGTAAGTGAAGGGTGGATGTAGGGTTTAATGTTGTTTATTTTTTATTAATTGTGGATTCGCAAGGACAGTACTGTAAAGGCTATTCTAATTGCCGAGGACTTTGCTTGAGAAAAGGGTAAGCTACTGCAAGAGGATAGCAGTGCTTTGCTTATAATATTTGGACCTCCTGAACCAAATAACTAGGACTTTCATTGCTACACATAATGGGAGGAGCAGGTGAGGGGAGCAATGTTTTTCCACTCAATCATTATTTTTTAAACATGCAACCTTATTTAAATTATAAACTACTATGTAGGCCACTTCAAGAAAAAATTTTAAAGAAAACATATAAGTGCATTTATGTGTGTAGGTATAAACTGAAGAAAGAATACACGTAATTATCATATAAAATATTTGCTGGTTTGTTTGTGTTTTTTTTTACATTTTCTCATGCAAAGATAAGCATTCTATTCAAGTTCATCCCCACCAGTCTCAGTCTTTATCACATTTGGTGTTTTCTCTCTCTTTTCACAATGTTGTTCTTTACCATCTATCTCAAACAGCATTCTTAGAAGTCGCAGTTCATATGTTGAGGAAACACTCTTTGCTATACAGTTAAAATCCTGTTGCACAGTAAATCTACCAATAACACCTTAATTTTTCCACCTGATACAGAAACATGCCCCACCCCACCTCCGCCCTCAACAAAAGTCAATCAGAGGACACAATGGCAAGTTGCCTTCCAGTGATTTATTCACGAACCACTATTCTTTATAATTTAAACGTGTTTAGCAACTGCTAAACTCCAAGCAATAACTGTGTAATTCTGTCTCATCTCCTGGGTCACTGTACAAAAAAGGGAGTTGAGATGATCACCCATATGTATCAGTCAACTCGTCCAAATTATTAATAAAAAAGAATGACATTTTCAGACTTAATATATTGAAATTCCACAGAGATACATATTGATAAAAGAGGCTGATATTTTCAGATTTAGTGTTTTGAAGTTCTATGCGTACATATATACACATAAACATATATGTACACAGACATGCTACATACATATACTTAGATGCCTATAATTACCCTCATAGACATATATATATTCATATGCATTTATGTACGGCTGTGTTATACTTGTTTGTCCTCTGTTTCTCTGGGGTGGATAACATCTTCCTTTGTAAGTCCAAGTCTTTCCATATTTTTCTAAGTCCAACGACTCATCATTTCCTATACCCCAGTGATATTCCAACCTCATACTGTCTAGCTATTTTAAATAATCTAAAACAATATTGATTAATATGGCTGGCATATAGTGTAGTTGCCCTGTTTTTCTCTTTTGATTAAATCTATTTTAGCTTTAACTGTAACTTTATCTGGCATCATGATTACTACCCCTGCTTTTTTTTTCCTAATAAATTCTTCTGATCTTTATTTTATATTTGTGTGTATCTCTTCACTTCCTATCCCTCCTGACTCCTCTACTTTACTTCTACCTGCTACCTTGCCCTACTATTACTTAACCTATCCCTCCAAAGATCCTTCCTTTTTCCTTTCCCCCTCATTAATCTAGACACCCTTCTATACCCTCGCTTATCCTGTTCCCTCACCTTCCCTCTAAAAATCCCTCCCCCCCTTCTTATCCCCTTAGCCTTTTATTTCTTTCTGAATTTAGAAGACTTTTACACCCTTCTAGATATATGTATATATACATATATATACATATATACATATATATATATGTATATATATATATATATGTACCTTGTTCCCTGTTTAACCCATTCCTGATGAGAGTGGGGTTCCAGAACTACCAGCCCTCCTCCCCCATCTGTGTCAGTTCTTCCTCTTGTACCTCATTTGTATAAGATCATTACTTTTTACCTTTTCCTAGATAATATTACTTTTGAGAATCACATCATATTCAGCTCTATCCCAACTTTTCTTTTGAACTACCCAATTACTAATTATGATCTTAGACATACAGTTTACATTTCCTTGTATAAAAAGTAAACGGTCTGTCCTTATTGAGTACCTTGTAATTAGTCTTTGATGTTTACCTTATTTTTTTCTTGGACCTTGTATGTCAAATTTTCTATTAAGTTCAGGTCTTTTTGCAATAAAATCCTGAAAGTCTGGCAATTCATTGACCATTTTTTTTTCATTCAAGATTATGCTTAATTTTGCTAGATATGATATTATCAGCTGCAACTCCAGTTGTTTTGCTCTTCAATATATGGGGTTCCCAAACCTGTGGTCTTTTAGTGTAGCTGCTGCTAGGTCTTTTGTGTTCTAACTGTGACTCTGCCATATTTGAATTGTCTTTTTCCTGTTGCCCATAATATTTTCTCCTTGACCTGGGGGTTTTGAAATTTAGCTATGATATTCCTTTAGGTTTTCCTGACAGAATCTCTTTCAGGTGGTGATCAGTGATTTTTTTCTATTTCTATCTCTTGTTGTAATGCTTCAGGACAAATTTCTTTAATTATTTCTTCTATCAAGATTCTTTTTTTGATCATAGCTTTCACATAGTCTGATTATTATGTTTTCTCTTCTTGATCTATTTTCCAGATCCATTGTTTTTCTTATGAGATGTTTCACATTCTCTTCTATTTTTCTATTCTTTGTATTTTATTTTTTCTTGATATCTTATAACTTTGCTGGCTTCTCCTTGCTCAATTCTGATTTTTCAAGCTGTTGTCTTCTTTAAGATTGTGGGTCTCCTTTTCTAATTGGTTGACTTTCTTTTCATAATCTTCCTTTTTTTCTTGGATTGTTTTAATTTTGTTTTTGTTTTTTTTTAGTTTTTCCTCAATCTCTCTCATTTGATTTTTAAAGTTCTATGAATTTTTTATAATTAATTTTTATTTTCTAATTTCTAATTTTTATTAGTTTTCACATTTACTTCCATAAGATTTTGAGTTTTGAATTTTCTCCCCTACCTTCTCCTTCCCCTTACCAAGATGGCATGCAATCTGATATACATATGCATTGATATTAAACCTATTTTCACATTAGACATGACATAAAGAATTAGAACTAATGGGAGGAACCATGAGAAAGAAGAAATAGGGCAAAATGAGAGAAAAGGAGAGCAAATAGTATGCTTCCATCTGCATCCAGACTCCAAAGTTCTTTCTCTAGATGTGGATAGCATTTTGTATCATGAGTCTTTTGCAGTTGTCTTAAATCCTTGCATTTCTGAAAAGAGCTAAGTCTATCAAGGTTAGTCATAGCACAATGTGGCTGTTACTGTGTATAATATTCTCTTGGTTCTGCTCATTTCACTCAGCATCAGTTAATGTAAGTCTTTCCAGGATTTCCTGAAGTTTGCCTGTTCATCATTTCTTATAGCACAACAGTATTCCATTACATTCATATACCACAACTTGTTCAGCCATTCCCCAATTGATGGGCATCCCCTCAATTTCAAATTCTTTGCCACCACAAAAAGAGCTGCTATAAATATTTTTGTACATGTGGGTCCTTTTTCCATTTTTATGATCTCTGGGATATAGTCCTAGAAGTGATATTGCTGGGCAAAGGATATGCACAATTTTGTAGCCCTTTGGGCATAGTTCCAAATTGCTCTCCAGAATAGTTGGATCAGTTAAGAATTCTTTTTGGGCAGGTAACTATTTGATATTACTCTTTGGGGTAGAAGAAGCTTTTTTTGCTTCAGTATCCTCCTCTGAAGATAAACCTCAGTCTTCTCTATTCCCATAGTATCTTTCTATGGTTAGGTTCTTTATCTTTTGCCTGCTCATTTAAAAAAATATAAGTTGCTATATTGTAATCACCTCTAGTCCTGGGGCATGAGGGGTGGTGCCTCTGGTCTCAGGTCCTCTTTCACTTTTCTCCTTCTGGCCTGGAACTGAAACCAAGAACTCTGGCCTCCTTGAAGTGCCCACAACCAGCATTGTCCTGTCCTACTGCTTCTGCATTCACATCAGCAGAGTCTCAATCTTCCCCTGCTCAGATGTCCCGATTCCCCACACTGTTCAAGAGGTAAAATTCCTATGGTTTGGGCTGAGGCTACCTCCCAACCTTTGCTAGCTCCAGGTTTTGCCACTTGACTGGTTCAGCAGAACTATCCTGGAGGTGTTTGACCTTCCCAGGGACCAAATCTCAGTCCTGGGATTTTTCTTCTGTTCTTCTCCAGTTGTTCTCAGAGGACTACTGTTTTGCCCCAACTCTTGTTTATTTTCACTTCATCACATTTGCCCCGAGGTGCTATTTTTGTCTTGTTTGTTGGGGAAATCTGGAGAGCTTGGAATTTTCTGACCTACTCCTCCATCTACCCAGAATCCCCCAAAATAATTTCTTTAAGAGCTCAAAGTTACAGAATACAATTTAACTTTTAAAAATGCCTTTAAATAAAGGTTTTAAGAATGGTATCTATAGTGGTGAGGATCAGGTGAGGTGGGGGGCATCTCCTGGACAAGCAACTCCAGTGAAGGGCACCATTAAGTTCCCCTCCCACAGAGGCAGCTAATTTTTTGCCAGCCAATGGCCAACTGACTTTCTAAATGTGGCAGAGAAACTTTTTCGCACTTCATAAACACTTCAAGTTATATATGTTTGTGTATGCAATATATGTAATATAGTTTGCCACATTAATACTTTATTACCTACCCATTACTTTCCATGTTTACGTGAGTGGGGAGGGGGAGAGACTAAATCCATCTAATATATAAAAATTGATTCTACCTATATGATTTCAAAGCTCAGCAAGGAAAGGTAGGAAATCTCAAAACAAAATGAATTATGTCCACTTTACCAAACCTAACATTTCATTAGCAAAAACATTTGTTTCTAAACTGAAAATTTCATTTTTAAAGTCCCAAATCTTTCCTTTTCATGTATGTGTGTGTATACATATACACACATATGTAGGCATATCATGTATGTGTGCACACACACATATCTATATCTATACATATATACGTGTGTGTGTGTGTGTGTGTGTGTGTGTGTGTGTGTGTGTGTGTGTGTGTTGTATATGCATGGTGCTGAAGGGGCTAAAGGAGTACTACTGCCACCTTGACCATGTTAAGCAAAGTGTGCTTCCTAGAATCAGGCACTATTTTCTTTACTTTTTCTTGATTATTGAATAATATTAATCTTAACATATTAGAAGAAAACTTCCCTCAAAGTTGTACGTATCACTCTTCCTTTCAGTGCCTACCATGGTCATGTTTCTTCCTTGATTGAAATCAGTCCATATAAATTTCGAAAAGGCAAAGACATCAAGAAAGAATTTGTGCATATAGTAAGTATACACATTAATCTCACCTACCCTGGGAAATAGGATTGCACTTTGACCCACCACCTTCACCGAGATTAGTTTCTAGGGGTGGTTGCTATCAATGTGCCCTTGAGTCTTATTTGCCATTATCCTTGCCAGAGTGAACAACCTCATCACTGTCCTTAAGTCTGAGTTGCTTTATCACAACTTAACACAAAATGATAGTAGTCAATTTTTAAAAACATTTGTGATCCTATAATTTGCAATCTTCTTAAAAAATATAATAACTAAAGATTGATTCCCTTCTTTTTGTTCGCAAAAGAGCAAGTGCCTTTTTTCCCCCATAATTTTAAGCTTTGGAAGTAACACTTGGTAGTTAAAGCATTCATTCAGTTAGCTAAAATGAGCATTACCTCTTCTCCCCTTTCTTCCCTGCCCTCCCTGCTCCTCCCCCCACCCCAACCTCATGGTAGACAATATGTTACAGTGGAAAGGACAATGAATGGCTCAAAGTCAGAAGTTGTTTTTGTTGAGTCTTTTCAATTGCATCTGACTCTTTGTGACCCCATTTGTGGTTTTCTTAGCAGAGATACTGGAGTGGTTTGCCATTTCCCTCTCCAGCTTGCTTTAGAGTTGAGGCAATTGAGGCAAACAGGGTTAAATGACTTACCGGGGATCACACAGGTAGTTAAGTGTCTGAGGCCAGATTTGAACTCAGGAAGATGAGTCTTCCTGACTCCAGATTCAGCTCCCTATCTGGGTGGCTCAGCACCACCTAGTTGCCCAGAGTCAGAAGACATAGGTGCAAATCTTGTCTCTGATGTTCACTACTTGCATGAGCTTAGGTTGCTAAAGCCCCTGGGGCCTTAGTTTCTTCATGTATGAATCAGGGGGATTAGACTAGGTGGCCTCTGAGACCTCTTCGAGATCTAAATTTTAGGTTCCTATCACCTATAACACAATATGGTTGGGTGGCTCTAGATCTATGATTCTATACAAAGATCATGCTAAATTTTCCATGTAGAAAACCTATCTCCTGATGCTTTCAGGCACCAACTCCAGATATCTACCGAGGAAAATATAGGGAGGACCATCCAGATCCAGCTAGTGCTTATGCAGATGAGGTGAAGAAAATTATTGAAGAAGCCCAGAAAAATGGGCGGAAGGTTTGTATTGACCACTATAGACATAATTTAACATCTTTCATAAATTGGCTTGAAAAGGGACTTGGAATTGAGGGGAGAACCAAATCTTATGGTCCTAAATTTTCATGAGATTCTTTTATGATATTCTTTTTGTATTTTCATTGGTACAAACTACAAAAGGGTGGGGACACTGAAGTTTGTTGGCAAGAAGAAGGGGGGACTGAGCCTGGGATTTCCTCAGTGTATGATCACTGCTTTCTCCCTGATGCAGGAAGAAAGAAGATTTCTATGAGACCATGCTCTGGGGGTCAAAGTGCTGGGCAAATGGCACCTTCATGTCTCTTCTCCAGTGGTCCATTTCCAGCCTACCCAAAGGAGTGAGGGTGAAGGCCCTCAGCACGCTGGGAAGAGAAGCATCTATTCTGTTAGCAAATGGCACTAAGGGCTGATGTTGGCTTGAGAAGGGGACATAGTGACCCTTGGGTTCCAGGACCAAACTAGGTTTCAGACAAAGATTTTAGAGCATCCTCAGAACTGGCTCAGTCTTTGGAAACTAGGGGAAGATCTGGACCTGGTCAGATCTACAAAGTCTGAAGGAGAAACCTATCAATATACCTGATGTTTAAAGTCTAAGCAAGTTGCTAATAGTCAAAAAACAGAGCAGGGCAGAGAAGTGCTGGCCAGCCCTTTTTCACCTCAACTGAATTCAGTTTAATGTCCTATACTGGACTTACTTTGGGGTTTTGAAAAGCATAGAATTTCGAGAGGCTCCTTGACATAGTGAAGAAGGTGCCAGACTTGGAATCAGGAAGATGTGGATTCAGATCCTAACTGTGATCTTTGATAGTTGTATGACTCTGACTAAGCCCCAACAACATCTCAGCATCTCAAGGAATTCCATAGGATTGCCTAGTATGTCACAGAGCAATGCTGATGAAATCATAGATGTGGTCCTAGGTCCTGGTCCATTAGTCATATTATAGCCTACATCAAGAGCTCTTAACCTGGAATATGTGACCTGTGTTTTTAAAATATTTTAATAATTATTTCAATAGAATTGGTTTCTTTCGCAATCATTTTTATTTCATCATGCATATAAAACATTATCCCGAAAAGGGATCCACGGGCTTTATCAGACTGCCAAAGGGGTCCAGGACATAAAGGTTATGAACCCCTAGCCCAGATATAATACCTAACATTTGGGGCTTTAAAAAACATATTTTTTACTAACAGAGAGTCTTCTCATCTTCCTCCTCCTCCTTCTCTTTCTCCTGCATCTTCCTTCCCCTTTCTCCCTGCCCTCCTTCTACATGTTTTCTTCTAGGTCTTGGCACTGTATACCAGCAGCAGCAAAAAAAAAAAAAAAAAAAAAACCAGTTGCACAAGAGGTGAAAGTTGCTTATGCTCTTGGGAGCTTCCTGCTTTTTGACTCTAATGGGTCCCTTCAGTGTCATACCCACTTCTCAATCCATCAGCATTGTTTCCAGGAAGACTGCCCTCTCCATTTCCTGGCAAACCTTGGTGCCAAGAGAGGGCTGCCTAAGTTGTATAGGAGGCAGTCAATAAAGTAAGATTGGTGCTCCCCCCACCCCTTACAGAGAGTTGGTTGACACCCTACCCAGAGGATGCAGAGGAAGCCAGACATAAGATGAAAGTTTCAAAAATGGGAGAACTACAGACTTTGCCCTTTGTTCTGAAAGAATCATTTTCTCTTTTCCATCTTTAGCCACTGGAAACACTCCAGCTGCTGGTATACCGTGTGAAAACCTTTGAACTAACGTAAGGGTTCTATATGAGAGAAAGCCACAAGCTAGGTGGTATAGGAGCTCCAAGTGTTGGACTTGGAGCTAGGAAGTCTTGAGTTCAAATCCTAACTGAGGTACTGACTTTCTCTGAGCAAGTCACTTAACTTGATTTCCTCATTCATAAAATGAGGATGATAGTAATAATCCCACTTCTTCTGGGTTATTGTAATGATCAAATGAGAGAATACCTGTAAAGTACTTTGCAGATCTTAATATGCTCTATAAATGTTAGCCAAAATTGTTATTGGAGAGGCAATATTGCATAGTGAATAGAGGTATGGCCTTGGAACCAAGAAAATCTGGGTTCAAGTCTGTTCTCTGATAATTACTGGCTATATGACCCTGGGCAAGTAAGTCACTTAACCTCAGTAGTCTACCCAACTCTTTAAGATTATAAATTGCAGAGAAGGTGCCAATCTGCATTGACTATTTCCTCATCTGGAAGTTTTCTATACCAATGCAATAGCAAGTCTGGTCGTCATCGTCATCGTCATCATCATCATCATCGTAACTGTGTAGAGAGAAGGCAATTCGAGTTTTCTTTGCTTTCATGGACTGGCATTATTAGTACTACATATTTTCAAAATGTATTCAGACTCAGTGCATTGTAATGATGCCTCTGAGTAAAAATTAAATTTGTAAATATCAAATGATCCCTCTTTTTTCCCCTCCATGCCTTATGGTTGATGATGTAACCCTTTTGGAACCACACTGAATTGGTGACCCATGTCTCACACCTTGTGCTTGATGAACTCCTAATGAGAGATTGTCCACGGAATCATTGTATGGCTTCTTTGTCCCGCCTGCAGTGTTCTTTTCTTTTCTAGCACATTCTTGAAATTAGCTGATTTGTAAGGAAAATCATTCTGGTCACTGGGTATACAAAGGGGAGACAATCAGCTTGATGGACTCTGATTTCGTCTTCTTTCATGTAGATTGCTGCCTTTATTGCTGAGTCCATGCAGAGCTGTGGAGGCCAAGTGATTCCACCAGCAGGCTACTTCCAGAAAGTGGCAGAGTACGTACTGGACTTGGGGCACACCGAGCATTGTGACAGTTACCAACTGGAGACTATTTTTGCTATTTAGTCTTCTTTACTCTCCAGTATCGTTATAGTCATTTTACCTGGTGCGAATCAAATCATAATTGATGTATCCCTACATTTTAATATGGAAATCTAGTAATTGTCTTGTAAAGCAATTGGGAAAACTATCCCCTTTTTTGATAATCATGGGTGCCTTTGTAGGATCTCAAGAGTATCATGTCTTTTTGCTTTTCATCATGCCCCTTTACTTTTCAGATATGTCCACAAAGCAGGGGGTGTATTTATAGCAGATGAAGTTCAAGTTGGTTTTGGTAGAATTGGGAAACATTTTTGGAGCTTCCAAATGTATGGTGAAGACTTTGTACCAGACATTGTTACCATGGGTAAACCTATGGGCAATGGACACCCACTGTCTTGTGTTGTGACAACCCAAGAAATTGCAGAAGCTTTCAGTGCTTCCGGAATGGAGTATTTTAACACGGTAAATTTTACTTTCAGACAAACATTTTTTATAAAAAGGGAAAGTGATATGTGCTCCTTTTTTTCTCCCAACTTGGTAACAAGTAAAGTTAGCATTCTATCAAATAAGTTTCTTCCTTCAATTCGATATGCTTTTATTGTCAGTGATTTTGAGGAAACCACTTCCTTAGTTACTTCATCTGTAAAATAAGGGAGGTTGGTCCCTTAGGTAGGTCCCTTCCAGCTCTTTATCTAGGATCCTATGAACTTCTTCAGGGGCTAGTATATAAAAGACAACGTTCTGGGTCCTAGAGGTTCCAAGATGAAACAAGACACACAGTGGCTGCTCTTTAGGAACTTACAATTGAATAGATTGGAAATAATTACTCCAACCCCTCAACAAAACAAAACAAAACAAAACCCTTTGGTGGGGAGCATAAAGAGGCAGATAAGTTCAAAGGAGAGCTCAAAAAAAATGCTATTAAAAAATCCAAACAAGGATCTTTATTAGGCAGAGGCACAAAGAGAATCCATTTCTGGCAGAGGAAGACAGAAGCAGAAACAGGACAATACAGGTTAAGAACTTAGAGACTAGAATAGGACAATAACATAAAAATAAAAGAGCTATCCCTAGAATCCTAGCCAAATTCTTACTAGAGTAAGTTAGGTGCCATTTGTCCCAACTCAACCAGTGATCTCTCCTTGGTCTTAATCATTTTTTTCCCAACTATTTTGTCATGTTTCCATATACTAATAAACAGTTGTCTTGCTAAGCCACAGGCATAGTTGCATTTCATTTGTGGATGACATGATCCTTGCATGTGTTTCACATTACATATAAATTCATAAATTGTCTTTTAAAGCCTTTAGATTATGAGGCACCATTTTTAAAATAACCTAAGGATGTAAGGCTTCTGCCATAACAGTTGCTGAACTTTTATCCTGGGAGAGTTTTGTTGCTTTGAAGATTTATCCCCAATCATTTTTAACTTTAAGGCTTAAAAAATTAGTGCTTATGGAGCATAAGATAAAAGAATTTGGTATCGCTCAAAGTTGGATTCAAATCTAGTGAAATTCAAATCTCATAAAACTATTGGTGAGGGGCCAGAAGAGGACATTTTAGCTTTAGCTGTTGGCTTTGCCTAAAATTGCCTCATATTAATCGATCAGTGAACAAAACTTAAAAAATAATATTTATACTAATTTGTGACAACCAATGTTTTCCTAGATGTTGAATTATAAAAGCTTTGATGGTAAGTTAAAAAAAATGCCCTTCAGAGTAAATTTTCGCTTGCTTCTGAGCTCAAGAATTTTGGCAGGATTGCTGGTAGATGCAGGGAGACCACTCATCCAACTGCTGGGTTTTGTCTTCCATCTTTGTGCACAGTATGGAGGAAATCCAGTGTCTTGTGCTATTGGCTTGGCTGTCCTGGATATAATTGAAAAGGAAGATCTCCGAGGAAATGCCACACAGGTTGGAAATTACCTAATTGAGTTACTGAAAAAGCAGAAAGCAAAACATCCATTGATAGGGGATATCAGGTATGTTCATCAATGAGGAATCAATCATGTGGATAGATAATTGTATGATAATGAGTTTTCCCTCCATTTTACACTGTATATCTTGTAGGTACATGGTTATTTGACTACATTAGAATATAAGCTCATTGAGAATAGGGACTGTTTTTTGTCTCTTTGTATCCCCAGTACTTAGCAGATAGTAGGTGCTTAACTGATGCTTTATGATGTTGGTGCTAAAATTAAGTGAGAATCTGTCCTTTTGAAAAGTGTATGCTGCCATCTACTAGGCAGCTAGGGAAGGCAGTTAATAGAATGCTAGGTCTGGAGTCAGGAAAAACCTGAGTTCAAAACCTGCCTTAGTCACTTATTAGTTGTACGACAATGGGCAAGTACCTTAACCTTCCTAATCCTGAATTTCTTCATCTGAAAAATGAGGCTAATTGCTATGAGCACAAAATGAGCTAATATATGTAAAATATTTTGTAAACATTACTATTATTATAACAATTGTGCTAAGAAGCTAAAGGAAGTTGAATTATTATCTTTAGAAAGGCAGTATGGCATTATGAATAGAAAAGTGACCTTGGAATCAAGAAGGTCTAGGTTCAAGTCTGTTCTCTGTTACTTACAGGCTGTATGATCCTAGGCAAGTCACTTAATTTCTGAGTAGGTCAAAAGACTTGGAAAAGAGGAACTTTTTTCATTTGTTAGTCAAGCACAAAAAAAAAATCTTATTTTGAAAGAAATTGTTTCTAAAAACAATTAGTAGCCTCTGACTGGTTTTGGTACCTTAAACTAGCCTGACTCTGCAATGGTCAGACATGGAAGGTCAGAGACCCACTTCATTACCAGTAAGTGAAGGTTAAACAGAAGCATTGGGGGTAATTGTTTTTTAAAGAAAATGAGGCATTCTCTCCTGATAGAATGAATGTCAGTTCTTCCTCCATCTTTCCTAGGGGCATTGGCTTTTTTATTGGAATTGACTTAGTGAAGGACCAACAGAAAAGGACTCCCGCCACTGCTGAAGCACAACATATCATCTATAAGTAAATATACCTTTTGTTTCTGTGTCTAGTTTGGCAGATCAGTTATTTGCCAATCCAACCATGTCATAAGGAGCTTGAGAATTCTAGTCTTTGCTCCTCTTCCATCCAGGAAAAGGACAACTAATCATCTGCTATATGGGTGGGATTGTGTGAATGTGAGAAAAAGGAAATGGATGGGGGGGTGGAACATTTATGTCTATGTGCTACAAAGACCTGACCCTCCTGGAGGAGCTCTCTGCATTTTGCATTATTATTCTGAACCTTTAGCATTTATTCACATCTAAACATATTTCTCTTACTAGGATGAAAGAACAGAGAATACTTATGAGTGCTGATGGTCCCCATAGGAATGTTCTTAAAATAAAACCGCCAATGTGCTTCACAAAAGAAGATGCTAAGTTCATGGTGGAACAACTGGATAAAATTCTCACAGGTTAGTCTTGCAATTCCCTAGATTGTCCCTCTTTTTCATTTTCCTCTGATCTCATCTGTCTAACACCCATGTAACTATTACTCTCTATCCCCACAGCCTTTTAAGACATAAATGCCTACATAACTTTAGATTTAAAAATGGAGGGTGGGAAGAGAGGGGGAAAGAAATCTGGTAGAATGCAGTCCCACTCCAAAAGTAAGACTGCACTGAGAAAAGAAAATAATTTGAAATAATTTTAGGGGAGGAGGAGGGCTTGAATTGTGATTTCTTTAATTTAGGGAAAAGTCATAGTGAGGGCCTCTTCTGACAAACATCATCACCTGCTTTGCATCTGAGGACTTTGAGGAGTTAAGTGATGCCCAAGATCACCCAGCTAGTATGTGTCAGAGTCAGAATTTGAACTCAGATTTTTCTGATTATAAAGCCGGCTCTACCCACTATGTCCTACTGCCTCACAAATACATCCCTAGAATAAGGTTATTATAAATTCATGCGCTTTGGTCTCACGAAATATGTGTACCCCTATTTGGCACAAATAATTTTGGTGCTCAGAGTTCTAGGACCCCAACTAAAAGTCATTTCACTGATTGCAACACTTTTATTCCAAAACAGTGTCCGATCTTTTTCATTCAGTTTTAAAGAAGGGCCAGAGACATACATGGCAGCTTCTCAGTTATTTCTCCCCTTAATATCCATTATGCAGGGTCTGTAGTTCATAGAATCACAGATTTAGAGCCATCTATCACAACCCCCTCATTTTACCGATGAGGAAATTGAGACACAGAGAAGTGAAAGCCTTGCCCAAGTAGTAAGTGTCAAAGATAGGAATCAAATGAAATCCTCTGTCCATTCTTTCTTTGATATTTTACTGCCTCCTCTGTAAGCTGAGGACTAGCTTTCCTACCACTTACCATTTTCTGTCAGTTCACTGACAAACCATTAGAGAGAGTAGGGGAAGCAAATGATTATTTGATGAATACAAACCTATTTAGTGAGGTAAGTCCAAAACACATGGACTCACCAATAGGATGGACATTTTTCAAGTGTATGTTCCACATTGCTATAACAAAAAGGGAAAGATGGCAGTAGGCCTTATAGAATATTAGAGCTAGAAGGGCTGGTCCTACCCCTTCGCTGTGTAAGCTGAGACCCAGTCAAGGAAAATGGCATGTAGTATCATAGATTTAGTTCTGGAAGTGCCCTTAGAGGCCAGTGAGTCCAAATCCCTCATTTTACACTTGAGACAACTGAGGCACAGAGACTTGCCCAGGGTCACACATAGTGGGCAGAGAGTTGGTTTTATAATCAGGCACAGTGCTCAACCACTATTCCACACTAGTGTCAATCTATTTCATGTTAAGTATAAATAATCAATCAATATTCCCAGCAAAACAATCATCTGGATTTATCTTCAACATTACAATTCAAATATATCATATACCTATTAATTTCTTTTTAAAAAATTAATTTATTTTTAGTCTTCAACATTCGCTTCCATAAGATTTTTGAGTTGTAAAGTTTCTCCTCTTCTTTACTCTCCTCCCTCCCTGAGATGGTACGCAGTCTGACATAGTATGCCTATTAATTTCAAGGCACTGTGACAGGGACCAAGAATACAAAGATGAAATGAAATGTACTTTCTGCTTCATGGAAACTGCAGTTTAATGGAGTGAGGATAAAACTTGGAAACAAATATATAAAATAAAAGGCAGACTGACAAGTGTAGAAGGAGAGGTCCAAAGTGCTTTGAGAAGATTGAGGAGGGAGAGATCTCTTTAAGTCAGGTTTCAGGGAGGGAATAATTCCTGAATTGGGCTTTGAAGCAAGGCAAGGATCTTTATAGGTGGAAGTGTGGTATTTCAGGTACAGAGGAAGAGTGTAAGTAAATGAATGGAGACAAGAGACAATGGCAGGATGAGAACAAGGCATGATGAATAGGCTAGAGTGGTAGAGATCTCGACTACATTTGAATCGCCACTCTTTTATTAAGCATTTTCCTCTTAATTGTTAGAGTTTACTAAAGGAGACAATCAGGCTTTCTTTCCCCCTCACTTTTCAGAAGGACATTCTCCACAGTCTAAATCACTAATTGGAGAAAAATTCAGGACACTGCTCTCCCTTGATAGAGGGAATCTTCATTAGCACTTGACAACATTTCTCTTGCCCTTGAACATCTCAGCCAAAGCCTTCCTAATCACAGCAGAAAGCAGTAAAGGTTTGGTAACTGATTTTCTAATACTATTATATTTTCCTTTACATAGTTTTAGAAGAAGCCACAGGAACCAAGAATGAAGTAAGATCCAACTTTCCTTTTTTTTTTTTTAATGGGAGTGGAGGGTGGTGAGGGATTAAATTTTCTAATGAGATGAAGTGACCAAGTATCCCTTGTGAAACTTGTGGTTTTGTATACACACAAAAGCATATTTGCCAAACTAAAGATCTACTAAGGATAATTCCCTTTTTCCTCTTGAATGGGTCAAGAACATCTTAGGCTGAACTATCTATGGCCCCTTACCATTGGTGAGCAAGTAAAAGGGATTCTCATATTTCACCCAAAGTATCCCCTTTTCTGTTGAGAAAGGGCTCCTACAAGATGCTAATACAGGATGTTCCTAAAGTCTGGACACATAGGCAAAAATGTATATTTTCAAGAAATGAAATGAATGAAATTTTCAACAACATTTTATTTAATTGGAATATTAACAAATAACATCTTCAATATAATTTCCATCATTTGTGATGCAAAGATTGATGCGCTTTGCAAGATTCACATGAACTCCTTGCGATAACTCCACATTGCTGTCAATTGCCTACGTGTCCAGACGTTAAGAGCACCCTGTGGACAGGATGTTTAAAAACAGATCCCAACTGCAGAAAGGCCTTGATGGTTTAAGCCCCTGTTTTGGCTCTTAGGCACCAATATGTCCATCTCCAGACTCCTACGCAACAGTTAACTTCACATCAGCAAAAGATCAATACGGAAAAGCCAAAAGGCCATTATTTCACCCTGAAATGAGGTGAATTAAAGTGGAAGGCCCTAATGGAACCAGGACCTTGCAAACTAACAGTTATTATAACATAGTCTGGTTCCTTCATGTTTAGGGTTCTCCCAGCAGAGGGCCATACTACAGCTGCAGTCCCTACTCACTGTTGTGATTTCATTGCTATGGGAATGAACTGCTACTAGAAACTGGGTTGGCGCATTTCCAGTCAATCAGTCAGTGAGCAATTATTAAGGGCTTACAATGTGCTATTCACTGTGCTAAGTGTTGAGGATACAAAGAAAGTCAAAAATGCCATCCTTGCCCTCAAGGAGCTTACCTTCTCATGGGGGAGACATCATAGAAACAACTACATATGTACAAAATATATGTATACAGTATACATAGGAAGTAATCTCAGAGGGAGACTTTTTCTCAATTTAGAAGCTAAGAGAGTTGCTTAGCACACCAAGAGGTTAACTAGCCCTGTTCACACAGTCAATATGTCTCAGAGTCAGGACTTGACTCCTTGTTTTTCTGGTTCCAAGGCTACTTCTCTCTCCACTGCACCAGGCCTGCCTCATGACTATAAATATTTGTCAGGAAATCCTGTAAAGGAAAGGATCCTTGTCCACTAGAAACCTGGTTTTATTTTACTACACAAGTTTAAGGGACATAAGTTTGGCCCGTTGTTCCCATCTTACAGATTAGAAAACTGAGGTCTAGGGGTTTGCTCAAGACCACACAGGTCCTTAGTGTCTATTTTCTCAAACTTTGGCTTTGATTAAAATTTGGTTAGGGAAGATTCTTGTAATTAACATAGTGTCTGGCACGGAGTAAGCGCTTAATAAATACTTAGATTACACCCATTAAGATTGGGAATGTCAGGGGGCAGCTAGGTGGAGCAGTGAGTTCAAATCTAGCCTCAGACACTTGCCTATGAGACCTTGGGCCAGTGACTTAACTCCAATTGCCCTGCCTTCCCCCTCCAAAAAAAAAAAAAGATTGGGATTGTCAACTTTGTGGATCAAATGCAATTTGCCTAAAGGAAAACTATTAGGTTTTCTAAAAATCACTCTCAAGTTTGTTTCTGACATATTGTTTCACATTCATTTACATGCACAGATACATATACACATACATACACATTTTTTTCATAGAATTGAAATAAAAGATCTGTGACAGGGGAACAGGCTTAGGGACTTGAGTCCAGATTTTATAGAAAGACCAGAGAGGAAGTGGTTCAATTCTTGTCAATTATACGGGAAACTTGTTTAGCTTTGAATAATTCACTGGAATTTACTTGGGCTTGTGTTGTAGAGGCTTAATGAGGCAAGCTCAAACAGTACCAGTGACAGCACCAGTCAGGCTGGCGAAAACACCAGTAAAAAGAGGAATGGATTGTACGAAGAAAAACATACAGTGCCTGGGAAAAGGATCCGGATGTGAGACTCGTGGCTACAGACAAATGGAACAGTGGGCTTTAAAGAGAAGGAGCATAAGGGCCCGGCGGCTTTCTTGACTTTTCCTGCTGTGATTAGCCTGTGCACTAAACGGTGGGATGTAGAGTTTTTGTTCATTCTGTATGGATTTGTAAATAACCCAAAGCAAAGTGTAAAAACCAACTGCTAATCAAAACACTTGTCCTAGGAAACCCTTACTTGACCTTTGTGAATCAGTGCTTAATTTATTCTGTTTTATGTAAAATTTAAACATGTAAATTCAACATTAAGTCCAATGTATACTGTTCAAGTTTTAATGATTAATATTAGAAGGCAAAGCACAATAAGCTTCTCAGTTTTGAAGCTTAAGGGATCTAAATAAAATTTAGCCTTACAACGATGTAATATGTAAAAGTATGTTTATAGATTACAATAAAATTACATCTTAATTTTCTATCAAAAAAGTATCAAGTTGATACACACACACACACACACACCCCAAACATTAACTAGAGGGTAATAATATACCCAACGTCTCAGAAGAAGAAAAAAGAAAATTGAAAAGGTCTAACTTTTTAAAGAGCAGATTAATGAAAACATTATTAGGGAAAAGACCAGCAGATGATAGATATAGCTCTGGAAAGGACCTTAGCCACTCTGACACCAGGGCCCCAGACTCCACAGTCACTTTGACTACACCATACTACTGCCATTACTATTTAAATTAAGCACTCCTCTTAAAGATATCTATAGGCATATGAAAAAATGCTCTAAGTCACTACTGATTAGAGAAATGCAAATCAAAACAATTCTTAGGTCACATCTCTCCTGTCAGACTGGCTAACATGACAAAACAGGAAAATGACAAACACTGGAGAGGATGTGGAAAAATTGGAACATTGGTACATTGCTGGTGGAGTTGTGAACTGATCCAGCCATTCTGGAGAGCAGTTTGGAACTATGCCCAAAGGGCTATAAAAATGTTCATACCCTTTGATGCAAGAATACCACTTCTAGGGTTGTATCCCAAAGATATCACACAAGTGGGAAAAGGACCCATGTGTACAAAAATATTTATAGCGACTCTTCGTAGTAGCAAAGAATTGGAAATCATCAAGGGGATGCCCATCAATCAGGGAATGGCTGAACGAGTTGCGGTATGTGAAGGTAATGGAATAATATTGTGCTGTAAGAAATGGGGATGATACAAACTTCATAACAACCTGGAAAAACCTACACAATATAATGCTGAGTGAGTGGAGCAGAGCCAGGAGAACATTATACACAACCACAGACATATGGATTCTGTGACTACTAACCTTGATAGACTTTGCTCTTCTCAGCAACACAAGGTGCAAAGACAACTCCAAAGGACTCATGGTGGAGAATGCTGTCTATATCCAGAGAAAGAACTATGGAGTCTGAACACAGATTGAGGCACACTTTATGCTTGCTTTTTTTTCCCTTTTTTTTCTCTTTTGTTTTTGGGTTTGGTTTTTTTTTTTTGGTTCCGTTTCCTCTTTCTTGTGATTCATTCCATTGGTCATAATTCTTCACAACTTTACTAGTGCATTATACATAGAAGATATATCGGATTCCATGCCATCTTGGGTAAGGAGGTGTGGAGGGGGGCGGGGAAGAAAGCCTAGAACTCAAAATTATGTAGAACCAAGTGTTGTAAACTAAAAATAAAAGTTCTCAAAAAAAAAAAAAGTAAATTAAGTACGCCTCAAGGCCCATGCTCAAAATTCCACAGAAGAGACAGCTCAGTAATGACCTAAACGTTATTTATACTAAAGACTCCCCTTCCAAGTTACAACATTTCAACTTTGGGGTTGGACCAGGCACTTGATAAGATACAAAGCTGTTTTCTGAGAAAAGTAGTACTTGCCGGTACTCCTATATTACACACCTGCAACACAGGGTGTGTTCTTTTTATTTTACACATTTCTACTTATTTCATTAAATATTTCCCATGTAAAATTTTTTTAACATTCATTTTTTAAAATTTTGAGTTACAAATGTCATCTCTCCTGCCCTTTCCTTACCCCCTGAGAAGGTAATATATGTGTTATACATGTGAAGTAATGTGTAACATTATTTCCATATTAGCAGTATTCCAAAACACAAGAAGAAAAAAAAAGAAAGTTAAAAAAAAAAAAACATGCTTCAATCTACACTCAAGAGTTCATCAGTTCTCTCTGGAGGTAGATAACACTTTTCATCATGAGTCCTTTGTATAGTTGTCTTGAACAGAATAATTAATTCCTTTATGATCAGATGTATTCTTGGCAGAGGATAAAATCCAACCCTTCACCTTTTCCAACAACAACAAAAAAATCAACACTTACTCACTTTGCATGTGATATATGATTTACACAGTTCTCACTTTACCAAAAGCTAGAATATCTGGAAACATAATGGCCTATACAAGTGAGTCAGGCTAGGCTAAAGCAGTGTTCCCCACTTTCGGGAATTTAATAAAACATTTGGGGCACAAGAGCAGGAAAGCAGGAGACACATGCAAACTAATATATGCACTGGTCATTCTCCCTCCTCCCCTCCATAGTTACTATTTCCCTTAACTTTGATCTTCCATACTAATATTAAAGAGAGATTGAAGGCATGATATACCAAGGACATCACGAAACACTAGTGTCATGGCACCTCCATTTGGAGACAAATGACACAGATGGTAAAATTATTACATTTAGAGAGAAAGGATATCTCAACCATCCTTCCCAATGACTGGCTCCATGAATTCAGAGAAGCCATTTAAATTTTGAGCCTTGAGTTCTCCTACAAAATGGAACTAAAAGTTTGCACTTGTGCCTTCATGCTATGAAGGAATATTACAAGGAGAAAGGAAATAATAGCTAGGAAAGCATTCTGAATTCTTCAAAAGAAAATGTTATATGAACAGAGGGCAATTATGAATGGTGCTTTTCGGAGTGAATCTGGGAATAGATCTTGGAAATATTTTCTTTATTCTACCATCCATATACAGCTTCACTCAGACTAAGGACATAAAATAATTAGAGTAGATTTTAATGGGTATATGGGCCACAGTTATAAAGCTTCTAAAGAGAGGTCTGAAAGATGTTATTTTATTATTGTAGGTTTAGGTACCAGGTCTGAGAGTTCACTGGCATAGGGAACTCCCATATAAGGAAACCCTACCAATTCAAGTCACCAACATATCATCTTAAGGGAGTTGCCTGGGAAATAGAGTGGTGGATCAGTGGAATAGATTAGGTATACAAGACACAGTAGTAAATGATCATAGTAACCTAGTGTTTGATAAACCCAAGGATCCCAGTTTCTGAGATAAGAACTCACTATTTGACAAAAAATGCTGGGAAAACTGGAAAACAATAGGGCACAAACTAGGTATAGACCAACATCTCACACATTATACCAAGGTAAGGTCAAAATGGATACATGATTAAGACATAAAGGCTGACACAATAAGCAAATTAGAAGAGCAAGGAATAATCTATTTGATAGATCTGTGGAGAAGGGGAAGAATTCATGACCAAATAAGAGATAGAGAGCATTATAAAATGTAAAATAGATTATTTTGATTATATTAAATTTAAAAGTTTTTGCACAAACAAAACCAAGGCTACCAAGATTAGAAAGAAAACAGGAAGCTGGGAAACAATCTTTACTGCAAGTGTCTCTTATAAAGGCTTCATTTCTCAAATATATACAGAACTAAGTCAGATTTATAAGAATACAAGCCATTCCCAAATTGACAAATGGTCAAAGGATGTAACGGATCTATGGTCATATGAAGTGGTTTAAATCTCTTTGGATTAGAGCAATGCAAATGAAAACATCTCTGAGGTATCATCTCATACCTATCAGATTGGCTAATAAGACAAAGAAGGAAAGTGATAAATGTCAGAGAGGATATGGGAAAATTGGGACCCTACTGCATTGCTGATGGAGGTGTGAACTGATCCAACCAAAGGGTAATCAAACTGCTTGCCTTTTGATCCAGCAATACCACTACTAGATCTATATCCCTAAGAGATCATAAGAAAGGGAAAAGGACTTACCTGTGCAAAAATATTTATAGCAGCCCTTATCATGGTCATAAAGAATTAGAAATTGAGGGGATGCTCACCAATTGGGGAATGGCTAAACAAGTTGTGGTATATGAATGTGATAGAATATTATTGTGCAATAAGAAATGATGAACAGGCAGGTTCAGAAAAACCTGGAAAGACTTGTAAAAGCTGATGCAAATTGAAATGAACAGAACCAGGAAAATATCATACACAGTATCAGCAACATTGTGTGATGATCAAACATGAATGACTCAACTCTTCTCAGCAACACAATGATCCAGGACAATTACAAAGGACTTATGGTAGAAAATGCTGTCCACTTCCAGATAAAGAACTAATGGACTTTGAATGCAGATCAAAGCATATTTTCTTCACTTTATTTTTTCTTGTTATTTTCCTTTTGGTCTATTTCTTCTTTCACAATTGTGACTAATATGGAAATATGTTTTACATTATTGCACATATAAAACTTATATCAAATTGTTTACCATTTTAGGAAAAGGGGAAGGCAGGGAGGGAGGGAGTAAATTCAAAACTCAAAATCTTGTAAAAAATGAATGCTAAAAACTATCTTCACATATAATTGGGAAAAAATAAAATACTATTTAAAAAAAGAGAAAGAGCATTGCCTGGGGCACTTAGAAGTTAAATGATCAATCTAGGGTCACACAGTAAATCTCAAAAGTAGGACTTGAGTTCAGATCTTCAAGGCTATGCTTCTATTAGAAAAATATACCCTCCCTGTGGGATTTTTTTAAATCAGTCCTGACATTTAATAATGATCTCTTCATTAAATTTTGGTTGCTGTTCATCCAACTATGTACTTCTTCTCATATGCCTAGGAAGATGAACATGTATAGTGCATATTTAAATTCCAAAGGTATATTCTGTGCCATAATATCTGTATCTGTAAGTTTGATGAAGTATAGTGCAAATTCAAAGTCTAATTTCTCCCATTTCCAATACTAAATTTTTCTATTTTCAGCCTTAAGTTCTCCATTCTCCTTTTAGTTATTTCAGACACAAAATACTTGTGAAAGCTTCTACAAAATGTAAAGGACTTACATCATTAATGGTGTTGCACTGTTAATACTGGTACTGGCTATAGTGTCTGACCATATCAACTAATTATTACCTATTTTCTAGCTATTTCTGACTATATAAATTAAAATCATCATTTTCATTTTTTTTGGAGAGGGAAGGCAGGGCAATTGGGGTTAAGTGACTTGCCCAAGGTCACACAGCTAGTAAGTGTGTCAAGTGTCTGAGGATGGATTTGAACTCAGGACCTCCTGATTCCAGGGCTGGTGCTCTACTCACTGCGCCACCTAGCTGCCCCAAAATAATTATTTTCAATGTGGAACTCTTCCCATCCTTTTTTGTTAGATCATCATCGACTACGTACATTTCCTAAACATCAAATTCTTCCTCCAATGTCTCATCATGGTATGAAAGCGACCCCAGGGTCTTAAAGATTTTATCAGTAGAACTCAAGACTACAGAGCTATGCTGGTAAATGTTTAACAACAGGCTCTCTTGGGGGGGGAATATTACCACAACATAATTGTCAGTTTAATCTGTGTTATTAACATTTCCCCAATCACTTTCCTAAGTCTAATCAACAAAACAAATCAAGCCCTGATTTGTAGCATTTGCCAGTTTCTGAGATGTGATCACTAATTTTTGTAGTTCAGTCATTTTAGTCATGTCTGACTATGTATGTGTAATATCAATTGAGTTGGACTTTCTTACCCCTTAACGTTGCTTTCCTTACTAAAGCAGATCAAAAGAACCTGTGCTTTTGTGGCATGCTTGTTGTTGGGGTTGCATTGGTCTTTCACCCCCACAAAAGCTGCTAGCTGGATTATGGAAACAAATGGCGTAGTCGTGGTCAGGATCTGCCTTTAATAGGAAAGCATGGCGTTTTGGGGTACTGGGTTGATTGAATGTTTCCCAGTTTTTGTACTGCTCTTTGTGGCTATGGTTCTGTGGAGCCTCAGGAGCAACAAAGTCTTGAAGGAAAAGAGGCCAGTTGAAGTGCTGAGTGTGGTTTCAGGGCCCCTGGGGATAATCTCCTCTTCTGAGGGATTAAGTTGATAAACCCCAGAGGACTGTGCTTCAGATTTGGCCAGAGGGGCTGGTGAGGAGAAAGAAGAAGGAGACAGTGGCTGCTGAAATATTGATCCAGACAGAGCAAAAGACTGTCTGCATGGGAACTTTGGAAAGTTGAAAGCGCTGAGCTACCTTGGAGCTGACTTTGGTGAGAGGATCAAAATAGTGGAGAATCGCTTACATTCCAGAAGAAGCCAGCCAGAGCAGAGAACTTTGAGGTGAACAAAAAGGTGGAGAATCACCTACATTGCAATCAAGATTCCAGCAGAAGCCAGGAGAGGCCAGCTGGAGCTAGACAACCAGGAACTCAGGGGCTTGGAATTCAGCCCTGGGGCAAGATGGAAACTTTGCAGCAAGGCACTAAGTTTGCCTTTTTGGTCCCTTCAGCTTGGGCTGCTTGGGATCCAGGAGGGAGGCATGGATTTGTTTTTGTTGGGGTGGGGGAAGTGCCTTGGACCCCCAGGGACCCCACTCTGTTGGCTTTATTGCCCCGTGGATCCTCAGGATTTGGAACCAGGGACTGGAACACAATGGGGAGAACAGACCCCAAAAGAACTTTGTTTGGACTCTTTATTTGAAATTGAGACTTTGGGTGCCAAGTGGAAGCCTGCAATAGCAGTTTGGGGAGAAAGAGACATCCCCAAGAGAACTCTGTTTGTTTGCTTTAGGACTTTACTAACTAAAGCATGCCATGCCTCAGGGTACTGGGGAAAAGCCTGCAACTGCAGTGTGCTGCTGAAGAAGTAATTTATTTGGACCCTTTGCATTAGCTAAAGAGATTAATTTGCTTTGACCTAGGGGTGGACATTTGAATTGAAAACACGTATTTTGGGAATGATTGATTGATGAGATTAACTTGCTGGGACCTAAGGGTGGGTCATGTTTGTATTGTAAACAAATATTTGGGAATGTCACTGAATGATATGTTTTGCTTTGTTGTGAATGATATGTTTTAGTTTCCTGCGTGATTGGATCACAATATACAATGGTTCTATATATTCCAGGATCTGTGGCCATTTAATTAGATTATTGCCATGGAACCTGGAAGGGGTGGAGTGTAATATCAATTGAAATGGGACTTTCTTACTGTTTTAAAATGATTAAGTATCTTTGAGTCTTACTAGGTGCTAAGACCTAGGCCCAGTTAGGTGCTAAACCTATGTGGATATGAATTGGTAACCAAGGTGGGGCCCCAGGTGGGGCTAACTAAGGGAGGGCCTAGTTTACAAGTGAGTTTGAGAGATAGGTTTTGAGACATCAGAGGCTCTTAGGGTTTAAGTCGCCTCTTTGTGACGATTTTAGGTCACATGGGTGAGTCAAGTGTGTGACCCTGAAAAAGATATAAAACCAGGGGTTGGCTTTCTCTTCTTTGGAGCTCTTACCCACAGCAGTGGTGCTGCAAGTGACTCTGGGTCAACCCTTTTTATGAGCTCTCAGGCTGAACCTAGATATTGGTAACTATGAATCTGTATTTGGTCTGTCTGTCCATGTTTGTAATTTGTTTAGGGCTCTCACTCGTGCTGGTGTGCTGATGCGGAGACTCTGGGCAGCTATAGCTAAGAGTCCTCCAGCTTGTAACCTGGATGCTGGGACTTTGTTAAACTCTGGTAACCATGTGTTGGGATTTGAATCAGACAAGGTCTGTCTGTCCATGTTTGTACTTTGTATTTTGCTCTGAAGTTCAGGGTGGTGGTTTTTTCCCCTGAACTAAGCGAATAATACTTGCATGCTGAATTAAAGTAAGCTTGTCAACCCCTTAACGTTGCTTTCCTTACTAAAGCAGATCAAAAGAACCTATGCTTTTGTGGCATGCTTGTTGTTGGGGTTGTGTTGGTCTTTCAACCCCACAACAGCTGCTAGCCAGATTGTGGAAATAATATGTACACACATATCTACATAAATATATGTGTGTATACACACATGTATATGTATACATATCATAGACCTACAGGGGCCACTTTTCAAAGTGAGCCTCTTTTTTGTATTATTGGTAGAAGATTCAATATGTGAATATTTAATTATCACTTCAGGGAAGCTAAGTGCTACAGTTCTGGGCCTGGAGTCAGGAAGACCTAAGTTCAAATGCAGCCTCAGGCACTTACTAGCTGTGTGACCCTAGGCAAATCATTTAACCCTATTTGCCTCAGTTTCCTCATCTGTAAAATAAGCTGAAGAAGGAAATGGTAAACCACTTCAGTATCTTTGCCAAGAAAATCCCATATGGGGTCACAAAGAGTTGGATGATGATGAAAAAATGACTAAGCCACAAAAAAAAAAAAAAAAACAATTCAAGGTATCCTTTTAATGTCATGATTTAACAGCCAAGGATGCAACAGAGGGCATGAGGAGATAGGCACACTGATATAGCTTAACATAACTAATTCCTAAGCAGACCTTGCCTTGTTGTTCACCAAGAGGATCATAAGCATATATATGTCACTTTTGTCAATAACAAAAAGTAAAAGTGTACTTTCTGATATTTTTGTTGAAAGAATTTACATTGTATGCTTTAGGCTTTACTTACAGATTTTTCAGGGTGGCCAAAATGTCTTCTTGTGGTTTGGCCTTTGATTGTTCATCTGGTAAAGGACCAGAACAAAACCACCTCATACACAACAGACCGTACTCAACAGATAAAATCAGCTTCATGGCCAGGACAGAGACAATTGCCAAGTAGAGCTCACCTTGTGCTCAGGTTAGCTTTAATTGTTATGTCAATTTCCTGGGAAAACATTGGCATACTTAATATCCTCTATTCTGTCCAAGTTATACTCCAATATTCCAGTGCATCCATGATAAATGCTTTTTGGTAGATTGATTGGAACCTCATAACTATTGATAGATAGGTTATATTCAGCTAGAGAAATGAATGCCACCATGGTATGTATGAGACAGAATTAAGTATCATCATGCATATATCATTAACGTACAGAAGCCATTTTTCAAGGTGAGCCTTTTTTTGTCCTGTTGGTAGAAAAATTGAGTATGCAAATATTTTATCATCACTTCAAAGTATGCTTGCTAGTCTCCCCCATTTCTAAGATTTTTATTACACCAAGCTTTCTTATTTACAGTTTTTGTAAATAAGAAATGTAGATGTCTCAGGGTTGCTAAGACCCATGACTAAATATCCTCATGACAGAGCCCATGGTCCCCTGACAAGGAGGAAGGATGCCTAAGCTCAGATTCTGTATCTGTCACTTTGGGCAAGCTATTCTACTCCAGAAAAGCAGATGGTGCATCTCCAAAGTAATTCAATCAATCAACAAGTATTTTTTAAGCACCCACTACACGCCAGGTACTATAAATGCTAGGTGTACAAATACAAAGAATGAAAAAATCCCTACTCTCACAAAATAGAATTAAACACGCAAAGTCCTCAACTATGACTTGTATGTGTAGGTGTAGGTTCAGTGACCCCAGGAAATTTTCTCAAATTTGAGGTTACAGAATCATTTCTGATCTGCTGTGGCATAGATATGCATGTCATTTAACCTTTTGTGCTTCTAAAACTATAAACTGCAAAACAGTAGGTGATGTGCATTGGTAAAAGGAATTTCCTCACTCAGGGTTCTCTAAACTAATTAAAACGCTTTCGTGGATGCCTACCCCCCCAAAAAATGAAAAAAGAGATCTGTAAACTAAATGAAATACCAAGTCAGAGAACAATGTCCAGAGATTGAGTCATGTAGAAAGAAGAGTTCTATGAGAAACAACAGGCTTCCTATTAGAATTGCTGATACACTATAATTCAATGCCAACACAATCACCCTGCTTGTTATTTACTCTTTTGCTCATTTAAATGCTTATCCTGTTAGACTTATGAGTCACATACCATGTTCTACCCTGAAAGAAACTGTCACTTCTCTGGAAAATATTGCTGGCATTCAAATCAGAGTGGCCAAAGATAACACTGAACACCAAGGAGGAATGGTGGCCTCCCTCCCGAAATAGCCACTGCGGGATGTTTGGTGAGGGTGTTTGCAAAAGGAAAATTCTGCATGATTGCACATTGTTTCTGTAATGACTGAAGCCACTTTCCTTGTTCATTCCACATCAGTGTTCTCAGAATGAGTAGTCATAGAGGCTGTCTTTCAAAAAAAATACATGAACAAGTATCTACATGGGGCCCTCACACATTTCTCTTGGGAGCTTGCATTTCTGCACATTAAATCTTCATTTATTGCAACAGCTTGACACAAGTTTTAGGGCTCCACTAATTGTGAAAAATGGAGAGTCATTACAAAACGCTTTTAGATGATGGGGAGATGAGCTCAGTTTTGATATCATTTGCAGGTTAAGTGGTTAGGTTAGAAAAGAGGACCTCAGAAGAAATGGGCTATATCATCTAGGTGTGATGGAAAGACCTAGTATTTTCTTTTCTCACCTAAAAAATAATAATTGACATTTCTACAACACTTAAATCAATCAATAAACATTTAATAAAAGTTTGTGTGACAGATACTGTGGGTTTAGAAAGAAAAGCAAAAACAGTCCCTACCCTCTAGTTAATGTTCTAATGGGGAAGACAACATGCGCCTACATTGGTACATCCATAATACATAATGAATAAATGGAATATGACCTTAGAAGAGAAGGCACTAGCAGCTAGGGGGAACCAGGAAAGACTCCCACTTCAAGTTTTGTGAAGTACTTTTCATGACCTCTCAGGTTCTTCCTGCTCAAAATTTGTGATCTCATCATAAGAAATATTATCTCAAAGGATCTTTGCAGTAATCCTTTGGGAAAAATACTTCTATAGTTTTTATTATCCCTGTTTTACAATTGAAGGAAATGAGATTCTGAGGTGTTAAGTGACAAGTGTAACAAATCTAGTCAAGAGAAGAGCCAAGATTCAAGACCTCTCCTGATTCCCAGTACAATATTCTTTCCACTGTTCTTTCTCTGTTTTAAAGGATTAACAAATCTTTTACAATACTGGCCTTTGGGAATAAGGGTCACACCCACCTTCTGGAGTTCAGGTTATTAGGAGAGAGATGCCAACTTGTATGTACATGAGGATATGTCTTGATGCAAATTGTAACTGAATTCATACATAGCAAACTGCTTTAGATAATGCTAATGATGATTATGGTATATGGTATATGATTATGGGATATGGTATGATAAAGATAATAGTGCTGTTGATAGTGCTGTTGGTGATTATGATGATGATGGTGATGGTGATAACAATGATGATGAAGATGAGGATGAGGATGATAGAAGGCAGCATGGCTTGATGAACATAGGAAGCCCTAGTGCAGAAAGCCAGTGACTAGACCCCTGATCATAGAAAACTACTATGATGACAGAGAAGACCAAAACACAAATACAGAAGAAGACAACAATGTAAAAAGCCTACCTCAAAGCTTCAAAGAAGAATATTAATTGGTCTCAAGCCCAAAAATTCCTCTTGAAAGAGCTCAAAAAGGATTTTAAAAGTGAAATAAGAGTTGGAGGCAAAACTGGGAGAAAAAAAATTGAGAATGATACAAGAGAATCACAAAAAAACAGCTTGGAAAAAAAGAAAACAACTCCTCAAGATGTAGAATTGGCAAAATGGAAAAGGAGGCACAAAAGCTAACTGAAGAAAATTTCTTAAAAAGTAGATTTGGAGAAATGGAAGCTAATGACTCTGTGAGACATCAAGAATCAATCAAAAAAAGTTAAAAGAATGAAAAAAAAGAAGAAAATGTAAAATACCTCATTGGAAAAACAACTGACCTGGAAAATAGATCCAGGAGAGATAATTTAAGAATTATTGGACTACTTAAAAGGTATGATCAAAAAAAGAGCCTGGACAGCATCTTTCAAGAAAGTATTAAAGAAAACTGCCCTGATGTTCTAGAATGAGAGGGTAAAATAATTATTGAAAGAACCCTCCAATTACTTCCTGAAAGAGATCCCAAAATGAAAACTCCAAGGAATATGATGCCAAATTCCAGAACTCTCAGGTAAAGGAGAAAACACTACTAGCAGAGAGAAAGAATTAATTCAAATATCAAGGAGCCACAGTCAGGATTGCACAAGATTTAGTAACTTCTTTTTTTTTTCTTTTTTTTAAATTTATTTTTAATATGTTTAGTTTTCAGCATTGATTTTCACAGGTGTTTGAATTACAAATTTTCTCCCCATTTCCACCCCCGCCCCACTCCAAGATAGTGTACACTCTGGTTGCCCTGTTCCCCAGTCTGCCCTCCCCTCCAACATCCCATTTCCCTCCCATCCCCCTTTCCCTTCCTTTCTTGTAGGGCAAGATAAATCTCTATGCCCCATTGCCTGTGCATCTTATTTTCTAGTTGCATAAAAAAAAAGAACTTTTTTTTTTACTTTTAAACATCTATTTTTTTTAAAACATTGAGTTCCAAATTCTCTCCCCTCTTCCTTTCCCATCCACCCTCCCTAAGAAGTCAAGCAATTCAACATGGGCCACATGTGTATCATTATGTATAAC
>CM053623.1:281701573-281720721 GCA_028646595.1 Phalanger gymnotis
AGGCGGACTTATTGGGCCTGGAAGCTTGTGATCAAAGTGTCGAAATGGGGAGGATGGTTTGTGAATCTGTTTCTGTGGAGCCTAAATAAATGTTTTATTGCGTTCTACTTAGACAATCTCTCATACCTTGTGATTTCGAACCATTCAAACATATACGTGATTATATCTGAGATTATAAATTCGGCCTTCCTACTTCACCCCAAGACGACTTTACTTGGCCTTTGAGGGGATTATAATTTACTGTGACCTAGGAGTGGAACGTGTTATGTTCTCTGGTGCCCCTGAGGATGTGCTGGAGGAGACTCTGGCCTAGGATCCTCTGATTGTATAAGTAAGTATGGGAGGGTATGCTATGTTATAATAATAAGTTTTTAGAAAATTAGATCACTCCCAAATGCATTTTCTAAATAGTGAAAGGACCATATGGAAGGCTTCTTTATATAAGGTACAGTAAAGCTCTTTGAAAGGGTAAAGGACAGAATTTTGGGGTGAGAAGATCAGGGTAGAGAATGAAAAGGCAGCAGAATTGCCTCATGTCGAGTAATGAAAAGAAGATGGATCTAGCAGTAAGAAGAGTTGAGTTCTAGACTCTCCTCTGCTGCTTGCTACTCGTGTAGCCTAGGCAAATGATTAAGTGTGTTTCATAGAATCAGGTTTAGAAGGGGTCCCATAAGTCATCCAGTCCAACCTGAACCTAAGAATGTCCTCTACAACCTCAAGGCAAGGAACAGCTTAAAAATGTCTACTGTGTGCTGGTCGCTCCTAAGTACTGAGGACAAAAAGCATGGCAAAAAAAAAAATTAAAAAATTAAAAAAGCCTCTGCTCTCCATGAGCTCACAGTCTAATGGGGGAGACTCTATGTAAACAGCTATATGCAAACAAGAGATACAGAGGATAAACTAGGGGTGGTCTTAGAGGGAAGGCACTGACTAGCATTAAGGGAGATTGGGAAAGGCGTCTTGTAGAGGTTGCATGTTAGCCCAGATGTGAAGGAAGCCAGGGAATCCATGGGACAGATGAAGACAGAGAAACAAGGATTCAGGCTGGGAAAATGCAGTCAGGTGATGGAATGTCACGCAGGAAAAACAACAAGGAGGCTAGTGTCACTGAATTACATGAAAAGAAGTAAAAGTGTAAAACTGGAAAGATAGGAAGGGTCCTATAAACCAGACAGCCAGACAGCACCTCATTTTTTCCAGTGAAGGAGACCGCTGAGGAAGCTTGTTCTCCCTCTGGACAGCTCCGATTATTAGGAAGTTTTTCCTTAAGTCAAATCTAAGCCTGGCTCTCTGCAACATCTACCGATAATTCTTAAGTCTGCTCTCTAGGACCAAGCAGAGCAAGTCTCATGCCTTGCCTGCATGCCATCCCTTCAAACTCTTGAAGACAGCTATCATATCTTCCCTAAGGCTTCTCTTTTCTAAGCTAATCATCCCCATTTCCTAGAACTAATTTTCATATGGCAAAGTCTGTTTTTAGTTTTATAGATGTATTTTGTTTTTACATTACAAACATTTACATATATCCCCTACTCTCTGAGAGATTTAGAACAAAGTAAACAATTAAGTAAGATTAACAGTGTATGACCTCATCTAAAAATATATGCAATATTCCACATCTGTAGCAACCCTCTTCTATTTTTTTTAAATAAATAGAAATCTATTTTCACTTTCTCCCACCTTTCAGGCTTTTAGAGAGAGAGAGAGAGAGAGAGAGAGAGAGAGAGAGAGATTTTTTTGATAACAAATATTCAAAGTCCAGCGAAATAAATCTCCTCATTAATTCCATACAAATCCAGATCTAGGTCTCAATACAGATCTTTTTACAAAGCTCTTTATCTAGCTAGGTCTCATTCTGCACCCTACATCTATAACCTCTTTGCCAGGAGATGGAAAGTATGTTTCATTATCAATTCTCTGGAATCACGAATGGTCATTGTATCAATCATGCAACACTCAGTTTCCAAAGCTGTTTGTCTTTACCATGTTGTTATTATATAAGTTGCTCTTCCGGTTTAGTTCATTTCATTCTTCATCGATTTATAAAACTCTTAAAATTGTTCATTTTTATAACATCAGTGTCATAGTATAAATTATTCTCTTGGTTCTTTTTACTTCACACTGCCTCAGTTTATGTTTTTCTATCGGTCTGAAATCATGTTTCCTTATTTTTTACAGCATAATAGTATTCCAGCACATTCCTACTTATTCAACCATTCCTCAACTGATGAGCATCTCTTTGGTTTACAGTCTTTTGCCACCACAAAATTTTTTGATGGTTTATAGCGAGATCTTCAGTTTCCTTGACACTTTGTCAGTGTCCTCTAGGGTGTGGTCCAGCACGTGAAGCAAAATACTCCAGATATGTTCTGAGCGGAGCAGAGAAAAGCAATATGATTACTTCCATTGTTCTGGACACCACGCTTCTGCCAATGCAGTCTAAGATCGTGTTGGGGTTTTTGGCTACTTATTGACTCACGATGAGCTCATAATTTACTAAAACTACCAGACATTTTTACAAATGAGCTATTTTCTTAGCCGCGGCTATTCCATCCTCTACTTGTCTATTTGATTATTCCAATACAAGTATACTAACTGAATACAAATACAATTTTTTTTCCTATTACAATGATAACATTTTGTATCTTAGCAGCCAATGTGTTAACTATTTCTTCCAGATCTGTGTTCTTTACCCTCCACCTTGAGGGATCCTGGCTGTTTGAGTCTCTTCTAGGAACTCTCATTTCTTTTCTTTTTTTAAATTTTAAACAAGAAGTTTATTTAAACAACAAGATGTTTGACTTGAACGGAAAACTATCTAGGATCCATTTTTTTATAGTAATTTATTCCTACTGAGAGACAGAGATTGCCCTAGATGTAACAGCTATGTACATCGTCCTTGGTTTTACAATGATAAAAATATTGAAATTATCCAATCAAACAAGGTATGCAGGGATTTTTTGTGGGTTTTCGTTGTTGTTGTTAAACCGTGAGAGCAAAATAACTTACTGGAATACAAAGACAAAAGTTGAATGAGCATGCCACTAATGGAGAAAAGGGATATTTTCACAGATCCAGTTTGTTTTTTTCCCCTCCCCATCTTCATTTGATGTTGATCAAAACAAATCAGCGGCCATTTAGTTTTTAAAAAAAAAAAAATACGCATTATGCCTGTGCACATACACCAGTTACTTTACGTACAATAAAGGAATGGGGGAAGGGAATAAAGAAGAGAGAAAACTATACTGCAGTAGTCAGGATGTGGATGAACGAAATCTCGGTTTTCTGATTGGGAACGTATTGTTTTCTTTGGGAGCACAGTTCTGGAGAAGAGTTGTAGATTCTTTTTAGCAAGTGCCTCCTATCTGCTGCTGGAATACATCTATTGTACCTTCATCCTCCGTTTCCAGCTGTGCAGGTGTGTCTGTTTCATTCATTGGTTGCCCATCAAATCGGAATCTGGTTTGCTTCATTGACAAACCTTGTCGTTCACAATAGGCTTTCATTAGTTTACTAAGTGGTGTGTACCTCTTAATCTTAATTTGCACCACCGAACCATCTTGCCTTGCCACCTTCAAATTAACATGGTCGTCGTTTTCAGTCCTGACTCTTTCCTTAGGCTTTTCGTCGGCCATGGAGAGTCCGGGGCCCTCCTCAGCCGCCGCTTCACCAAAGAGGCACCAGGATGGTCCGCTCCAAGGGCACGAGACGGGGTGGGGATAAGCAGAAGCAGAAGCAGGAGGAGGGGGAGGGGGAGGAAGGTGATGGTGGGGAAGGAATCTTCATTTCTTGAGAAGCCCCAGCCAGACTGGCTTTCCTGTTCACTTCTTTACCTACTCACTTCCCTTCCTGCTCACTCTCTGGTTTGCTCTATCTCCACACCAGCTGCTTTGCCCTCACATGGATACCCTCCCCGCACTGACCGCTCCCCCTTTGTGTTTTGTCTTCCATCTGGCCTCAGACACTAGCTGTGTGACCCTGAGCAAGTCATTTTACAGTTTGCCTCAGTTTCCTCATCTGTAAAAACAAGCTGAATATTCCAGTATCTTTGCCAAGAAAACCTCAGAGGGTCACAAAGAGTCTGACAAGACTGAAACAATTGAACAACAGAATTAGAAAAGGTGTCAGAGGTCATCTAGTGGTTCTAGTCTATCCACCCCCCCCCCCTTACTTTACAGATGAATAAACGGATGCCTAGGAATTTGGAATTGCTTTTCCAAGGTCATCCAGACAGTGAGGGTCACTTCAGTCGCATATTCTAATAGTAAATCTTAGTAGAGCACAGTATGAAGGACCCTTAATACTATGATTCAATTTATCATCCCAAGATTACACCTGCCATTTGAATAGCACAACAATGCCAACATACTGTGAACTCCTGGGGTTAGGGTGGGGTGGAGTTTTTGCCGGCTTTCTCAAAGGAAGACTTGCCTCCATCTTAAATCCAGACGTATATCTTATAGTCTTAGGTGGCTGAGAGGCTCAGCTTTTAAATGACTTGCCTATATCCTCATGGACAGGGTCAGAGGCAAGATTGCAACTCAGGTCTTTTGGACTCCAAGGTCAACTCTTCCAAATACTTCAAGGCTTCTTGATTCTATGTCACATGATTCTTCTCTCTTAGAGAATCAACCTCCACAGACTATATCTTGTTTGTCTGTACTTCTTAAACTTGTTATGTTCTTTTGAGTTCTTACTCAGCCTTTGGAGGTACTGCCCACCCACCCAATCTGTTGTCACAAGGAAATTGAATGAACACTTTATATTTTATTCAGAAGTTGCTTAATCAAGCTGAGAATTTTTTAAAAGGGACAGAAAGGTAAGAACACAATGTTTAGATGACCCCAAACATACAATGTCCATGGAAAAGAACTGGAAAAGTCAAAGTAAATGTGTCCCTGACAACTATCTTACACAAGGTGAACAAGAGGGTAAAACATTCAGTGTTAGATTAAATATACCTGAATTATGTCACATCAAGTTATCTCAGGTCCTCAGGGATGACAGCACGTATTTTCTTTTTCTCCCAAAAGAGATCGAGTGTAGAGAGAATGCAGAAAAGCATGATTTTTAAAATTACATTATTATGCAAGGGAAGAGGATAGCCATAAGCCAGGGAAGGATACATTCAGCCTACAGATCTGCTTCTTCTTTTCATCAACCCAATAACTTTTCAAGTAGATATGAGAAGAAATATATGAGTAATGTACCACTAGCTAAAACTTAAGAGAAAGGAATCTGGTGCTATTCCCATAAACACGTATGGTCACTTTTCTTCTTGATCATAGAGACTTTGGAGAATGGCTGAATGTAGGGTAGGTAGTAGATTTCTTTAGATGACACATCTGATACCTTATTTAATAAGAACAGAGACAAGCTCTGTTGGAACAAATATTCTTAGTTAGGATAGGAAAGAAGTATATATTCTTCAGAATCATCTTATGTTTGACTTGGTTGTGGTTGGAATCACATAGTGGTTGGAATGATTCTCATTTTGGAATGACAGCTCTCTGAGTTAGCCAGAGGAAACAATTTCTTGTTCTGAAGAGAACAATCTTTTATGAGCAGTTTTACATATGTCCGGTGATAAGCCTGTTGAGAATAGGACCAAAGTGACAGAAAATGATCTTGATTTTAAAAAACAAATAAGATGTTTGCCCTGCAGGGATTTCTAGACGTGTTCCAGCTGAGCTGTCTTAATTCTAGGGGTTGTTTATTTGAGTGTGCTGATGGACGTGGCTTCTGGAAAGGAGATTGCTGCCAGTCAGTAGTAAAGAGATGAAGAGTAATCTTGGAAGTTACTAGGCCAGTTAGAGACTGAAAAAAAGCAGGAGAGGGGCAGAAAAAAATCATCTTGACTTATTTTAAGCAATGGGCAATGGTGAGAAGCAGAGTGGGTTAGAAGAATGGAGAATTTTCCAGAGGGCCATATCTAAAAGTATAGAATTAGCAAGAAGGCCACAAATATATTTTGAATCATTTATGTATGTCAAGGTAGAACACAGAATGTATGGCAAATTAAAATTTGGTTACTGTTTCCCTTAGGGTTATCGTGTACCTAAAGGCAATAACAAACATAATTTCATAGGACAATTGGTCATCTTATGTTGCAGGATTCATGATCATCCTTCCAATTATTATAGCGAAAGGTCAGTCAGTCCATTCTCCTCTTGCTCCATTCAGAATGTTTATGATTCTGAGTCATAGACTGCCCAGACCAGGGATCCCCTTAACCTGGACTCCATGAATGTGTTTATTTAATAATTTTATAGCTTTATTTTAACATAATTTCTTTTTAAATGCTTTGTATTTTATGCATTTAAAAACATTCTGAAGAGTCCATGGGCTTCAACAACACAGTTGAACAGTCAACAGTTGAAGTCAACATACTGCCCAAAGGGTTTTATGACACATAAATGAAATATAATAATAGCTAGTGTGTATATAACACTTTAAGGTTAGCAAAAGTGCTTTGCAAATAATATCTCATTCCATCTTCACAACAACCCCACGGTTAGTCATTATTATCCTCATTTTACAGATAAAGAAACTGAGGCAGACAGATTTGCCCAGTGTGAGTCCATGTTTGACATTCTATCCACTGCATCACCTGGTTGTCTTGGCTAAACCAAAGTTCTCTTTCCTGTGAAGTTGTGGTCTTGCTATACTTTGCCCTGGTCAGACTATGTATGGAATATTGTATTCAACCCCAGGCATTCTATTTTATAAAGGATATTAATAAACTGAAAAGCATCCAGAGAAACTGACCTGAAGTATAAAAGACCTCAAGGTCATGCCATATGATAATCAGCTGAAGGAATGAGGCGTATTTAATCCACACAAGAAAAGACTTATACAGTATGTTAGCCATTACCAGCAGGTTGAGCATTAGATAATGAACTTTTTTTTTTTACCATGGCAATTCATGAAACAGATAAAAATACAAAATGAGCCTTAGTCTTCTGTAGTCTCTTTCTGCTTCCATATAGAAGCAGAATGGTTGAAAATGGGGCAGGGAATAAATACTAAGATCAAACCAGTGAGACCTTCTATGACAATTTCACTTTGTCTGATGCCTAAAAGGTCAGCTATGTGGCACAGTGGATAGAGTAATGGTCCTGGAATCAGGAGGACTCATGGGTTCACATCTTGTCTCAGATACTTCCCAGCTGTGTGACCCTGGGCAAGTAACTTCATTGTGTTTGCCTCAATTTCCTCATCTATAAAATGAGCTGGAGATGGAAATGGCAAACCACTCCAGCACCTTTATTAGGATTCCATCCATTGCCCTCTAAACTGGTACTCCTATTGTTGCCATATATTTCTGCTTGGTATAAACATTAAGTGTTTGTTAGTTAAAATGGTTTCTGAGTTCTTCTGGCCTTCTTAGTATGACAACTACTTTATGTTAGTTAAAATCTAATTTTTAAAACCAATCAAGGAAAGAAATGTATTAAAAATTCTAACACAATGAATAAATACTATGACATACAAGAAACTGAAGCCAAAATGCAAGGAAAATATATGGTCATCAACTATAGCTCCCTAGGAATGAAGCTATAATTATTATAATATGGATAATAAAAGAAGGAAATGATAAAGAAACAAAGGATGATATGGAATTAGTAAAAAAAAAAGATTGCCATGTATTAAATAATGAAAGTAAAAAATTCAACTCTTTCAAAATATTCAAGGAGACTATAAATAAAATAATGAATTCATTGAGGAACAGAATTGTTTTACTGGAAGCCAGAATTATAAGGAACAACAGGAAAACATAGAAACAAGCTCAAAAATCTATCCAACTGGAAAATTTCTCAGACATTTCGAAGATAACGGTGACAGTGTTGGGGGACAACACTCAGAAAAAAAATGAAAGTACTGTCAGGTTCCCAGACAAAATGTAAGAATCTTACCACTATATTTCATTGTTATGCAAGAAAATTTCCTAGAAAATCTGAAAACAGGAGAAAAATTAAGGATTAATAGAATTCAAAATATACCCACAAGAATTCGACTTGCCTAGCTACACTGTCATCAAAACTATAATGACAGAGATTATCCTAGAAAGAGCCAAGAAGAAAAATTCCACCTACCAAAAAACCACCCATTCAAACTGCAAATGAATTTTTGCTCTAGACACAGAACGACAGAAATAATTACAATTTTATGTACTACAAGTGACAGAAAATTGGACTTCATCCTCAAATTAAGCAGGTGGAAAAGGTGAGCATACTTTCCAAGATAGTCATTTAAGAGGCAATAAGAATTTCTAACATCTGTGAGGGGGTGGGGTGGGATATATCAAACCTTAAAGGAGCTTTTAAAAATATTTTTCCCCAATTACATGTAAAAACAATTTTTAACATTTGGGTTTTTTTTTTAATTTTTGAGTTTGAATTTTTCTCTTTCCCTCTCTTTCCTCCCTCCCCCCTTCCTTCCCCCCATTGAGATGGCTGCAATTTATATAGGTTATACATATGCAATCATGCAAAACACATTTCCATATTAGTCATGTTATAAAAGAAAACACAGACAAAAACACCCCAAGAAAAATAAAATAAAGGAAAAGTATGCTTCAATCTGCATCCAGAATCCATCAGTTCTTTCTCTGCAGATGGAAAGCATTTTTCATGATAAATTGAAAGGAGCTTTTAAAATAAAAAAAAATGGGAAAGAATGAGAAACAGTTTTATTAAAAGCTGTCATACTCTTACCATGCTACTCTCTACAGCTATTCTCTACTAAGTATCATTTTTGCTAGCTGAATCATCTTTGCTGGCCCTCATGTCTGCTTTCCACCCGACGTTGTCTTGCCTCTGCTGACTTTCCTTACCCCAATTTCCTTTTCTCCAGGTTAAACATCTCCAGTTCCTTCAACTAATCTTAATATTATGTTTCAAGTACAATGACTTTCCTGATCATCATATCCTGGGTATTTTCAGCTTCTAAATATCCTTACTAAAATGTAGTGTTCAAAGGTGGAAAAAAAATACACTAATGAAGCATTCAGAAGGATTATTGCTTCTTTTGTTATGGATGTTACTCCAAATAATACAACCTGATATCACGTTTCCCTTTGTTGGTAGCCACATCAGATTGTACAGTTCTAGGCTATTGGTTTTTATTGGGGGTTTTTTGTGTGTTCCAAATTTCCTATCCCTCCTTACTGACAACTTCTCTAAAACAATTAAAGACAATCAAACACAAAGAAAGGTTAGGGAAAGAGAGCTGGTTTTGGAGGATCTGGTTTTAAATCTTGACTCAGTTGTTCATGCTCTGTTTTCGAAGAGGATCAATTACATCATGGGATGATGTCTTGATTTGCATGTGAGTTGGATTTAAGTGAATTCATGCATATTTAAGTGAATTCACACATGCACAAGGAAGAAGGCAGGGGCTGTCAGGCAAATGTGTCAACTGTAATTCATAGCACTTAAAATCTCTACTTTCTTTTATAAATAATTCCCTTCAGAATCACATTTTAGAAACTGAAAGAGTGCTACATCTCTTCAATTGATTTTCTACCCAGTTAAACATAATCATAGGCAATGTCTAAATGGGGGAGGGGGAGAGGGTAGCAACTTTACCAAAATGGGACTAATATTTAAAGTTCTGTCACAGGTGACTCCCCCTCCTATTGTGGCTCTTCCCTGGCCTCTCAGGACTACAGGAAAATATCAGAGGAAAACACAGGTTACATCTTTTTTAATGGGATTTCCGTGTACTTCTAGCTTGTATTTGTTGCCAATGCTTCTATTTTAAGCCTTTTAATTAAACATTATTGTTTTATGTTATAACATCGATTTTTTTCATAGTATAGCTCTTTAAAATAATTAAATTGCTAACCACCTACATTATACTGAGATATTATATAGATATAGTATTTATATGGACAGAACATTCATGCCCTAGAGGATTTCATCAACAGAGAATGAGATTATCAAGACACACAATTTGTCTTGACAGATTTTACAAGATATCCTATCAATAGCAAGAAGATTTGGCATAAAACCAGGCCAGGCATGCTGTCTTTTTAACTGCTCTGAACTCTCCTGGTAACAGAGGCAAAACGTTTATTGAACCTCTGTGTCTTTAATACCAACAAATATCTTCTTCATCTTCATTTATCTTTTGCAGTCATTTAATGTGATTTCTTTCAATTCCCTTCTACCACACCTCAAATGTCTCTACTTCTTCCATTCGTCTCTTCCTTCTTTCCATTCTCCTCCTAGCCTCTAGCCCATTCACGTCATTTATTCTCTCTTTTTCTATCTCTGCCTGCTCCTCTCTCCCTCTCTGTTTCTGTCTATGTCCCTCTCTGTCTGTCTGTCTCTTTCTCTGTCTTCCCCACTCTCCCTTCCCTTTTTGATTCTCCCCTTTCCTTTTCTCTCTCCTCTTAGCTCAAATACCACCCAACTCGTGAAGTCATCTCTAGCACATCCACCTGGAAGTCTTATGATCCTCTAAACTCTTTGCTTTGTCCTTCCTGCACACTTCACACTCGATGAAGCAGTTAAGTGGCACAGTAGATAAAGTCCTGGACTAAAAATTGGGAAGACTTGAATTCAAATCCTACCTCAGATACTTCCTAGCTGTGTGAACCTGGACAAGTTATTAAGCCTGTCTGGCTCAGTTTCCTCAACTGTAAAGTGGGCATCATAATTGCACCAACCTCTCAGGGTTGTTGCAGAGATATATATTGCTAGTGATAATATATGTTGTTTATTATTAAGGTGTTAGTTATACCATGTCAGGGATTTTGATTATGTCTCTTTGATAGGCTAACCAGGGCAAAAATACCTACTGGTAATATCTTGAGGATGACTATTGCAGATCTGAGCCTTATTCTTGTCCTTGGTCCTTGAGAGGGACCAGACAATTCTGGGGAGAGGACCCACAGGGATCAGAACTGAGTCAAGGGTCAATAAGCATCTATTAAGTGCCTATTACATGTGCCAGGCACTGTGTTAAGTGCTGGAGACACCAAGAAAAGGTAAAAGATAGTCCCTGCTCTCAAGGAACTCACAGTATAAAAAAGGAGACAACAAGCAAACACATATGAACAAATAAGTTATGGACAGGATAAATAAGAAGTAAAGAATGGAGGGAAGGCACCAAAAGTAAGAAGGATTGGGAGAGGCTTTTTGTAGAAGTAGAGAGAGAATGAAAAGAGATGAGCAGGGACAGAGAGCAGAACCAAGAGGCTGCCCAGGTGGTACAGTGTAGAGAAGCAAGCTCCAGCTTCTTGGGGCCTCTCTACATGTGGCTCTTTTCTCAGTGCTAGACTCTATGCATACTCAGCTCTCTCACTTCTTAATTCTGTGATTCTTGAGGAAGTCCTTTAGCATTCAAGGGCTTGATGTAATGAGTACATTATCCACAAATATCACATCTGAAGGACCTCACTGCCTATAGGAAACCCAAAAGAATTCTCTCTATAAACTGTTCCTTAGAGACTCATAATACTAGCCTGGATGGGACCCCAGTAAGGGAAGATGGAAACTCTGTGCATCTGCTAACAGCTCTTTTCCTTATTACTCCTTTTCCAGCCCTTCTCCTACTGGAGACCTACTACCATTCTGCCACTGTCTCCCGTTTCTGGGAGGAGTCCTACTTCCTTCTTGCCATGGTCCCATTTTCTTCTCTGTTTTTTTTGCTCTCTAGTATTGGGCTCTGCTTCAAAAGAGATGTTGATGGCCTGAAAACACCTGGGCTATGAAGAATTACAATGGGAATTCTAGAGGGGGGTGATAGTAGACTCCAGGGGTAGAGTCTTTCATGGCTCCTGTACCACAATGCTTCCAGGCTAAACTTTCTGTCTACCCATGTCTCCCATTTCTATATTAAGTGTAAGCCTCTCTTGTGGCTCACTTTCTTCCACTGCAAAATTGCTTACCGTGAGAAACCTCTCCCTTCTTCAGCGCCTAAGAGGTGTGCTTCCATTTACATCCACATTATCAGGAGGGCTCAAGAGACACTTCTATTTCTTCACTAACGAGAGACACTACCTCCATTTCCCTCTAGGGCAGCTGAGCCAAGTCAAGACCTTGAAGCCAGAAAGACCAGAACTGAAGTCCCACCTTTTGGCAGACACAAACTTTATGTGTGACCCTACACTCCAACAGAAACAGATCCCTGCAGGCAGCATATTGACTTAGCCAACTACAAATTAACGTTACCTATGTCATACTATACTTTTATTTACTTTGTTAAACATTTCTCAACTGTATTTTCATACGGTTGGAGCAGCACTTTGGGTTTGAGGGCTGAGTTTGACACTTCTACACTCAATTTTCTAAGACTATAAATTCCAGAAAAGGTGCCAACCTGCATAGGTAAAGGGAGATTCCCCCATCCAGGAGTTTCACATACCAGTGAAACCGCAGGTCAAGTCCCTGATACCTTTATGTGGCAATGTTCAGAAAATGCAGCGTGGGGATAAAATAAGATACTTGCAAAATACTTTGCACTGTACTTGGCATATAGAAGGTGCTTAATATTTTCCCCCTTTCTAGGTAGTGCCTAACAGGGTTAAAAGATGAGTCCTTTCTTCTGACTTTGTCTCTCTTTTGTGGATGCGATGCTACTTCTTCATACATTTTTTCAATAATATGAAAACACTTTGAAAGCTGTAAAATATTATGTAAGCATAAGATTGTAGCTGCATTACAGGTGTTCAGAAATATTTGCTGAATACATATTGCTGGTGAGAATAACACATTATGACTCAACTTAGAACTGAAATTAAATTAAGATAACATATTAAGGTATTAGTTATACCATATTGGGGACTTTGATTATGAATAGATATCCTAACAATTAGAGATTTCCCAAAATAGAACGGGCTTCCTTGTTGATAATAAGTTCCCCATCACTGGAAGCTGGATGAAAACATGCTAGAAATGCTGTAGCAAAGACACCTTGCCGTCCCTTTCAATTTGAAACACCCAGTATAAAGCCTTTCGCTGGACATATGGCAATGATTTACTTTTAGATTTAAATAACTCAACTATAGTTGTACTTTGAACTGGTTTTCCATGTGACTGACTATGGGAGTATTGTGCGTGTGTACTGAGAAGATCACATATAGAGGACAGAAGAAGTAGTCATGTAGGCAGACCCAGCACAATTTTCTAAGAGTGCTATAAATTTCTAGGTGGTGTTAAGTGGCATGTTGTTGTTGTTCAGTCATGTCCCACTCTTTGTGACCCCATTTAGGGTTTTCTTGGCAAAGATACTGGAATAGTTTGCCATTTCCTTCTCCAGCTCATCTTCCAGATGAGGAAACTGAGGCAAGCAGGGTTAAGTGACTTGCCCAGGGTCACACGGCTATTAAGTGTCTGAGACCAGATTTGATGAGTCTTCCTGACCCTAGATCCAGCACCTTATCCTCTGTGCCACCTACCTGCCTCAGAAGATAGCATCGTCCAATAGAAAAAGCCCTGGCCCTGGAGTAAGAGCACCTGAATTCAAAACCCACTTTTAATAAGAACTACCTGGATGAATTTGAGCAAGTTACTTTAATCTCCTGGGCCTCTATTTCATAAATGGAAAATCTGAGGAGGTTGGAATAAATCAATGATGTCAAACCTAAATAAATATGGGGGCCACTAATCCACGCCAAAAGGGTTCTGTGGGCCACAAGTTGACCCAGTTTTAAAATGTAATATCTTCTATATTTTATTGTATTTTTACTTATTTTGTTAAATATTTCCCAATTCATTTTCATCTGGTTGAGCTACACTTGAGAGTATTGTGAGTTGCTTGGGCAACGTATGTGACAGCTTTGGATTAAATGACCTCTGAAGTTCCTCCCCACTTGAGAGCTATGATCCTATGTCTTTGTACTATGGTGAGCACCTGGTACAGTACCCAGTATCTCAGTTCCTCCAGGACACTGGTGAGCATGTGCCTCCAAAGTACACACGTACTTATTATCAAACGGACCTTGTAAAGGACCATGATCACAATAAAACCTGTAGCATCTGAAGCCCAACATAGGGTGCAATTTTGACTACACCTGGTATAATGGAGGGCAGGGAATGTGGCAAGGTCTGTTTATTGTCCGTATTATCAAGGTTTCTTGCTAAATGGTTAAAACAGATATTATTTATTAGTCTCTTGGAGGAGACTGAGACTTGACAAAAAGAATTGACTCACAGACCATCTACATACCCATAATTACCTGTATGCTATAATGCAGACAGAAAACACACATATACAAACACACCGGCCCACAGCATCTCCTTTTTGTCTAAACTCCTGGGTTGGTAATTAGTACCTGTGTGATCTCACCTCCCCTTTGTAGTCCATCTTCCCTAGGGAAAATGAGATGGTTGTACAAAACAAACCCCTTCCAGATCTAACATTCTGTGATCCTGGGCCCTGGATCCTGACTCTTGTTAAAGTGGGCACTGGGCTTTCTGCCATCTGTATAAGTAAGGTTTTGCAATTACTCTGGATATCTTGTATACTGTAACTTAGACTTTGCCCTTTCCCCCTCAAAGTCTCTCCCACATGGAATAAAAATGCACACAGCCTAAAGATAATTGAGGTCCTCTCTCATTGGAAGAGATCCTATGGGAGGATCATAGACATCACAGACAAGGGACATCAGAGATCAATGCTTTAATTTTTCTGATAAGGAAACTAAAGCCCCAGGAGATTAAGGTTACCTTGTGCTTATTTTGCATGTATTTATATAATAATGATTTTATTGTGCAAGTCATAATCACAAATTATTAATAGTAACAATATAGTCACATGGTTATGTATACAAAAATAGTTACGAAGCCTTTGATTCCATTCTCATGAATTATTCATGTCCTGCATATACAAATATATGTGTATGTGTGTGTGTGTGTGTGTGTAGTAAGAATTCTAGAGTATTTGATAGTCACATGGGAATTTTTCTACTTTAAGTATTCCACCAAAACAATGCTGCCAAGCACAACTGATGTAAAACATAAGATCTGTCAGAGAGAGAATTTAAGCCTTTAAGGTTCTGCCCAATCTTAAACCTATTGTCATGTTTCCTAAATAGAAATAAGTATAACTTCCAAGGTAAAGAAGGAACTGAGTAGATGGCATGATTATATGCTTCATTGAAAAACCCCATTAAACTGCTTTGTCTCTGGGAATCTTTATCCAGTGGTGTCAAAATGTCATTTGGACTCAAATGCACAGTTCTAAAACATTTAATGCATTCTGAGGAAAGATGGAACTTGAATTCAGAGGTCAGATTGAACTAAAGGGTGAAGCCTTAGTCTCCTCTAGGCAAGATCCATGAAGTGTATATCCGGGGAAAAGCTGAGTCTGTGTATGTCAAGAGAATCAGGCTTAACATCTACTTTTGGAATTATAAAATGACCTATAGCAGATTTGGAATGAATCCTAGAAAACCTAACAAAAACCTTCATACAATATAAATAAAATACAGGGTTCACCACCTTAAGGTATTATAGAAAGATTAATACTTCCTCCTCAAAAGAGAAGAGGATTAATAAAAATTCTCAGAGCACATAGCAAACAGGTTAAAAACTTACAGAAACATTTTTAGAATAAGAAGACATAAAAGAGGCTGGAAATAAATATATACCATTGGATTTGTCAAATGTAATTGAAAATGATCTACTTTCAGATGGAGTCTGTGAAATGGCTAAGAAAAGCCTATCTTTCAAACTCCCCATTTGCCAAAGACCTCCTGGGCTTCCCTATTTAAAGGCTCATGGGGTGCAATACCAATTTCAACCCAGATAACGGTATTGCCTCTTTTGGTTTAGAGAAATTATACTTTAGAAAGATATGACAGTTTCCACTTTTGGTATCCACCTTTTCACCAAAGAATATGTTAGTACCTTTTTAACTGGTTAACAGCTCACCATGATTATTACATTGTGTGAGGACAAGTGGAATCCAGTGGAGAGAAACCAAATCCTCTCTTCCTTAAGGTAACATTTGCATAAATTCAACCAAAAATATGTTGATGAAGAAGCATCAAGCAAATGGATTAGTTATGTGGATTTGTTTATAAAAATTCTGTTTTTAAAAACTAAAAATGTACACAGGCTTTGCAAACTATATTAATTACTCCTGAAGTTGCTGGTGGCTATGTAGAAAAGTCAGTGTTTGGTGCAAATTTCATTGGGTTTATGATGGCAGTTCAGGAGCAGGTTACCTAAGGAGCCCAGATTTAATGACTAATGAGGATTCAGCAAGGAAATGATCAAAACTAGGCATCATGTCACTATCAGCAGCAAAAATCTAGCATGTGAGGAATTTCTAACAAGACATGACTTGGTGGCTAAAATTATACATCAGAAACTCATTCTCTTTCATAAGCTAATATGAGAAATCTTAATACTACAAATGCAGACCCCAAGCTATCTTTGATAATTCAACAAATAGACTGTACTGGGACAAGACCATTACAACAAACAGAATTGCTGCCAACAACCACCCAGACATAATGTGAATCTATAAAAATTTATGAACAATGTTTTTAGTAGCTATCACCAAACCAAAAGCATCGTTTCTAAGCCATGAAGGAGGAAGGGGGAAGGGAGGCTTAAGAACATAGAGGCCTAGCTGAAGAAGGAAAAATCCTGTGGAAACAAAATTAATTTTATTTTATTATTAAATTATTAAAAGTACGTATTCTCCTCATCGTGTTATTGGCTAATAGAATTGTTTCAATGTTGAACATACTGAACGTGAACTTACTTCTTACTATCTTTATTTGCCTACAAAAAGCAGCTATTTTATCCACCCATGCAATAGTCTAGAGAACATTAAAAAGAAAAGCATGACCCTTCCTATTTGAACTCTCTCAAAGATGAGAACAATGACTTTCCATAATAATGGCAGCAATAATAATGACATTTATATAGAGCCTTAATGTTTACAAAATATTTTGCTTACATCATTTCATTCAATCCTCCCAAGAACAACATGAGTGGGTATTATTATTATTTCAAACTTGTTTATGTGTACGTGCTGTCATCGTATCTCCAGGACCTAGCACAGTACCTGCAACATGCTTGTAGCTTCATCTTCCCAACAGTCAATCAAATGTCAGGTGATTGATTGCTTGATTAGGACTCAGTCATTTTCCCAACTTCATCCAAGAAAAGGGAGAGAATTTCCAATCTGGCTCCCTGTCTTTTGTTGTTGTTATTCAGTCGTTTCAGTCATGTCTGACTCTTTGTGACCCCATTTGGTGTTTTCTTGGCAAAGATACTGGGGTGGTTTGCCATTTCCTTCTCCAGCTCATTTTACAGATGAGTAAACTGAGGCAGAGTTAAGTGACTTGTCCAGGGTCACACAACTAGTAAGTGTCTGAGGCCAGATTTGAACTCAGGAAGAGGAGTCTTCCTGCCTCTCCTCCTGGTACTCTATCTACTGTACCACCTAGCTGCCTTTGCACATCTCCTAACTATTTCCATTGTCACTTTTGGTTTTCCTGCTTTTTTCTTATTTTGAAACAAAGAAAAATAATTCAGATATAAAGAGGCAAGGGGGTAGGAAAATCTTCCTGAAATATGGAAATAGAAGTCTCTGAGATACTTGAAGCCCTTTTTTTTTTCAGTCAGGCAACAGCTCTTCTCATTGTCACTGTAAGCAAGAGAGAATAGGTGATCTCATTCCTCATGTTTGAATCTCCAGGGTCTAGCACAATGCCTGACGCACAGTAGGTACTTAATAAATGCTTGTTAATTCATTGATTGATTGCTCTACTCTCTCTTTAATACATTCCCTTTTTCCACCACTTTACTGTTGAGTAGCTGCAGATATCTGAAGGTTTAAGCCAGTTTTAGCACAAATCAGCAAATAACAAAGTAGGATTTTTTTCATCTGAGTTGTTGACTCAAGCTGGATTGCTATACTAAGTGTCTGACCTCCCCAAGCTGCAGGATCATTTTAGAAGATTTTTTTCAACCTTCACAACTGAAGATTGCCCTTTAGCCCCTGTCCAGTCTCTATCTCAACTAAGGGGTCTCTAACCAGATTCTTATGGCAGACCTTAACTTTTAGCCAAAGTCTGGTTTACCTTCCTTAGGAAGTGGCATTAGAAAGGCATTGTGGGTGCAGTGGAAAGAAGATGAACTTGGAATGCTGAATTCTCATTCTCAGACAGTTAATAAGCATCTATTAAGTACCTACTAAGTAGGTATTATTAGGTACCTACTATGTGGTAAGCACTATGTTGAGCTCCAAGGATACAAAGAAAGTCAAAAACACAGTCTCTGCTCTCAAGGAGCTTGCATTCTAATGGGGAGAAGATGTGATGTGAAAACAGCTGTGAACATACAAGATATAGCCAGTGTAAATAGATGATAATCTTTCTTTTTAATTTAATTTATTTAATATATTTAGTTTTCAGCATTGATTTTCACAATAGTTTGAATTAAGAATTTTCTCTCTGTTTCTACCCTCCCCCCCACTCCAAGATGGCATATATTCTGGTTGCCCTGTTCCCCAGTCAGCCCTCCCTTCTGTCACCCCACATCCCCTCCCATCCCCCTTTCCCTTCTTCTCTTGCAGGAAAAGATAAATTTCTACACCCCATTACCTGTGTATCTTATTTTCTAGTTGCATGCAAAAACTTTTTTTGTTGTTGTTTTTGAACATCTGTTTTTAAAACTTTGAGTTCCAAATTCTCTACCCTCTTCCCTCCCCACCTACCCTCCCTAAGAAGGCAAGCAATTCAACATAGGCCACATGTGTATCATTATGTAAATCCCTTCCACAACACTCATGTTGTGAAAGATTAACTATGTTTTGCTCCTTCCTAACCTATCCCCCTTTATTGAATTTACTCCCTTGACCCTGTCCCTTTTCGTAAGTGTTTGTTTTTGATTACTTCCTCCCCCTGTCTGCCCTCCCTTCTATCATCCCCACTTTTTTTCTTCTTCCTCCTTCTTTCCTGTGGGGTAAGATACCCAATTGAGTGTGTATGGCATTCCCTCCTCAGGTCAAATCCGATGTGAGCAAGATTTACTCATTCCTCCTCACCTGCCCCCTCTTCCCTTCCTAGAGAACTGCTTTTTCTTGCCACTTTTATGCAAGATAATTTATCCCATTCTCTCCCTCCCTTTCTCCCTCTCAATATATACTTCTCTTATCCCTTAATTTGATTTTATTTT
>CM053623.1:281721221-281740971 GCA_028646595.1 Phalanger gymnotis
ACACAGGTTTCACACCTGATAGGGCTTTGGGCCTGTGGCTTAGCATTTAACAGGTGAAATTACTTTCACAGTAAACAAAAGCCAAACTCCTCAAGGGCACCCGTTAAACTAAGCCCATTTTGCCTTACTGGCACAGAACTGTATACCAGGTTGCCTCCCAAAGAATTTAGGCCATGCAAAACTGACCTTGTATTTATTTCCTGTACCCTCACTGGATGACTTTATGGATCTAATATTTGAAAATCCTACAGTTTTGAAGACTTGTGCAAGCTGATGAAGAATGAAATGAGTAGAACTGGGAGAATAATTTATACAATAAATTATAATATATACAATATGCAATACACATACAATATACAATACAACATATACAAAATATACAAAAAATAAATGACTTTGAAAGCTGTAAGAATTCTGATCAATGTCATACTATCCATAATTCCAGAGGGCCAATGAGGAAGCATGCTATCTGCATGTTAGAGGTAGATTCAGGGTGTAGAAGAAAATGTATATTTTTCAGTCAACAAGGAAATGTTTTACTTGACTGTGCATATTTGTCACAAGGAATTTGTTTTTCACTTCACCTTCCCCAATGGTGAGGGGTAAGAGGGAAATAAAATAGATTTCTGTTTATTTAAAAAATATTTTTTAAAAAAGGAAAATCCTACATTTTCCCTTGGCCCCTTAGATGAGATCCTGTCTTTATCTGGCTCCACAGATTCTTACTCTGGGTTATAGGCTGTCCTTGTGGTTACTTCCTCTCTCATTCTGAGAAGGCCTTCATGGCTCCTGTGTTGAATCAGAAGCTCTCAATCATGCTTCATTATAGCTGAATCCCACAATAATTGCCCAGGGTCAAATGAACAATTTAGGCTGTATCACAATTATCTTTTTCTCGGAGCCTTGTTAAATAGACCTCCATGCCAGGAAATGATACCCTAATCCTGGGAGAATACTATGCACAACTGTAGCAAAAAAGGCACCCACGGGAAAGAAGAAGACCCAGCCAAACCATAGCTGTCCACTCCTGCCTTCCTACAAATCAGCCCATGGCAGAAACACCCGGGCAATCCCCCGGGTGAAACTGAGAAAACTGAGAGAAACTCCCCGAGGGAGGAGGCACACAAGGAAGCCATACCCCTGCCCAGCCTAAGATACTAACCTGGCTCAGATCCTCTTTCTAATTAAAAGACAAATCTACCCTACAGCAACAGCATTGTATGTTACACCATCTAACAACACTAACAGATCTTTCCTTCTCCTGGGATCCCCAAATCTTAGAATCCTAGGTCTAGAGATGGGAGAGAACTCAGAGGTCATCTAGTTCAGTGAAGTCAAACTCAGATAGAAATAGGGGGGTGGACACTGAACCTTAGGTGAGAATTCCTACAGGCTGCATATTGACTTAGAAAACTACACATTAACATTATGTCCTATTGTATTTTTATTTATTTTGTTATATATATTTGATATCTCTGCTTTAGTACAACCCTCTTATTTTACAATGAGGAAACTGAAATGCATGGATGTTGAAAGACTATATAATATCAGATCCAGGGCCGGGTCTCAAGAGGCCATGTAGTCCAACCCCTCATTTTATAGATTAGAAATGTGAGATGAGGAAGTATGAGTAACTTGCTCAAGTTCTAACAGTTGGTAAATGAGAGATATAGTATTTGATCTCAGGTCGTCTGACTGCAAATACAGTATTTTTTAACCAAGTCATGAAGCCTACTAACTAAGCACTAGTAATAGTCGTGGTAGAGTAATGACTAGTAGCTATGGTGCTAACAAAGCTACTAGCTAATTTCAAAGTCACTTCTACCCTTGAAATTTGTCTCCTTTACTTCTTATTCTAGACTAGCTTGAAATCTAGCTCTCCTGGAAACCATGAGTCTTAGATGACATAATAGGCTGAAATGAGACACTTCTAATACATCCAAAAGAGACCCAAAAGGTTTCCTTAGCATAGAAGGGGAGGGATGTTCAGAGCAGGGAAGGGATCTTCATCCAGGATAAAGAATTGATTCAAATGAACATTGTTTTTGGAGTCTTGTCTGTGTTGCTGGTGTGTGGCCTAAAATCTCAGGGAAGAGCGTGTGCTATACTCAGGGGACAAAGAAGCTATGACAACAGCCCGAGCCAATCGAATCTCAAGGAAATTTCAAATACTTTTTAATGGAAATGTAGCCAAATGTGCATGGAGGAAGGGGAGAGTTAAGATATTGCTCCCATGTCTGATAGCTAATACTGTTAATGCCATCATGCCCACATGTCTTTGTTGGCATTACCACTGGGTCTCTTCCAAAGTGTTCCCTTCCTGTTTCATAGTTTTCTATCCCTTTTTAAGATCTTTCGCTATATAAACAGCACTTGATCATCTGGAATCTGAAGGTCTGGGTTTGAACCCTAGATCTGCCATATCCTATTTTTGTGGCCTCAGCCAAATTATCTAATCTCTTTGAGTCTCAGTTTCTTCACTGTTTCTCTTTGGAACAGCAACCCTTAGGGTCTTCCCCTCTCAGCTTGATTTTTTTTCCCTTTTTTTCTAATTAAAAAGGCCATCCTTTGACTCACTTCTTAAAGACACCTATTTGCTGAATGAGTGTTAACCTCACTCTAAGTGAGTACATGAAAAGGCCTTAGCCTAAAAGGGCCAGGGTCTCCCATTGCCTTCTGGGTCATCTCCGGTCATCCTTGTGAATATCAGGCCACTGGACCCAGATGGCTCAGGAGTAGAAAGTGAGGCTGGTGATCTTGCACAGCCCTCCCTCACTCAAATCAAAGTCAGCTGCCAGTCATATCATTTCCCTGATGCCATGGTCCTCTTTGAAAACGAAGAACAAACACAGCAACAACAGTTTCTTCATGTTAAATGAAGGCATTGGATTAGATGATGGCTAATGTTCTTTCCTCTATCTAGGTCTATGATGCCATCATTTCTATGACCTATGAGAGGGACTCTTCTCTCACTTTCAGTTCATCTGCAGAGCTGTTGCAACTGACATATGCTGCACCCTTTCCCAGCTCCTGTCACTAACTCTGTCCTTCCCCTAGGTTATCTTTGATGGCTCAGTCTTCAGAAGGGAATTGTTTCTTAGAAGCTTATGTGTGTATTGTATGTACACATAATATAAGCATACATATATAATAGATACAGATATAATCAATCATATAGTTATACTTCATGCAATAATATATAACATAATATTGTAAAGTTTAAAACTGCATTAAGACTTTGGAGGTCACTGGTATCATTACAATGTCACCACAAGGGAAAAATACTTCAGCACACAATAGGAATATAATCAATTCCTTGTAAAACGTTATTTTTTCACAACTATTAATTGGCAACCGATTTGCCTCCACTCATCTTTCCTGTCTTTAAGAACAAGGAAAATGAGCCTGTGACCTCTTCATGCCATTGGTCGGCTGTATCTTATTGCAGTTGGTTGGTAATGTAGTTTGTCAATCATTATACTTGGGAACCCCTCTTTAATGATAGCCATCTATATTATTATTAGGCTATATTATAATAGTATATATACACACATATGTATATATATGTGTACGTATGTATATATATATACACACACACACAGATAGATACACATAGATGAATATGATATACTTATATCTGGACCTAGCTCCCCTAGAAACAATGAGTCTTAGATGGTATAGTACAGTCAGTGAATACACACACAATCACACACACATTAGATTTTAGCCCTGTGTGGAGTTTGTGATTCCAACTTGATGCATGGCACATCCAAATCTGTATGGTAAGTGAGTCATAAACCCCAACTTTATTCAAGTATTGCTGTTATCCAACTCTACAATGTCCTTCCATTGGGCCCTTTGGCACTACTGTTCTATTCTTCCACGCTTTAATAACATTGTACAGATAGCAGCAACATTGTAAAAACAAATAACTGTAAGGACCATTGACAATTTCAGAGGACCACTGATGAGTACCCTTCTCCTGAGAGAGAGGTGATGCAATCAAGAGGCAGAATGGGGAATGTATTCTTGGACATGGCCAATGTGGCAATTCATTTTCTTTGACTGTGCATATTTGTTACAAGAACATTTTTTCTCTTTCTCATTATGGGGTGTGGATGTGGGAAATGGAGAGAATATGAATGCTTTTTAATTGGAAAAATGTGATTTTAATATAATAACAACTGACGTTTATTAGTGTTTTAAAGTTTGTAAAAGTAATACATATGTATATGCACACAAATATCTATGATGTATTATGTTTGTGTATATATGTGTATGCATATGTATACATATATTAATATACTGTGTTTATGTATATACTATATCTATATATAATATATATGATCATATAGGTATATTGTATACAATATATTATAACAACATAATATTGTAATATAATATAAGCTATTAAAGATTAAAACTGCACTAAGGCTTTTGAGGTGATATATATGTATATAGATACACACATACACACATATACACACATATACATATATACAATATATTTATACATATATACATACTATTATATACACATATATGTATATATGTACATACTTTTTGTATATATATGTATACACATATTGTGTTTGTGTATTCTTATTTGAGTCTCACAATAGCCCTGTGAAGTAAGTACTATACATACAATTACTATCATTTTGCAGATGAAGAAACAGGTTCATATGATTTGCCTGTGGTCCCATAGCAAGAAAGTGACAGAGGTAAGATTCGAACCCAGGTTTTTATGAGTCCAGTTCCATACACTATCCATAATGCCACACTGCACTTGAAACCAGTACTGACAGCCCAACCTTCAGTTTAGGTATTAAGGGGAAAGGATGATCATTCTCATAGTCCATAATCTACATCTCCAATAGTCCTAACACATAGGCTCTTCAATAATGTTTGAGCAAGTGATAATGAATGAAGAAATGAATGAATAAATAAATAATGGCCTGGATCTTAGTTACTGTGGCAACATGGATTCCAGCAACATAATACTAAAATTGTTTCATTAAATATCCCAATACCTCCAGGACTTGTCTACTTGACTTTCTTCTCATTTGAGATGGGAGCAGGAGAAGGTAGCAGCCAAAGACAATGGAGAACTAGAGGTACAAATTAGTACACAGAGTTGGAAACAGAAGAGAAGATACTCATTCTGATTAAACGAGGCATTTCCTTTATGAACACACCTCTGTTTGGCTTGATTTTAATTCACAGCAAAAAAGTAAGTCCCAAAGGACTAAAGAAACAAACCTATACTTTCAGGTGGTGTTACTCTAGCAACTAGTACTTCTCAGTCCTCCCGTTAAGGGAAAGAATATGGGACCAAAAAGACAAGAATAACGAGCTCTGAAAATGAAAGGATATTTCTAGATGCCCAGGAATTTAAATTATAAGTAATTTATACAAGCAAGAAAAATCTGAGTAAAAGTTGAAAGAATTTTTTTCTTCCTTTTAAAATTATTTGTTATAAGAGAAGGCTTTCTGGGGGTGGGGGAAGAGATAGTGAAAACTTAGACTATATAAAAACAAAAGACATCTATGAATTAAACCTTTTTTTTTTTTTAAAAAAAAAAAAAAGACAAAACAAAGCTAATTTTTATAGGGTAACTTTTGGGTAATATTTGGCACAACCAAATCCTAGTACAATATTTGCTGCAACAGAATTTGGCCTGTACCTTGAAGGGCAGGTGATCCCATCCTGGCCTGTAGATGCTGGAGGGCAAAGGTGTATTGCGATATTGACAAAAGGCCAGCACACATTGCAACACACACCTCCTGCCCTTCCTAACAAGGGTTGCCTCACTGTTACATAAACAAACCTTGTAGCTTCAGACTAGCAAACAGCCGATGGTTCCTAGACCCAGCCACATTAGCGCAGCCAACATTGCCTCTACCATTAAATGCCATGACATTCATGCTAGTGTCCTCCTACGCTCATCTGCATTTGTTCATTTCTTATAAAGTTGTCCTTCAAAGCAAAAACAGAGCTTTACTCAAGGGTGCCAGAACAGATGAAGTTAGAAAACTGAGTTGTGGAGTTGTTGATGAATGGACTGCCTAGATTCAGTGACCTCAACGGAAAAAGGGGTAGATGGAACATCCTGTCCTAGCATACCCTCCAGAGTTGACCCAATGTATGGGCAAGCCAGGATGGGATCACAGGCTCTTCAATCTACAATTTTTTTCAGGAAGCTAGGTGGTGCCATAGTGCATTGAGCGCTAGGCTTAGAATGGGGAAGACAAGCTCAAAACCAGACATTAGCTAAGTAGCTGAGCAAGTCACTTAACCTCTACCTCAGTTTCTTCATCTGTAAAATAGGAATCATAATCGCACCTACCTCCACAAGATGTTAGGAGTTATAAAGTGCTTTACACACTTTGCAAACCTTAAAATTATAATCTTAATTATTATTAATAAAATATTATTAAATTAAAATTATTATCTAAAGCTATTATCTAAGAAGAGATTATCCCCAAATGTGGGAATGTTCCCCAAAGGACCCTGAGTCATTAGAGTTCTCTTCACTGTTTTGAACAAAACAGTTGTTTCAGTCACATCACACTTAAAATAAGACAGCAATGAAATTTGTCACATTAATTGACTGTTACTTTCATTTGAACACAATACTGTTGTGTCTTAAGGAATAGGGAGGCACGGGGATGGAGAAGAGAGAGGGGAATGGCTAGTGGTTGGAGTAGTCAAAATACACACAACATTTATCGATTAATTTTGCCGTCTTACATCGGTGTGGTTTATGGTGCCCCAAAATAATTACAATATGTAGTAACATCTAAGATCACTGATGACTGGTCAACACAACAGATATAATGATAATGAAAAAGTTTGAAATACTGTGAGAATTACCAAATGTGACACAGACACAAAATGTATGCACATGCTATTGGAAAAACGGCATTAGTAGACTTGCTTAACGCAGGTTTGCCACAAACCTTCAATTCATAAAAATACCCACTGTCTTTGAAACACAACAAAACAAGGTATGACCGTATGTGTCAGAAGTAGGTTTCGAACTTGGAATTTTGTGGCTTTGAGACAAATTCTGTCTGCTAGGATATGCTGCTTTTCCAACCCCACCAAATAAGGGGTAAAAGTCGAGGCCAATTGAGTAGACTGAAAAAAAAAATGCTTCACACAGCCTTTGGATTTAGGTGATCTTTTTTACCCTATTTCCCCAATACTTTGGACCTCTGCAGTTATCTGAGAGCATTCCACTGGTTTGTTCATTTCAGTAGCCATCAGGTCAGGGTTGGGACTCTTGCCTCCTGTCATCCAGCCCTGGAATCTGACTCTCTATGAGGTGGTTCTAGAACTTTCCCTCAAACAGAATTCTCAGCGCTTATTCTCTTTCCCTCTGAACCTGCTCTCCTTTCTGACTTTACTATTTATCTAAGTGACACCACCATTCACTTGGTCTCCCATGTTCGACACTCTGTATGCTATCTTCCTCTCCTCTCTCTCTCCAGCTAACATTGGTTCCTATTCATTTGATATCTATAATACCTCTTACATCTTTCTGCCACCACTGCCGCCATTATGTTACAGGCCTTTATTTGCCACTTACCTGGATATTTTCACCAGGTGGAGTAAGGAAGAGGAAACTGGCATGGGTCAGAAATAGAGCAGAGTAAAGATGCTTAAGTGGCTGCAACTCTTCTGACCTGGGCAAGAGAGAGTGAGATACATTCTCCAAAATAAATCTCTTTTGATTCTCATAAAAAACCCACTGAGATAGGGGCTATTATTGTTCACACTTTACAGATGAGGAAACAGGCTGAAAGAGGGCAAGCAACTTACCCAGTGTCACACAGGATACGAGGCAGGATTTGAACTCAGGTCTTCCTCACTCTAGCACACTCTCCTCTATACTACCTAGCTGACAAACCAATACCATCTAAATAATAAAATTTTTTGTTGTTCAATCATTTCAGTCACATCCAAGTCTTCATGGCCCCATTTGAGGTTCTCTTGGGAAAAATGCCAGAATGGTGTACGTTTTCTTCTTCAGCTCATTTTACAGATGAGGAAACTAAGGCAAACAGGGTTAAATGACTTGCCCAGGGTCACACAACTAGTAAGTGTCTGGGGTTGGATTTGAACTTGGGTCTTCCCAACTCCATGTCTAGAATGCTAACCACTGCACCACCTATCTACCCTTTGATAAAAGTTACCAAAATTGCATGTTTCAAAAGAGAGGGTCTGATCTAATAGTTTGTAGTTAGATCTTCAGTCATCATGAGGGAGGAGAAAGTCTAAGAGTGTCTGGTGTCCTAACCTTGCTTCCTAGGTGGTATGTGGACCTTTGGAGGTCCAAATCTTCCCTTCTAGATTCAGCCCATCTTGATTCCTGAAAAACAGCCCAAGGTTGCTTCATGAAGAGAGAGCGTGTGATGACCTTTTGATTTGAACACAGTGAAAAGTCAAGCTGCCTTTTCTGTGTGATGTGCAAGACCCCAGGAAAGGCCTCCCTCTATCCCCAAATATCTTCTCCATTGTCTGGTCTTTTTGCTAGCTTCAAGAGATAATCATCTTATTGGGAGATGTAAATATCTAAAGGAGAATGGGAATAGAGTAGAATGAAACAATAGAATCTAGGATGAAATTTCAATGACGGGAGGAGAATAATGAGAAGTCTAGGCAGAACCATGAGGACATGGATACTGCCATGGAGAAAACTACTGACAGGAGAGAAGTTGACAATGAAACAGGGAATGGGATGGGGGAGGAGCAGGAGGGTGGGGGCCAAACACCAACTTTGCTTACTTCACAGTTTTGCTTTGGATTGGCCCTACACCAACCACCCTGCCATGTTTGGGTCTATTTAGTGGCAGTGAAACACGAAGACACCATCATTCAACAGTGGCTTTGTCCTCACTCCCACCGCATTTCCCCACAAAAAAAAAAAAAAAAAACCTTTTTCTTCCTACAAGGTCTGCCAATTTTTTCCCCTGAGAATTTTTGAAGAAACCCACTTCCTGAAGTGTCAGAGGTAAAACCTCCCTGCATTCCAAGCTGATGTGTGCAACCTCCAGGGGAGTATCAGCCCTCTCCTCTCCCCCAGCTGCAAACCAGTACCAGCAGGATTCTACAGGACTGCAATCAGTCCCACTTCTCTTGGACCCTAGAGTTTCAGAGATGTCTCTCACTCCTATTCCATATTTCATATGTTTCCATATTCCACATTTCTCTAGTATGACTGTTTTCAGGGGTCATCGTCATTTCCATTCTTCTTGCTGTCTGTCCCTTGCCACCCAGCTACCTTCCTGGACTTCATGACCTCCAGAAACTCATCATTCTGAAAGATGAAATCAACTCTGTTCCCCACCCCCCACATGCACACACATACACATACACTCTTTTTAATCCTCTTTTTCTGTGTTATCTTCCCTCCTTCCCATTAGATTGTAAGCTCCAAGAGGGCAGGGGCTGTCTTTTGCCTTCTTTGTATCCCCAGCTAACACAGTGCCTGGCACACAGTAGGTGCTTAATACCTATTGTCTATTTACTGTCAGTGATGACCCAAAGCTTGGCTTTTGTTACCAATGTTGAAAGATTTTTCAAGGGCAGCTAAGTGGCACAGTGAGTAAAGCACTAGCCTGGAGTCAGGAGAACCTGAGTTCAAATTTGGCCTCAGAAACTCGACACTTACTAGCTGTGTGTAACCTTGGGCAAGTCACTTAACCTCAATTGCCTTGCCTTCCCCCTGCCCCACTTCAAAAAAAAAAAAGGAATAATGAAAGATTTTTCAAATGGAGCTTTTAAAAGTGTTATGGCCTGTCGGGAAACTATAAATTTATTCTTTTCCAACTTCTAAAACCTCATCTAACTCAAATTCTTTTTGTTTATTTTTTTTATAATATTTTATTTTTTCTAATTACATGAAAAGAAAGATTTTAATGATCATTTGAAAATTTTGAGTTCCAAATTTTCTTCCTCCCTCACTTACCCCTGATCCCAGACAGTAAGCAATTTGATATAGATTGTATACATGCAATCATGTAAAACATATGTCCATATTAGTCATATTGTGAAAGAAGAAACAGACCAACAGAAAAAGACTGTGAAAAAATAAAGTGAAAATAGTACGCTTCAGTCTGTATTCAGACAACAGCAGTTCTTTCTCTGGGTGTGAATAGCAATTTTCCTTTTGAGTCTTTTGGAATTTTCTTGGGTCATTGTATTGCTAGGAATAGCTAAGCATTCATAGTTGATCATTGCACAATGTTGCCTTTACTGTGAACAATGTTCTTCTGGTTCTCCTTACTTCACTTTGCATCAGTTCATGTGAGTCTTTTCAGGTTTTTCTGAAATCTGCCTGCTCATCATTTCTTATAGAACATTAGCATTCCATTATATATATTTACCACAACTTGTTCAGCTATTTCTAAATTAATGGAAATTCACTCAATTTCCAGTTCTTTGCCACCACAAAAAAGAGCTGCTATAAATATTTTTGCACAGTAGGTCCCTTTCCCTTTTTTATGATCACTTTGGGATACAGACCTAGTAATGATACTGCTGTAACAAAGGGTTTGCACACTTTGGTTGCTCTTCTGGCATAGTTCCGAATTGCTCTCCAGAATGGTCGGGTCAATTCACAACCTTACCAATAGTGCATCAGTTTCCCAATATTCTCACATCACCTCCGACACTTACCATTTTCCTTTTCTGTCATATTGGTCAATACGTTAGGTGCGAGGTGGTAACTCAAAGTTGTTATAATTTGCATTTCTCTAATGAATAGTGATTCAGAGTACTTCTTCATATAGCTATACATAGCTTTGATTTCTTCATCTGAAAACTACCTGTTCATTTCTTTGACCATTTATCAATTGGGGAATGACTTGTTTTCTTGTAAGTTTGACTCAGTTCTCTATATATTTGAGAAATGAGACCTTTATCAGTGACATTTGCTATAAAAATTGTTTCCCAACTTTCTGCTTTCCTTCTAGTCTTGGTTTCATTAGTTTATTTTATGCAAAATGTTTTTAACTTGATATAATCAAAATTTTCTATTTTATGTTTCATAATGCTGTCTACCACTGGTCACAAATTCTTCGCTTCTCCATAGATCTGACAGGTAAACGATTTCTTGATCTCTCATTTTGTTTATGGTATTAGCCTTTATGTCTAAATCATGAACTCATTTTGACCTCATCTTGGTAGACAGTATAAGATGTTGATCTGTAGCTAGTTTTTGCCATACTCTTTTCCAGTTTTCCCAGCAATTTTTGCCTAAGAGTGAGTTCTTAGCCCAAGAATCTGGGTTCTTTGGGTTTATCAAACACTAGATTACTTTGGCCATTTACTATGTCTTATGTACTTAATCTTTTCTACTGATCCACCAATCTTTTAGGCAATACCAGATAGTTTTGATAGTTACTGCTTTATAATGTAGTTTAAAGTCTGGCAGTGCTGGTCTACCTTCCTTCACATTTTTTTCATTCATTCTCTTCATATCCTTGACTTTTTATTCTTCCAAATGAATTTTGTTATTGCTTTTTTCTAGCTCTATAAAATAATTGTTTGGCAGTTTGATTGGTATGGCAATGAAAAAGTAAATTGATTTAGGTAGGATTGTCATTTAAAAAAAATATTGGTTTGGCCTATTCATGAACAATTGATATTTTTTCAATTGTTTAGATTTGACTTTATTGGTGTGAAAAGTGTTTTGTAATTGTGTTCATATAGTTCCTGAGATTTTCTTGCAAGGAGACTCCCAAGTATTTTATATTGTCCACAGTTATTTTAAATGAACTTTCTATTTCTATCTCTTGCTGCTGGACTTTGTGGGTAATACATAGAAATGGTGATAATTTATGTGGGTTTATTTTGTATCCTGCAACTTTGTTAAAGTTGTTAATTATTTCAAGTAGGTTTTTAGTTGATTCTCTAGGCTTCTGTAAGTGTACCATCATGTCATCTGCAAAGAGTGATAGTTTTGTTTCTTCATTGCCTATTCTAATTCCTTCATTTTTTCCCTTCTCTTATTGCTAAAGTTAACATTTCTAGTGCAATATTGAATAACAGACGTAACGACGGGCATCCTTGCTTCATCCCTGATTGTACTGGGAAGGCTTCTAGCTTATCCTTATAACAGATAATGCTTGTTGGTGATTTTACATAAATATTACTTATTTTAAGAAAAGCTCCATTTAGCCTTCCTTAAAATTGTAAATAGCATCTAACTAAAACTATCGACAAGCATTATTTGTAATGGGGATAAGCTAGATGCATTCCCAATAAGATCAGGGGTGAAACAAGGATGTCCATTATCACCCCTACTATTCAATTTGGTACTAGAAAAGTTAGCTGTAGCAATAAGAGAAGAAAAAGAAATTGAAGGAATTAGAATAGGCAAAGAAGAAACTAAATTATCACTTTTGCAGATGATATGATGATTTACTTAGAACATCCTAGAGAATCAAGTAAAAAACTGCTTGAAATAATGAAATAAATATAAATAAAATAATAATAAAAGTTTCAGTATATAAAATAAACCCACATAAATCCTTGGCATTCCTATATATTACTAACAAAGCCCGACAGCAAGAGATAGAAAGAGAAATTCCATTTAAAGTTACTGTAGACACTATAAAATATTTGGGAGTCTACCTGCCAAGATAAACCCTGGGCCTATATGAACATAATTATGAAACACTTTTCACATAAATAAAGTCAGATCTAAATAAATGGAAAAACATAAGTTGCTCATGGTTAGGTTGAGCTAATGTGATAAAAATGACAATCTTACCTAAATTAATTTACTTATTCAGCACCATACCAATCAAACTACCAAAAAAATTATTTTACAGAGCTGGATAAAATAATAACAAAATTCATCTGGAAGAACGAGAGGTCCAGAATATCTAGGGAATTAATGAAAAGAAATGCTAGGAAAGGTGGCCTAGCCATACCAGATATTAAACTGTGCTATAAAGCAGCAGTCATCAAAACTACTTGGTACTGGCTAAGAAACAGAGTGGTGGATCAGTGGAATAGGTTAGGTACACAAGACACAGCAGTCACCGACTATAGCAATCTACTCTTTGATAAAGCCAAAGAATCCAGCTTTTGGGTTAAGAATTCATTATTTCACATAAACTGCTGGGAAAATTGGAAAATGGTAGGGGCAGAAACTGGGCATAGACCAGTATTTTACACCATTTACCAAAATAAAGTCAAAATGGGTTCATGATTTAGAAATAAAGGCTGATACAATAAGCAATTTGAGAAAGCAAGGAATAGTTTACCTATCAGATTTATGGGAAAGGAAAGAATTCATGACATAACAAGAGATAGAGAGCATTACAAAATGCAAAATGGATAATTTTGATTATGTCAAATTGAAAAGTTTTTGTATAAAAAAGCCAATGAAACAAAGATTAGGAGGGAAGCGGAAAATTGGCAGAAAATCTTTATAACCAATGTCTCTGATAAAGGCTTCATATCCAAAATATACAGGGAACCAATCCAAATTTGTAGGAGTACAAGTCATTCCCCAATTGAGAAATGGTCAAAGGATATGAACAGGCAGTTTTCAGAGGAAGAAATTAAAGATATCTATAGGCATATGAAAAAATGCTCTAAATCACTATTGATTAGAGAAATGCAAATCAAAACAACTCTTAGGTACCACATCTCTCCTGTCAGATTGGCTAAAATGACAAAACAGGAAAATGATAAATGCAGGAGAGGATGTAGGAAAATTGGAACATTGTTGCATTGCTGGTGGAGTTGTGAACTGATCCAGCCATTCTGGAGAGCAATTTGGAACTATTCCCAAAGAGCTATAAAAATGTTCATACCCTTTGACCCAGCAATGCCACTTCTAGGGCTGTATCCTAAAGAGATCACACATATGGGAAAGGGACCCATATATAGAAAATATGTATAGTGGCTCTTTTTGTGGTAGGAAAGAATTGGAAATCAAGGGAATGCCCATCAATTGGGGAATGGCTGAATGAGTTGTGGTATGTGAAGGTAACAGAATACTATTGTGCTACAAGAAACAGGGAAGATATGGACTTCATAATAACCTGGAAAAACCTACATGATATAATGCTGAGTGAGCAGAGCAGAACCAGGAGAACATTATATACAGCCACAGAGATATTGATTCTGTGATGACTAACCTTGATAGACTTAGCTCTTCTCAGCAATTAAAGGTTTAAAGACAACTCCAAAGGACTCATGATGGAGAGAGCTATCTATATCCAGAGAAAGACCTGAATGCAGATTGAGGCAAATTATGTGCTCTCTTTTTTTTTTCTCTTTTGTTTTTGTTTCTCTTTTCTCATGATTCATTCCATTGGTCATAATTCTTCTTTACAACTTGAGTAATGTGAAACTAAGTTTAATGAGAAGTTATACATAGAAGATATATTGGATTCCATGCCGTCTTGGGGAGGGGTGGGGTGGCGGTGGGGGTTGGGGGGGAGAGAGGGTGAAATCTGGAACTCAAAATCATGCAGAACTGAGTGTTGTAAACTAAAAATAAAAAATCTTAATTAAAAAAAAGAAAAGCTCCATTTATTCCTATGTTCTCTAGTGTTTTTAATAGGAATGGGTACTGTATTTTGTCAAAAGTCTTTTCTTCATCTATTAAGATAATCATATGATTTCTGTTGGTTTTGTTATTGATGTAGTCAATCACGCTGATAGTTTTCCTAATATTGAAGCAGTCCTGCATTCCTGGTATAAATCTCAACTGTATGATGCTTGTGATATATTGCTGCAGTCTCCTTACTAGTATTTTATTTAAAAATTTTGCATCGATATTCACTAGGGAAATTGGTCTGTAGTTTTCTGTTTTAGCTCTTCCTGACTGACATATCAAAACCATCTTTCTGTCATAGAAGAATTTGATAGGACTTGTTCTTTGCCTATTTTTCCAAATAGTTTATATAGTATTGGAATTATTTCTTCTTTAAATGTTTAGTAGAATTCACTTGTGAATCCATTTGGTCCTGGGGATTTTTTTTTCTTATGGAGTTCCTTGATGGCTTGTTCAACTTCTTTTTCTAATAGGGGGTTATTTAGGCATTGTTTCCTCTTCTGTTAATCTGGGCAATTTATATTTTTGTGAATATTCACCAATTTCACTTAGATTGTCAGATTTTGTATATATATATATATATATGTATATATATTTCACAAATATACATACATATATTTGGGCATATAATTGGGAAAAATATTTACTAACAATTGTTTTAGTTTCCCCTTCATTAGTGGCAAATTCACTCTTCATTTTTGATACTGATAATTTGGTTTTCTTCTTTCTTTTTTAAAAAATCTAATTAACCCAGGGAAATCTTGTTTTGGTTTTTTTTTTGCAAAACTAGCTTGTAGTTTTATTTATTAGCTCGATAGTTTTCTTAATTTCAATTTTATCAATCTCACCTTTGGTTTTCAGTATTTCTGATTTGGTGTTTACTGAGGGGGGGTTTAATTTGTTCTTTTCCTGGTTTTTTTTTTTAGTTGCATGCTTAATTCATTGATCTGCTCTTTCTCTATTTTGCGATATAAGCATTTAGAGATATAAATTTCCCCCTAAGTACTGCTTTGGCTTCATTCCACTAATTTTGGTATATTGTCTCATTGTCATTCTTATTAATGAAATTTTGTTTCTGTGATTTGTTTTTTGGCCAACTCATTCTTTAGCATTAGATTGTTTAGTTTCCAATGAATTTTTAATCTATCTTTCCATGGCCCTTTATTAAATTTAATTTTTATTGCATTGTGATCTGAAAAGGACACATTTAATATTTTTGCCTTTCCACATTTGATCGTGAGGATTTTGTATGCCTTAATATATAGTCAATTTTTGTGTAGATACCATGTACTGCTGAGATAAAGGTATAATCTTCTCTATCCCCATTCAGTTTTCTCCAGAGGTCTATCATATCTAGCTTTTCCAAAATTCTATTTACCGCCTTAACTTCTTTCTTATTTTGTGGTTAGATTTATCTAGTTCTAAAAAGTGAAGGCTGAGGTCCCCACTAGTGTAGTTTGGTTGGCTATTTCTTCCTATAACTCATCCAACTTCTTTAAGAATTTGGATGCTACATCATTTGGTGCATAGATGCTTAGTACTGATATTACTTTGTTGTCTACTCTATGGTACCTTTTAGCAAGATGTAGTTTACATCCTCTTTTAATTAGATCTATTTTTGCTTTACTTTGAGGTAATTGCTACCCCTGCATTTTTCACTTCCACTGAAACATAATGTACTATGCTCCAGCCCCTTACCTTTACTCTCTCTGTGTTTCTCTGCTTCAAATGTGTTTCTTGTAAACAACACATTGTAGGATTCTGGTTTTTAATTCACACTGCTATCTGCTTCCATTTATAGGTGGGTTCATCCCATTAACATTCGCAGTTATGATTACTAACTATGCATTTCCCTCCATTCTATTTTTCCTCCTGTTTACCTTCTCTTTTTCCTTTCAGCCTTTCCCTCCTCACCAGTGTTTTACTTCTAACCACAGCCTCCCCAAATCTGCCCTCCCTTCTGTCAGTCTCTCCCAGCCTTTTCTTAACCTCCTTCTCTCCTACTTCCCTATAGGGTAAGATAGATTTCTATACCTAGCTGATTGTGTATGTTATTTGTTCCCTCTTTGAGCCAATTCTGATGAGAATAAAGTTCATGCAATGCTCACTACCCTTCTTTACATCTTCCCCTCCACTGTAATAGGTCTTTTGCATCTCTTCTACCCTATTTTACCTCTCCCTTCCTTTTGTTCCCAGTGTAATTCTCTTTCTCACCCCATAATTTTTTTGGGGGTGGGGAGTATCATCCCATCAAAGTCACCTTATACCCACATCTTCTGTCTATGTGTACTCCTAACTGCACTAATGGTGACACAGTTCTTAAGAGTTACAAGTATCATCTTTCCATGTAGGGATGCTAACAGTTTAGCCTTACTAAATCCCTTTTGTTTTCTCTTTCCTTTTTGCTTTTTTATGCTTCTCTTGAGTCTTGTGTTTGAAGATCAGTTTTTTTTGTCCAGCTCTGGTCTTTTCATTAGAAATGCTTGAAAGTCCTCTTTTTCATGAATGACCATTATTCCCCAGCTTAGTCTTGCTGGGTAGTTGATTTTTGGTTATAGTCCTAGTTCATTTGCCCTCTGGAATATCCCATGCCCTCTGATGGTTCCATGTGGAAGTTGCTAAATCCTGTGTAATTCTTTTTTTTTCTTTTTTTTTTTTTCCTGTGTAATTCTTACTGTGGCTCCACAATACTTGTACTGTCCCTTTCTGGCTGCTCACAGTATTTTCTCCTTGACCTGGAAATTCTGGAATTTGGCCATCATGTTTCTGGGAGTTATCTCCTTTGGGTGGGGGTGATTGCTGGATTCTTTCAATGTCTACTTTACCCTCTGGTTCTAGAATTTCAGGGTAGTTTTCCTTGATAATTTCTTAAAGTATGATGTCCAGGTCTTTTTTTTTTTTTTTGGTCATGGCTTTCAGACAGTCTGATAATTCTTAAATTATCTTTTTTGGGTCTATTTTCCAGGTCAATTGTTTTTCTAATGAGATATTTTACATTTTCTTCTATTTTTTCATTTGTTTGATTGATTCTTGATGTCTCATGGAGTCATTAACTTCCACTTTTCCAATTATAGTTTTTAAGGAGTTATTTTCTTCAGTTAGCTTTTTTACCTCCTTTTCCATTTGGCCAATTTTATTTGTAAGGAGTTCTCTTCAGTATATTTTTGTACATCTTTTCCCACATTTTGTTCTTTATCAAGTTGTATCTTTTTTCATGATTCTCTTGCATTGTTTTCATTCCTTTTCCCAATTTTTCTTCTATTTCTCTTATTTGATTTTTGAAGTTCTTTTTGAGCTCTTCCAGGAGTTCTTTCTGAATGATATGGGAATAATTAGATAAAGGTAAAAGAAGTTTGTGAAACAAAGATACAAACACAAGGTTAAATCATTATCCCATTTCTAAAGCAGGAACAATTTGAGCTACTATAATAAAATACATGTGTGTAAGATCTAAGTTATTCAACATAAAATCATAGGCCTTCCTATATCCTAAACAAAGTAATATATGTGTATTAGGCCTAGTCATTTGCCTATTACTAGATATATATTTCTGTACAAAATAAGGTCCTTAAATATTTCAAAACGAAACAAGAATAATTGGATATTGATACAACATTTTATTGGACCAAGCTGTTATTCTACTAATTTTTAAAACTAAATCAGAAGCATCTTCAGTTTTGTTTTGAAGAAAAAGAATTTTAATGCAATCCATTTTTTTTTAGAGAAAAGTAACTTAGGGAATATTTTATGTTATGTCAATGGAGAAGTCAATTTTATTTAAGGTTATTATTTAATACGGAAAATACCAGTTTGTACATCATGAACATATCTTACTATACACAACTTATTTGATATGCACTGTTTTGACTGCTTGGTTTCTAATACAACCCATCCTAAATCTTTTGCTACAATTGAAACTAACTAGGTAACTTTTATGTAAATTCATTTGTGTATCATAAGTCTTCTTCTCATAAAAGAGTTTTGTAACTTCTGTTTTCATGTGAGGATTTGATATTTATCTGTCTCTGCTTCTCCTAAGGAAGGCATTGAATAATTGAATTGAATTGGAATTAAGTTAAATTAAGTGGCATCTAAATTTGGAGTTTTAAAGTAATAAATACAGTAGAAATTGTAAAGTAAACAACTGAATAAAAATTATGAGAAAACAAGATCAAATGTGTGCATGTGTGCGTGTGTGTGTATGTGTGTGTGTGTGTGTGTGTGTGTGTGTATACATATGAGAGTATAAGCTCTGGAAGGGTTTAAGAGGTGTACCTTGTGTGAGTATTTAAATATTTAGTTTGTATTTGAATGTCTTACGTATATCAATGTAACTTGCTTAAAGTTATACACTTAGTAAGTCCCAGTGATCGAGCCTTTAAACCTAAATCTAATTCTATTGATCATTCTACTGGACTACTCTGCCTAATTGAACTGAGTAGAATCACCCAGGCAACTGGGAAAAAAGGAAATACAGTTCCTGAAAAATGAAACCCTGCCTCCCGTGCTAAGTTCCATACAATGGTGTATAAGTACATTAATAAGGCTGAGCCATGGACGGACTTCTCATGCTCTCAAATGAGGAAATAGCCTCATGCTTTACTCAGAAAATCGCTAAGCTGTGAGCTCCCTTTTCTCCCCATCCCTATATTTCAAAACCCCTTACCATCAAACCTTTTTCATCTTCTTTACCCAAGTCTCTGATAACATGGCTCTTTGCCTTAGCCAACTCCTCTATATGGATGTTTGATCCTATTCCCTTACATTTTCTCCACCAGATTACTTCCTCAGTCATCTTATCCTCCACATAGCCACCATAGTAATTTTCCTTAAGTTCATTTCAAATCATGTTACTCTCCTACAAAAACAAACAAACAAACCTTCGGTGACTCCCTATAGCCTCTAGATTCAAATAGAAGCCCCTCTGTTTGTCTTTAAAGCCCTTGGCAACCTGGACTTGATTGTATATCACTTCCCTTCCTACACTCTACGGTCCAGGTAAACTGGCCTCCTTAGCTATTTCTTACACATGACTGTAGTAGGAAGGCCGAATTTATGATCTCAAATATAATCATGTATATGTTTGAATGGTCCGAAATCGCAAGGTATGAGAGATTCTCTAAGGAGAAAACAACAAGAAATTTATTTAGGCCCCACCGCAG
>CM053623.1:281741471-281758385 GCA_028646595.1 Phalanger gymnotis
AAAAAAAAAAAAAGGCTGAGGTCCCTCACACTGGACCCAGATGGCTCTGGAGGAGAAAGTAAGGCTGGTGACTTTGCACAGCCCTGCCTCACTTAGATCCAATTCACTTGCACATCGTGGCATCATCACCTTCCTGATATCATGGTCCTCTTCAAGAACGAAGGACAAACAACATCCTCGATAGGGATAGAGATATGTATTACTCCTTTTATTTCATTAGTATAGGAAACTCTTGCATGTAACTTCTAACGCAGAGGAGTGCCTTCTCTGCAGCTTTTGTCTTGCCCAGAGACACTAAGCCAGTATGTATGAGAGGCTGCTCTTGAACTCAGATCTTCCTTTCTCTTGAATCCTGAACTCTATCTACCACAACAAACTGCCTCTCTAATTCTCAGAGATGTTCAAAGACGCAATAAAGTCAATTATTCCCCTTCCTAAACGGAATTTATTCCAAGTTCTTTACCAAATCTTGATTGCATTTTCCCCATAATTATGCCTCATCTACCTATCACATTTAGATTACAACTCCACTGCATTGTCTAACTAGTGTGACTTTAATTCCAGTTATTAGACTATTCTAGAAGACAAATTGTTCATTCTTATCCCAAGAAAATAGACATTCAAGAGGCCCTAGGTTTAGTGAATAGCCAAACTCAGAATTACAAAGGAAGTTTCCTCACAAGGAGTTCCCAACATCAATGAAATCAAATATTGAGACTGAGACAAAAAAGAAAATAGAGTATTCATTGTCCTAAAGGCCAAAGTAACCCAAATAATTCCAGGGTGAGACCCGCATGGCTATTTTAGCAAAAAAAGAAAAAAAGTTTTTACATAATTAACCAGCAGACATAAACTACCATGCCAGTTGGATCTAATCCACTGCTCAAACTAGCGTTGTAAACCTACTGTCGACCAACACATGACAGCAGGCTTAGAGCAATTAATTGTTAAAAAAAATTCACATGGCCCACATGTATACAGATTTCCAATCAATATGTGCAGACACTGTGGTAGGCACAGGGGACACAAAGACGAAAATTAAATTATATGATCCATTACTATAAAAATCTGGGATGTTCCATTTAATCTCTTTCATCAATGCAACAAATTTGGCAAAGCTACAAAGATATTAATAAAGCCAGATGCAATGCCACTTATATTATCATCAGATAGCACACACTAAGCTCTGTATTAAGCAACGTTGGGATACTAGAAGTCAGAAGACTTCTGTTCCAGTCTTGGCCGTGCATGACTGAGTAATACATTAAACCACTCTGAGCCTGCTTCCTCAACTATGTAATGGGGAATAAGGTTTAAACTATCTCCCTCACAGAAGTGTTGTGGGCTTCCAATGAGAGAAAAAAACAACAGAGCACTTTGGAACTCTGTTAACATTAAACGCTATATACACAAAGCAGCAGTCCACAGTCTGTTCTGTGGACCTTTCCAAAAAAGAGAAGATGAGTTTTGGTACTGATAGAGAAAAACACTACCACCCAAGTCCTCCTACTGTTGGATTCTCTTCCTCAAGTGCAAGAAAGTCAAAGGAAGCATCAAATTAGAAAAGACACACTTGGCATCATAGCCCTGGCAGTGGTTTTTAGAAAAAGACACATACACTCGCAACAATAATAGAATGTTTCTGACTAGCCAACTAGCCACCATCTCTTGGTTCCCACTGTCACCGTATCTCTACCCCATAACTCAATGAGTGATAGAAATCTCTGGATTTTAGTTTCCTCCTTTGTAACGTGAAGGAGTTAAACTAAATAACTAGACTCATTCTAACAGGTCAGAACGACTCTACAGCTGAATCGATGGGCCTTTAATGTTGCTTGGACTAAATTAGGAGGTGTATGATTCATACTCTTAAAATTTAAAAGTACTCTGACGAGTTCAGACAAAAATTCACAAAAAATCATTGCTATATTCTACCAAACAGAAGGCCACACAATTATTTGCAACTTTCAATTATCTTTATCCAGTCATTATTCACTTACTTATATGTAAAAAATCTAACAAAAAAATTGGCTTAAAGAACCTAATCAAAATTATCCTTATTCCGAACCCCAATGATGAATTTCACATTTGCTAAATGCTTTAAACAAATTCCCTTGAAGTTGGAACGGCATAAGTATTTATTTTGACATATTAAACCTTAAGTGTTTCAAATTGGAAACCTTTAACATGAAAATTGCACCACCTGCTGGTACTTCCTATGACATGACCGTTACTTATTTTCAAGAGCAAGGTTATGGAAGAGGATTCTGCGAAGGTGGCAGGGTAGGTCAGAAAATTTCAGGCTCTCCAAATTTCCTCCACAAAAGAGACAGAACATTGCCTCAAAGTGAATGTTGAGCAGCAGAAATAAATAACAGTCCGAGTAAAACAGTTGTCCTCCTAAGACAACTTGAGAAGACCCCAGGAAGGACCCTACTTCCTGAGCAAACATTCCTATTCACTGAGTGGATGTTACCTCACTCAAAATGAGAACCTAAAAAGACCTTAGGCTAAAAGGGCCAGGGTCTCCCAATGCATCGTGGGCCATCTCCAGTTGTCCTGGTGAATAACAGGCCACAGGACCCAGATGGCTCTGGAGGAGAAAGTGAGGCTGGTGACCTTGCACAGCCCTCCTTCACTCAAATCAAAAGTCAACTGCAAGTCATGTCATCATTTCCCTGATGCCTCTTCAAGAACAAAGGACAAACACAACCTGTGAGTAGCTTCTCCTCTCTACCTGTTCTCTCCTCTCCTCCCCTCACCTGAGGGCGCTCTGCCCAAAGGAAGCTACATTTCAATGTCAGCTGAAGGCTGCCTCCTTAACTTTGGGTTTACTGGCTAGATTTCTTTCTCAAGAACAAAAGCCTTAAACCCAACTCACTCTGAAGCTCATAGATTGGACAATAGGTCCCTGCCCTCCTAGCACCGAGTGACTGTAAATACTAAATAGTAACTGTTTCTCTTTTGAGCAGAAACCCTGAGGGTCTTCCCCTCCCAGTTTGATTTTGAATTTTTTTTAGTTTTTGACTAAAGGAGCCATCCCTTGATTAACTTCTTAAAGAGGCCTATTCACTGAATGTTACCTCACCCAAAGTGAGAACCTGAAAAATCCTTAGCCTAAAAGGGGCAGGGTCTCCCCATGCATCCTGGGTCATCTCTAGTCATCCTGGTGAATAATATCAGGCCACTGGACTCAGATGGCTCTGGAGGAGAAAGTGAGGCTGGTGACCTTGCACACCTCTACCTCTCTCAAATCAAAGTCAACTGCAAGTCATGTCATCATCTCCCTGATGTCATGGTCTTCAAACACAAAGGATAAACACAACAAAAAGAGCAAACACCTCCAGGCAGACTCTACTGAATCCACAAACAAGTAGAGTGTAGCTGGGTCTCAGGAACTTTTACCTTATGGACAGTGTGGGGGTTGGACAGCTGAGCAGGGGAGGATTGAAGGACTTTCTTCTGTCTGAGGACTCCAGGCCCAGCTGTGCTGATCAGACGTGATCCTGGGCTACAGCTGTGGGCAAGGAGAAAGCACATGCCTAGGGAGTGTTCTAACAGAGGGACCCTGTTGGCTGTGGGCACTTGCAGCAAAACAAGAGTGCCTGGTTTCAGTACCAGGGCAGAAGAGAGGGCTGAAGTTTGCAGCTACAAGAGCGTCTGTGGGACACTATAGCTGGGGGCCCTAGCTTTGGGTTGGAGAGAGTGCCCAAGGTTGAGCCCCGGGATAAAACTCAAAAAGTAACAGCAAAAAGGATTGAGGTCTGGGGCACCATTCCCTACACCCTGAGACTAGGGGCAATTACAATAGTAAGCTGATAAAAATAAAACAAAACAAAAATTAAAAAGGGGAAAGCAAAGGAGAAAGAAAATATAGAGGGCTTCTATGGGGTTAGAGAAGATCCGAGTTCACATTCGGAGGAAGATAGCGAAGTTAAACAAGCCACTCCTGACTCAAAGAGAAACATCAAATAGTCACAAGCCCAAAAAGAGTTCTTGGAACAACTTTAAAAGGATTTCAAAAATCAGAGAGACTGAGGAAAAATTAGGAAAAAGAAATAAAAGCAATCCAAGAAAATTATGAGAAGAAAGTCAACCAATTGGAAAAAGAGATCCAAAAACTTACGAAAGAAAATAACTCCTTGAAAACTACAACTGGGCAATAGGAAGCTAATGACATTATAAGGCACCAAGAAATAATAAAACAAAATCAAAAGAATGAAAAAATAGACGAGAATGTGAAAACTATTATTAGAAAAACAATTGCTCTAGAGAATAGATGAAAGGAAAACAATATAAGAATTGTTGGACTACCTGAAAGTTATGAGTAATAAAGTCTTGCTATAATATTACAAGAAATTATTAAAGAAAATTGCCCTGAAGTTTTAGAGCATAAGGGTAAAATAGAAATAGGAAAAAAAACCCCACTAATCACCACCTGAAAGAGATCTCAGAACGAAAACTTACAGGAATATCACAGCCAAGTTTCAAAGCTCCCAGGTTAAGGAGAAAATACTGCAAGCAACAAGGAAAAAACAATTTAAAAGTGGAACTACAATTAGGATCACACAAGACTTAGCAGCTTCTATGTTAAAAGACAATAGACCTTGGAACATAATATTTTGAAGAGCCAAAGAGCTGCGGTTGCAACCAGAAATAACGTAGCCAGCAAACTAAGCATGATCTTGAATGAAAAATAAAGGACATTCCATGAACTAATCAGGTATTTGTGACAAAAAGACCAGAATTCAATAGAAAACTTGATGTATACGATTCAGGAGAAACACGAACAGTAAAGGCCAACTATAAGGAACTTCTTATATGTGAAAATATCTTTTTGTAAGATATTTGTCATCATAGATAGATTGTCATCATTACTTGGGTAGTTTCAAAGAAGGCTTGGGCTGAGCTGAGTAAGGTGGGTTGATTTGAAAACATAAAAACTGGTAGGAAGAAGTAAAAAGAAGCAATTATCTAATACAAATGAGGAATGAAAGGAAGAATTGATATAGAAGCAAGTGAGGGTGGGGGACTGGATTAAAGAGGGAACAACATATACATCTAGAAGGGTAAAAAAGTCTTCTAAATTTATAAAGAAATAAGAGGGTGAGGGGATAGGAAAAGGGAGAGACTGTTAGAGAGGTGGGTAGACAGTATAAAATGTCTGAGAGTATACCTGCCAAAACAGACCCTGGAACTACATGAACACAATTATAAAACACTCTTTACACAAATAAAAGTCAGATTTTTAAAATTGGAAAAATATTGTTTGTGGGTAGGCAAAGTCAATATGATAAAAATGACAATTTTACCTAACTAATCTATTTATTCAATGCCATCCCAATTATATTACTAAAAATTATTTTACTGAGTTAGAAAAAAGTAACAAAATTCATTTGGAAGAACAAAAGATCAAGAATTTCAAAGAAACTAATACAAAAATGTAAAGGAAGGAAGTTTGGCAGTACTAGACCTCAAACTATAAGGCAGTAAAATATCAACATTATCTAGTACTGGCTAAAAAATAGAAAGGTAGATCAGTGGAACTGAACAGACATAAAATACACAGTAGTAAAGGATTATAGTAACCTTTTGTTTGACAAATGTAAAGATTTAAGTTTTAGGGATAAGAATTCAGTATTTAGTAAAAATTGTTAAGAAAGCTGGAAAGCAGTTTGGCAGAAAGTGGGCATAGACCCAATATCTTAAACTGTGTATCAAGATAAGGCCAAAATGGATACATGACCTAGGTATAAAGGGAGTTATCTCAAGAAAATTAGAAGACTATGGAACATACTACCTCAGACTTGTGGATAGGATAACAGTTTATGAATTATGAATGAGTAATTTATGAATAAACAAGAGATAGAGTACTGTGAGGTATAAAATGGATAATTTCAATTATATTAAATTAAAAAGTTATTGTACAAATAAAACCAATGTAGCCAAGATTAGAAGGGAAGCAGAAAATTGGGAAAATTTTTCAGCCTCTTAAAAGGTCTTATTTCTCAAATATATAAAGAACTTTGTCAAATTTATAAGAATATGAATCATTCTCCAATTGATAGTCAAAGAATATGAACAGGTAGCTTTTCAATTAAGAAATCAAAACTACAGTCATATGAAAAAATGTTCATTATTGGTGAAATGTAAATTAATACATCTTTGAAATATGACCCTACACCTATCAAATTGGTTAAAACAACAGATGTCCTTCAGTTGGAGAATGGTTAACGTTGTGGTATATGATTGTGATGGAATAGTACTGTGCTATAAGAAATAATGAGTTGGTTCATTTTAGAAAAACATGGAAGGCCTTAGACCTAATGAAGATATTATTCACGTCCAGAAAAAGAACTCATAATTTTGAGATGTACAATATAGTTTCAAGTATTGTGTGTGCATATATATACACAGGCATGTGTATATATATTATATATTTATTTAAATGTAAATATGTGTATATGTACAGATATATTCATGTTTAATTATAGCCTTCAGGGTAGGGAGAGAGGGAGAAAAAAAATAAAAAGTGCAAAGCAGAGAACAGAAGAAAGTTTAGAAAGAACAGAAAAGCTGGGTAGCTTTAAAAACAATGTAGTATTTATTACAAAGTTTTTGAAAAAAAGTAAAATGGAATTTCATGGTTTTATACTGAACACTATGCTCTGCTATGTACATGGAAATATTCCTTTTTCTTCTTTTATATTTGTTTAAAAAGAATAAATTTATTTTTTAAAGTAAGGTTACTAAAGAAAAACAACTGAAATTTTTATTTCAAATTTAAATTTTCAAAATTAAATTTAAATTTCAAATTTTAAAAAATTCTGATCAATGTAATGACCAACCATAGTTCCAGAGGAACAATGGAAACTGATAATCCACTTCCTGACACAAAAAGATATACATTTTCAGACATGACCAAAGTAGGAAGTTGTTTTTCTTAACTATGCAGTTGTTACAAGAGATTTTTCTTTTTTTTCTTCCTGCTGTGGTTGCAAGGGAGGGGAAAGTTTGTGATATGCTTAAGAGGGTTGAACAGGCCAGAGGGAAAGAGAGAAAAAGAGAGCTCTGAAAGTCACTTGTTGAATTTATATATTTAAAAGGAAAAGCAAACTGTACATATTAGAATTTGCAGTTTCATGTATAATCCTTTTACTGTTCAATACCATGGAAATAATTTATCTAGTGTTAAGTTCAGAACAAATTTTTAAAAGATTAGATGATGCTCAGACTAAATAACATTTGAAAATAAATGCTCATTATCCTTCAAAGATTATAGCCTTAGGGTTTTTTCCCCTTAGGTATTGGTAAGAATATTTTTCTATAGATGGCAAACTATATTTAATAACTGTTGTCCAGTTGTTTTTCAGTCATGTCCACCTCTTTGTGGCCCCATTTGAGGTTTTCTTAGCAGATATTGGGGTGATTCGCCATTTTCTTCTACAGTTCATTTTACAGATAAGGAAACCCAGACAAACTGAGTTAAGTGACTTGCCCAGGGTCACACAGCAAATGAGTGTCTGAGGCTGGATTTGAACTCAGAGACATGACCTTTCTGGACTCTAGGGCTGGCCCTCTATCCACTGTGCCACATAGCTACCCCTAATAAAAGTTAACATTTATAAAGTGTACACCACGTGCTAGGCACTGTGCTAAGCACAATTAGCTCATTATTTAGTTTGGAATTGTGCAATGTCACATAGGTTTTGGTTTTTTTTTTTAGGTATTTGGTATGAGCTTTTCAATCTATGGCACCCTACATTTTATATAGGTTTCCAAGTATGCATCACATAGTAGAAAAAGGCTTAGATTTGCAGAGAACCTAGGGTTCAAATAATTACAGGACCATAGACTAAGAGGCAGAAGCCAACTACCCGTTTAAAAGATCCTAGGCTCAATAACAGAGTAAAGGCAGGAAAGACAAATCTACGGCTGGGCAAGAAAAGCCAATAGGCCTGGCTAGAAAGTACAGATCAGCGGGACACCTAGTGGGAGGAGTAGAGAAGTATTTGTCCATGTCCGAAATGTGACAACAGTTGAAAATGAATGGACAGGGATGCTGGTGGTGTGATCCTATAATCACAACTATGGGGAGAGGCCGAAGTTGGTGGACTCCTTGAGTTCAGAACTACAGGAAGACTAAATTTGGGCAGTCAGCACCCAGGAATAGAAGTACCAGGCTGCCTAACAAGTGGTCAACCAGTCCAGGTTGGAAAAACAGCAAGTTAAATATGTCCCTAACAATCAGCATGGGAAAAGGAGCCCAAGGGTATTTGCTGCCCAGGCAAGACAGGAAGACTCAGTCTAAACAAAAAAGAAAAAAGGAAAGGAGAAATCCTATGATGCTGCAGCTATAAGGTTATACGCTCATTCAACCAGCTAAAATATGAATTTCAGATACCACACACACAAGTTCAATAGAAAAATGATTTATTTTGGTTCCTTCCATACACAGTCTCACATAAAATCACAGACTTTGAAAGCTACACTTAAAATAATGAAGGGTCAAGGCAAAGCTGATCCCTAGATAGAGTTATCAGCCTGGAGGCTCCAGCTCCCTGAATTGACTTGTGCATGTCTTCACCAGAAGTGCCTTTTCCTGAAAAGGTAGAATTTACAAATGGGCTTGTAGGAAACAAGGAAATACTTTATTCAATACTTTCATTATACAAAGGAAAAGTTTCTCTCAAAAATGGCAGGGAGCAGGGGGGGGAACCAAAAGTCAGATGTGTTTATTTGACATGAACAGTGAGGGGGTCAATATAGAAAAACAATGGTATTATTACTATTATTATTATAAGCTGATCACATCAATGGGACCAAGAGGGTTTTTTTTTTTCCAAAAAATGGACTAAAACCTTCTGCATCTTTACACCAGACCTTTCCTTATGTCACTCTGAGACACAGTCAATCCATGTTTCATGTTTTGTCCTGGAGGGCAGAACAGCCTTTGAAACGCCATTAAAAGGAACGAAATCCAGTTACTGTTGTGGCTTCACAAAGGGAACTCTAACCCAGCAGATAGCCCCTGTAGAAATGCAAGAGTGAAAAGCAAGAATTAAACCATTTCATTAAAAATCTTTCCAACTATCTCTTGTTTATAAAGAACAGTGAAGGTTGGTAAAGCCCTTTGATCCTCATGGCAATCCTGTGAGGGAGGTGCTATTACCATGGTGCTTCCACAGTGACATTTTAATGGACCATTTTTAACCTTACTAATGATGAGAAAAAATGTTCAACAAAATATCTTCATGGTAATAAATCAGTGTCCAAAAAGAGAAAAGCAGAGGAAAAATAAAGTTCCTTATACCCAGAGATGAAACAAAGAGGAAGAGATTAGTGCCTGTTGGTAGTAGCAAAAAATTGGAAACTGAAGGGATGCCCCTCAATTGGGGAATGGCTGAAAAAGTCATGGCGTATGAAAATACCATTTATATATATGTTTGAATGGTTCGACATTTATTTAGGCCCCAGAGCAACAGATTCGTGAACCAGCCTCCCCATTCTAACATCTTGACCAAAAAACCCCAGGCCCAGTAGTACTCACAAGAGTAACCAGGAGGCCACAGAAAAACAAGATGGTATTTAGCTAAATCATATTTACTGGCCTCAAGTCCTTGCTCGCACTCCTGGGTTCACACAGGTCTCCTGCTTCGACTTTTTTCAGCTTCAGCTGCAGTTGGTCTCTTAGCTCGCCGTGCATTCTCAAGCTCCGCCTCAACGACCAGACACCATTGGTTCCCGAGTTGGCCCCTCTTAAGTCATTATCTACACCCACACAGGTTTCACACCTGACAGGGCTTTGGGCCTGGGCTTAGCACTTAACAGCTCAAAGTATTTTCACTCAAAGTGAGCAAAGTAAACAAAAGCCAAACTCCTCAGGTGCTGAGGAGCCCACTCTGTCTTATCGACACAATGGGCCAATGCAGAGTAAAGTGAGCAGAACCAAGAGAGGCAAGATAACAATACTGCAAAGACAATGCATTTTGAAAACCCTAGGAAGTCTGATCGACACTATGACCAACCACAGTTCCCAAGGACTCATGAGGAAACAGGCCACCCGACTCCTGACAGAGGCGGCAGAATGAAAACGCAAATGAAACACACTTTTCTGGGACATGGCCGACACAGGAACTTGTTTTGCTTGGTTGTGTTTGTCACAGGGGATTTTGTTTCTTTTGCTTTCTCAATGAGAGAGGGGCAGGGAAAGGTGGATGGGGAAAAAAAGCAGATCTTCACTTGAAAAACAAAATTCATTTAAAAACAAAAAGAATTAAGGAAAAGGAAATTTCTGATAAATTTAAGTCAGAAGACAGTTCCATGCAGAAGACACACACCACCACTGCAATTAGAATCGGGGCTTCTAGAACCTAAATGATCAGTTGATTTAGCTCTTCAGATGATATGGAAAAGAACGTGATGGCGAATGGCCTACGGGGGAAGAATAAGATGCCTCTGGGAAGGAGACAGAGAACATCCACGTGATCAACTAGGGAAGGAGAGGATGATCAGTAGCATCTAGCCTTGCTATTCATGGTTTCTCAGTGAAGCACTATGATATGTCAGAGAAAAACACTCGTATTCATACAAACAGGGGTCATGAAACCCCTTTGATAATGAGTTTAAGTTAAACTCAAGTTTTGATATTTTTCTTTGAATATTAAAATATTTTTTAAAATTTAAATTATGACCAAAAAATTAATAAATTGTTTTAGACAAATTGATCATATATTGAAAGGTGGCCACAGTTTCTTCGAAATGACTGTGCAATAGTAATACGCAATCGTTTTATATTTAATTATTACATTCATACCATTAAAAAATCCTGCACACTAGTGAATACAAATAATTCTGTCTTCCTGGTTAGACCTCAAAAATACATTAATTTGAAGTAATTTTTTCTACTGAACTATCTATGTGTGTGGGGAGGGGGTACCTCAAACTGATATTTTAGCTGACTGCACGTAAGGCCTACAAGTGGACTCCTTATAAAGATTAAAAATAAAAAAGGGAAAGCAAGTCTAGAAGTAAAAATCTGGTTCTATATGACCTTGAGATTAATAAGAGGTGAGCTATTGAAAGAACATATCTAAATTCAGAATACTAAATATATAATTAGCTATGTTTGCATATAATAACCAGTGTAAATAATAATTCCTAGTAATTCAATGTTGCAGAGAAACCACCTGTCTCATCTTAGTGAGGTAAAGCCTGAAGGAATACAAATTTGTTTTCATTTAACTGATAGGACGTGAACTTATGAAAATGAGCTACAGCAATGTTTCCCTCTCCATTTCAGCAAAATGTTAGTCATCTTCTATCTTGAAGTATTTCCATACCACAAACTGGAGATTCGGTAGGAGGGGGGAAGGGGGGTGGGTGGGCCACAAGGCAAGGGAATGGAGAACAGGAGAAACCTCAAACACGTAGAGAATGGACACTGTAAAATGTGTCAGTTATAAAACAAGTCTTGCCAAATTTAAGGAGTCACAGCAGATATTTTATAATTTGCATATACTTTACAACGCCAACTCTATTTTCAATGTTTCCATAAAGAATGGGAACCAAAGCTAGATGTGGAGAGAAGGGGAGGGGAGGTTAAGGGAGGGAAGAGAGGAGCTAATGAGATCACCAGGAAAGACCTAGAAGAAGAGCTGCATGGTACAGGGTGAAGGAAGTTACTGGAATCAGAGGATGCCCACTGAAAGCTTATCTCTAATGCTTACTACTGGGGCAACCTTGGTCAAATCACTTAACATTATTGGGCCTCGGTTTTCTTATCTGTAGAATGAGGAGGCTGAACTAGATGGAGTAACAACAATGCTACTTGCGGCCACTGTGGCTGTGTAAAACCAACAACACCAGCACACAGGAGGGCTGCTAGCACAGGTTCTTTGATCTGCTTTTCTAAGGAAAGCAACTTTAAGGGGTTTACAATCTTACTTTAATCAAACATACATATATCACTCACTTAGTTCAAGGGGAAAAGCCAGCACCCAGAACTTCAGAGCAAATACAAACAGAGACAATACAAACAGATCAACATTTCTGTCTAACCAAATCACAATACACATAGTTACCAGAGAAGCATAAACATCTGGGTTTCTTCAAAGCCAGGGAGCTCCAGTGGCTACCCAGAGTCTCCACATCAACACTCTTGCAATGAGCGAGAGACCTTAAACAAAAATGCTAACCTCTGAGTTTATATACACGCTTCTTAGGGCCCGAGGCTTCACACCTAATCAGCAAAAGGGTGCGGGCTTAGGGCTCTGCACCTAGTAAGACTTAATCATAGGCACTTGATTACTTTAGCATTCTAAAAGAGAAAACGGTAAAAAAAAAAAAAAATCCCAGACAGTTTTTAGTAGAATGCTAAGTTTGGAAGCTAAAACTACAAAAGGTTTAGGTAATGTAGAAAAAATATGACAGATTTCCATGTGAGGTTCATGGAATCAGTGTCAAAATTATAAAGGCAACTGTTTCAACCAAAACTCATGATGAGAAATGCTATCTACCTCCCAAGAGACTAATGGACAGAAAACAGAATGAATCATTTTTCCCTTTTTTTTGAGTGGGGAGGGGGTGTGGTGGTGGTAGAGGGGGAGATTTGACTTGAATAATGCAGAAATACGTTTTGCATGACTTCATATGTATAATGGATATTGTAATTCTTGCCTTCTCAATGGTGGGAGAGGGACAGAGGGAGGGAGAGAATTTAGAACAGAAAATAAAAATAAAACTGAGCAAAAAAAGAAAACCTCTAAAGCTACAGAAAAATTTGGAAATAAAACACAATGATGTCAATTATCTTACTAATATTTTTTAAGAAATAAAGTCTTATATTAGCACCATATAAAGGAATGGCCAATTGGGCCAATTATGCATGTCTACATATAGGTCTCTTTGATAACATATCACACTTTTGGACACATCTTTGGACAGATGTATTTTTAAGGTCAGTATCCATCTCCAGAATTCTCTATTCTGCCTAGGGGTAATGGGCTAAGTGAGGAGGTACACGTTCTAGGACAAGCCCATCCACTGACTAGCTATGTTACAAATCACCTACCTCACCTCCCTGGCTTCAATTTCCTCAAATACAAAAGGAGTTTGATAAGAAGGAGCATTAAGGTCCTTTCCAGCTCAAAAGATTTCTTATGCTATGTTTTGTACATTATTCAACTTTACAACCTAATAGCAATATGAACCATGAACCAGAATGTTTAGTGACTTACGGCAGCTTCATTCTCATGAACACTCTCGCCATGAAGAAACTCAAGAGGACACTGACGAAACCAATGAACAGAAGAAGAAACCTATTGAGCTTGGGAATATTTGGTGCATTGGATCGGTCTAGGATTATGAAACCTAAACCTCCCATTGTAAACAGGAAACTGGATGCAAGTCCTTCCATAATATATTGTCCATTTACTCTGCAAAAGAAAGAACAATTTTCTGCAAAAAAAACATAAAAAAGGAAAATTTCCTGTATCTAGGTTTTCCTTTAGTCTGAAACTAGGATTCCTAAACGCACCCCCCCAACTTCCACCTTCATTACAGAAGTGGGAGATTATGAGCATGGAACACCACATACACAGCCAGACGCGGTTCTTGTGTTGGCTGGATTTGTAAAATTGCTTTTTCTACTCTTTGAAACCAATTTCTAGTTTATGTTGTTCTTGTTTTTTGTATACCATTCATTCTGAATTTTACAACTGGTCTATCATCTAGAATAATCATTTTTAATCCTTTATTTCCTTATCATTCTATCTATAGAAAAAAATTCACATTTTCAGTTGTGTTGCTCCCAAAACTCACTTTCCTATAGAATGTCATTCTGCTTAGCTCAAGTGTAAAACATTTACACCTGTTCAAATATGTATTACCAATGGCAAATGAATTTTAAACTTAATATTTTCTTGTGTAATATGTTAAGAAATTTTCATTTTTAAAGAGGAAATCTTTTAAGGGAATGTCATAAATTTAGAGCAATACTCATTACTTGAATACAACTTTATCACCTGACAACATTTCAAGGCTGATCTTAAATCCTACAAGCTTAAAGAAACTATTTTTATTCATCACATATGCTACAACGTATTCATTTTGGATAGCTATCTTTCCTTAAAGGTGGATCTTTCTTAAACAAGTGAATAAAGGAAGCATAATTCCTGTAAGACAGGGGGTCCTTAACCTTTTATGTGTCACAGGTCACTTCTTGGAAAACTGTTTTTAAATATGTAAAATAGAATACAAAGAAATTATAAATGAAACCAATTATATTAAAATACAATCACCAAAAATTAAAAAAAAAATCAGACTCTAGGTTAAGAACCTCTTCTGCTATAAGAAATAAAATCAGGGTCACAGACCCAACAAGATGGCAGAATGAACATTTTCTTTAATTCTCACCTCTCAAACCTTTCCAAAACAGAAATTACGCATTAACAAACAATTTCAGCTGTCTCCATGGTCAAGGACACATGGAACTCGGAATATAAAAACTCAACAAATACCTAACTTGACACTCACTCAACACTCCACCTTCCACTGCCCACTACACTAACTAGCCACCCAACTCATGGGCTTGCAACAAAATGCAGCAGCCCTACCCCTCCATCTCTGGTGCATGGAGATCCAAGCTCCAAACTGCAGAAATATGCTAAGGCCTCAGTAGCCAGCACCTGGGGACTGCTCTGTGCTGCAAATATCTCTGCAGGTGAGCTGAGGAAGAAAGGGAAAAGAGTAGCACATGTGTCTGGACTTTGAAGAGTTCAAAACCTCCTAAATTCGTCCTCTCTCTTCAGAGATTCAAGCTCCAAATGATGGAAAACTGCCCAGGCTACAATGGCACTAGCATAGAGATGCTTGCTACATCAGGCAGAGAACTTGGGAACAGTGAGAATGAAATGTGACACCAGGGACTGGTGGAGGGCAGGTGGGAAAAGAGACATTCCACTAAGCCTAAGAGAAAGAGTCCAGTCCTCCCAAACGTCTTGGGGCAGAAACCTAGGTTGTTGAATTGTCCACTATAGGAGGATGCTGAGATGCTTTTAAGATTCTGCCCCTAGAGAAAAAATAAACTCAGTCACTCCAAAATCCAGCACTGAAAGTAGCTAGTCTTTAAATAATGGTGTCTTCCCTAAAAAAATCTGGTTACACTTTAAAATAAGCACACATTGTTCTATCTCCCTCCCCCATCCCCCAACCCCCAGTTACTTTACCTATAGGCCAAGAAAGCAACTGGCCTCTGATGGCCATGTTCATCTGTCATCGAGCCAACACTAGGAGGTTCTACAATGACATCATAAATTATTCCTATGTGGAAAACAACAGTGAAAATTAGACTGGATTAATAAGGTTATAGCTTTCATTTATCTCTGAAGATATAAAATTTAAAATACCTCATTTTATTGGAATAAAAAATATTTTAAGATCTGTTTTTCTCCATCTGTAAAGATCAAACAATTCTACTTAAGATATGGCCCCTTTAACTTTGGTTCAGAATTTTAGAAAATTATTTCAAGATAAGAATGGGATAGTCTTAATTTTTAGTACTGCTGCAAAGTAATCAATATTGGAGAAGATCCCTAATATTCATTTAAAGGAAAATGCAAATTTATGGCTTGAATGCAGCAAAAAAAGAAAATATACTCCATAACAATTTCAAAAAAATTTTCCTTTAAATTTTGAGTTATTTCTGGACAGGTCCTATATATGTTAAATTTAAAATCAAATCAAATATTTTAATGTCTTTCACTTAATGTCTTTAAGACCCAGCTTTTTCTTTTTTTTTATTTAATTTAATATATTTAGTTTTCAGCATTGATTTTCACAAGAGTTTGAATTACAAATTTTCTCCCCATTTCTACCCCCACCACTCCCAAGATGGCATATATTCTGGTTGCCCTGTTGCCCAGTCAGCCCTCCCTCCTGTCACCCCACTCCCCTCCCATCCCCTATTCCATTCCTTTCTTGTAGAGCAAGATAAATTTCTATGCCCCATTGCCTGTGTATCTTATTTTCTAGATGCATGAAAAAACTTTTTTGTTTTTAAACACCTGTTTTTAAAACTTTGAATTTCAGATTCTCTCCCCTCTTCCCTTCCCACCCAGTCTTCCTAAGAAGTCAAGCAATTCAACCTAGGCCACATGCGTACCATTATGTAAAACCCTTCCACAATACTCATGTTGTGAAAGACTAATTACATTTTGCTCCCTCCCAACCTATCTTCCTTTATCCAATTTTCTCCCTTGACCCTGTCCCTTTTTGAAAGTGTTTGTTTTTGATTACCTCCTCCCCCATCTGCCCTCCCTTCTATCATCCCTCCTTTTCTATCTTCTTCCTCCTTCTTTCCTGTGGGGTAAGATACCCAATTGAGTGTGTATGGTATTCCCTCCTCAGTGCAAATCTGATGAGAGCAAGATTCACTCATTCCTCCTCACCTGCCTCGTCTTCCCTTCCTACAGAACTGTTTTTTCTTGCCACTTTTATGTGAGATAATTTACCCCATTCTATCTCTCCCTTTCTCCTTCTCTCAACATATTCCTCTCTCATCCCTTAATTTGATTTTTTTTAGATATCCCTTCATGTTCAACTCACCCTGTGCCCTCTGTCTATATATATGTATATATACACATACACATATACATACACACACACACACATATACATATGCATATTCCCCTCAGCTACCCTAATACTGAGGTCTCATGAACCATACACATCATCTTTCTATGTAGGAATGTAAACAAAACAGTTCAACTTTAGTAAGTCCCTTGCAATTTCTTTTTCTTCTTCTTTTTCTTGATTACCTTTACATGCTTCTCTTGATTCTTGTGTTTGAAAGTCAAATTTTCTATTCAGATCTGGTCTTTTCACTGAGAAAGCTTGAAAGCCCTCTATTTTATT
>CM053623.1:281758885-281845354 GCA_028646595.1 Phalanger gymnotis
TCTTCAGTATTTTTTTGGGCCTCCTTTAGCAAGTCATTGACTTGTTTTTCATGGTTTTCTCTCATCCTTCTCATTTCTCTTCCCAATTTTTCCTCTACTTCTCTAACTTGCTTTTCCAAATCCTTTTTGAGCTCTTCCATGGCCTGAGACCAGTTCATGTTTTTCTTGGAGGATTTTGTTGTAGGCTCTTTGACTTTGTTGACTTCTTCTTGCTGTATGTTTTGGTCTTCTTTGTCACCAAAGAAAGATTCCAAAGTCTGAGACTGAATCTGAGTGTGTTTTCACTGCCTGGCCATGTTCCCAGCCAACTTACTTGACCCTTGAGCTTTTCAGTGGGGTATGACTGCTTGTAAAGAGTACTTTTTCCAAGCTTGAGGGGATGCGCTGCTGTTTTCAGAGCTATTACAGCCAGCTCTGCCACACCAGCACTCCTCCTCCTCCAAGAACCGCCAAGCTGGACTGGACTCAGGTCTTCAGCAGGCTCTGAACTCCTGCTCTGATCAGCCACTTAATTCCATCCCACCCGGTGAGCTTGGGGCCGGAAGCAACTGCAGCTGTAGTTCTGAGGTTGCACCACCCTCTCTGCCCCCGGGTGGTGGCCAAACTGTGAACTCCTTTCACTCTGTCCCCTGCAGCTTTTCCCACTAACCTTCTCTGTTGTCTTTGGTGTTTGTGGGTTGAGAAGTCTGGTAACTGCCACAGCTCACTGATTCAGGGCGCTAGGGCCTGTTCCGCCCGGCTCCTGGTCTGGTTGGTCCTGCTGCCGCCCATGCTGGGCTCTGCTCCCCTCTGCTCAGTGCGCGACAGATCTTACCCAGAGACCATCCAGGCTGTCCTGGGCTGGAGCCTTGCTTTCCTCCACTATTTCGTGGGTTCTGCAGTTCTTTTTTGTTGTCTTTGGTGTCTGTGGGTTGAGAAGTCCGGTAACTTAAGACCTAGCTTTTTCAAAAATCTTGAAACCAATTATGATGACTGGAAAATAGTTACACTATCTTTGTTACACGAACATAATATAAACATATGAGTCCTAAGATTTTATTACACCATGAAGAATGGATATTCTTCAGAATATACAGAAAAACAAAGGAAGATCTATTGAACTAACATATAAGGTGGCAGAGCTGACATAAAAATATACAATGACTACAATAATGTTAAGACAATAAACACCAAGATGCAGCAGAATCAAATTAATTCAGGTCAAATTAAATGGCTACATCAGAGTACTAAAGTTAAAACATTTCCATGAAGAAATGGTTAACTAAGAGTACAAGTATGTACTATTTGCCAGGAACTGCACTAAGTGCTGGGAATACAAAGAAAGTCAAGAAACAGTCCTTGCTCTCAAGGAGCTCACATTTCAATGGGGAGACAACATACAAACACTGCAAACGAGAAACAAACAGGACAAACTGGGTGGTGCTCTCAACAGTACTAGAGACATGTTTAGTATATGATGCCTGACACATCACAGGGACATGTAATTCAAGATGTCTGGTGATTCTGGCTAGATAAGTAGATCAGAATCATTAGCAGACAGATAACATTTGAATCCATGGGAGCTGATGAGATCATCAAGAGAAACAGTACTTAGAAAGGTGAACTCAGAACAGAGGCCTGTGAGACACCTTCCATTAGTGGACATGACCTGGACAAAGATGCATCAAAGTAGAGAAGAAAGCAGTTAGATAAGTGGAAAACCAGGAAGGAGAAGTGTCAAGGAAACAGGAAGAAGACGGCGAGTGACAGTGTCAGAGACTGTAGAGAAAGTCAAGGAGAATGAAGATTGAGAAAAGGTTATCAGATTTGGCAATTAAAAATGAGGTTCAATTCTCATCCTTTGAACCTTCTGCAGCCTTTGACACTGTCATTCTCAGCTTTTTCAAATTCCACTCTCTAGATTTTTACGATACTGCTCTCCCCTGGTTCTCCTACCTGTGTGATTGCTTCTTGTCACTCTTCTCTAACAGAATTTCATCCACATCTTCTCCAAAAACCATGGGTGTCCCACAGAATTCTGTCCTGAGCCATCTTTTCTTCTCCCTCTGTACTATTTTACTTAGTAATCTCATCAACTCCTATGGATTCAACTATCTCTATGCTAATGATTCTCAAATCATCTAGTCCTAATCTCCACTGACCTCCAGTGTCATCTCCAACTGTTAGCCTTCTTGAATTATAAATCCAGCAGAAATGTTAAATTCAACATATTCAAAACTGAACTCACCCCCTCCACTCCCAACCAATTCCTCACTTTATCTTCCCCCCTGCCAAAGCCAGTTGATTTCATCTTTGCAAAAATATCTCAAATACCACCCCTTCTCTGTTGTGATACTCCATCACCCTCCCTCCCCCGGTGCAGAACCTCATCTCCCCACATTTGTATTGTAATAGTTTGTTGGTTGGTCTGCCTGACACTACTCCAGCTTCTCCCTACTCCAGTCCATCCTCTACTCAGCTACTAAAGTGATTTTCCTAAGTGTAGGTCCAACCATGTTGTCCCTTCTACTCAATAAATTCCAGCGGCTCTCTATCACCTCCAGGATCAAACATAAACTTCACTTGGCATCCAAAACCTAGTAACCTACCTCTCCCACACATTTTCAATTCTTCTTAGACCTTATTCCTCACCATACTGTCATTTGTCCTTCATTTTCAAAGAGGACCAACAATGTCACCAAGTGATGTCTTGACTTGCTCGTGAATTGGATTTAAGTGAGGCAGAGCTGCACAAAGTCGTCAGTCTCACTCTCTCTTCCAGTCACTTAAGTCACTGGCAGGACAAAAGTCCGGACAACCTTCAATGGCCAGGAATCAGTGGATGACCTTAGCCCTTTGATGTCTGACCAAGCTCTCCACAGCACCTGCTTCAGCCGCCTTCAAGGCCAATGGAACAAATTGTTTTCACCCATCCATTCTGTCACATGTTTGTGGTAGACATCCCCCAAGTCACTGACAGGTTTGAGGCCTGTCAGTTACCATTGACCTGGTTTAGCTGTCTGCCAAGAAGGTTTTACCAGTGTGGCCACTGCTACAGCTTCTTGGAGCCACAGGTGAGAACTGGGTGACAGTCAGATACCAAAGGTGGATGAACAGCCCTGAAAAGGACTCAGGAAGCCCTCTCATCAGAGGTGCTGGTCCTCCGGGCACACCCTATACACCCCTCCCCACCGTATACTCTTTGATCAGGTGACACTGGCCTCCTTGATGTTCCTACACACTCTATCTCTCACCTCTGGGCTGAGATTTTCTCTGGCTCTCACCAATCCCTGGAATGTTTTCCTTTCTTATCTCCACTTAGTGGCTTCCCTGGCTTCCTCTGAGTTCCAGCTAAAATCTCACCTTCTAGATGAAATCTTTCTCAATTCCTTTTTAGTGCCTTTCCTCTGTCGATTACTTCATATTTATTCTGTTTACAGCCTGTCTGTACATGGTTTTCATGCTGTCTCCTCCATTTGACTGTGTCTTCTGCCTTTCGAGGGCTGATATACAATGCCTGACACACAGTGGGCACTTAATAAATGTTTACTGACTCACTGACAAGTAATGGAGAGTTATTAAGGTTTTTGATTAGGGAAGTGACACTACCCAAACCATTTACCAGTACAATTTTCTAAAAGTTATGCAGAACACCAACTAGGGGAGTGGTTCTCAAACTTTTTTTGCTTCTTTCACAGTATTCTTCCTCTTCCTGAAGAATCACAGCGAACTACAGGAAGATTGAGAGATTTAAGACATGTTCACACAATTACAAATGTAAGTTTATATAATTCACACATCTAGCAAAAAATCAGAACTATTGTACCACATGAAAACAACTGCCCTAGCGAATGGAAAGTCTAAAGGCAGGGAGATCAGTTAAGAATCTGGATGGAAGGTCTATGCAAGAGGCAATGAAACTCCTGGACTAAGATGGTAAAGAGGGGATTGATATTGGATACACTTCAAAGAAAGAGTTGACAGCACTAGGGATAGAAATAGAGAAAAGAACCAAAAACGACTCTCTTTGAAACTAGAGGACTTGAGAGAACAAAACACATCTACCAGACCCATGGGAATGTAAGATTTAGGAGGATGGATAGGGTTTTGTTCAGAATAAGGTGAGGAGGGAAATGAGCTCGGTTTGAGGCATGCTTGACATTCCATTTGAATATGCACATGGCATCCATGTGTTCAATGGGCAGCTGGAAAGGTGGGACTAGAGTCTAGGGGCATCAATCAGGTCTGAAGAAACAGATCTAAAAGCCATCCTCAGGGGGGTGATAACTAAAGCAATATCCTACATAAAAATGATTGATGTGACAGTGTAGAGAGAACAGCGATAAGGACAGATCCTTGGGTGATACTCATGCTTAAAATAGGAAGGTAATGATCCAAACATCCAGAGCAGGAATGGTCAGAGAGTGAAGTCATCAAAGAACACAGATGTGCCCTCTAAGAAAACACCTGGGAGCTGTACTTTAAATTAAAAAGTCTACAGGTGCTTGTGGGGTCTAGACAAACTCTCCAACAGACTTCTGAGTCTAAAGCTTCCTAGGAGGGCACAAGCAAAGAACTATGAATCTAATGTAGGTGCACAGTAATTTCAGGTACAGTCAAAAGCAAAACTTCCACAATGGAAAGAAACTGGTATTTGAAGATGCAGATTATGGAAAGAAAGCAGCAGATTAAGGATGCAGCTACTACACTCTAGTCCTCAGTTTCCTTACAGGAAAGTGAGAATGTACTGAATGAAAAATAAGGTCCCCCCACTAATAATCTGTAATTCTGTAAACTATTATTTATAAAGATATGAAAATTAATTTTAAAAATTTCATTTACTGAATTACACTTGTAATATAACATGCTAAATAACTTAAATGAACACTTCTGACTACTGCCAGTATTGTAGAATTTTCCTCTCAATTCATTTATACAGGAAGGAGTACATTATTTCCACTTCACTGTCATCAATATTTAGAACTTGTATAAATGCAGGCTCTCTAGACAAGAGATATGATCTACTGAAAAGAGAGCTGGTGAACTGAGAATCAGGAGACCCAAAGTCTAATCTCAGCTTTGCCACTAACTAGCTGCTGTGAGAGAATCTCAGAGGGATGGAAAATAAGGAGCCATCTATTCTAACCTATACCTGAAAAAAAAATCCCTTTCTGCAAAATGCCAGACAAGTGGTCATCCAGCCTTTGCTTGAAAACCTTAAGAGTTCGAGGTGAAACCCCTAAGTACAAATACCGTCCTCCACTTTAGGAAAGCTACTGATCCTCATACGGCACTAGGCCCTTCACAATCCTGGATGCCCCTATAAATAAAATTTTCTCCAGCCTATTCCAGAAGAACTTTCTAAAACACAGCACCCCAAACTGAATAAAATAAATACTCTAGAGCTGTGGGTAACCAGAGTAGAGTAGAATGGCACTATCACCTTCCTAGTCTTGGATACTATCGAGGTCTACACAACCTGAGACATTTCCTCATCAATTAAGTTTCAATTGAATTAAATGACTTCTAAAGCCCCTTCCAGCTATGACATTCTATATTCAAATGAAGAAGTTAATTATGCAAGTCACCTTTTCTCTTCTCTTAATCTACAAAGTTTATGATTCAAAGACTTTTCTAAGCTGAGTTTATCCAAAATGAAATTAGAAAGCAGCTGAACAAGCTTGAGCAGATTTTTAAGGGCTGAAGGGAAGAGGCAATCCAAGAGGGGCTTATCATTTGACCGCCAACTCATCACTCTTGTAAAGGACCCACCCTTTTTCAACTTCTTACCACAAGGCTTCCTAGATTTCTGACTTCACCGGTGGGAATAAGGCTAAGACAAACCTCCTACACAGTTTATTCTGTGAATTATGGTGCTGAAAAAAATTTCCTCACCAGTATCCTACTTTTTGTTAAAGAACTTCTCCAAATTAAGCCAGGCTGGTTCTTCTCCACCTTTTGATATCCAAGCTTACTTTACTTTGTGAACAAAGGAAATTCTATAACTTTGGTTCTGCTTCCAGGGTACTTCTAACCCGAAGTAAGCTGAAAACAGGGAGGGGGAGAGAGAAGACTGAACCTTTACTTCAACGTAGTTGGGACTCCTCTGTAACCCCAAGTATTTTACGTTATACATTTATAAATATTACTTGATAAAGGGTTCACAGACTTCACCGATCAGATTTCCAAATGACACAAATATGGCTAAGAACTCTTGGACTGACCCCCTAAGTTTGGATGATCCAATATTTATTGAGCTGAATTATTATTTATAGAATACGTTTATATTATTTATAGAACTTGTGCAATTATGTAATTTATAGAATACAGAATTACAGAATCATGTATAGATTTATAAAATAACAGAATTATTTACAAAATATAATTGTTCACAGAACATATATGAATATGGAATTTATAGAATATTACTTATAGGATTTATAGAATTGCCTGTTGTCTGGCCCCGTTAGATTTAAGCTCCTTAAGGGGAGGGACTGAATTTTTACTTCTTTTTGTATACCCATCGCTTAACGCTGTGCCTGGCACACAGTAGGCACTTAATAAATGCTCGCTGAACTGAATTACATAGCTAACTTTGTATGATTTTGTTTGCCTGTGGTCTCCCCCGTAAGACTGAATGGTCCTTGAGGCAGGGACTGTCTCTTGCCTCCTTTTGTGTCCTCAGGCTTAGCGCCTAATAAGTTTTTTTTTGACGGATTAACATGACAAATGCCTATGTACACATATACACACGACTCCGGTACGAAGCCGGGGCCAGGGGTGCACTGTGAAGGCGAGCGAACTGGGAACAAGACCCCCACGGAAGGCCACTGGGAACCCCCGAGCCCGAGCCCCGCCGGCGTTACCTCCAGTGATGAGGAAATAAGACACTACCACCAAGGCGTACACCGTCATAGCTGACGGCATGTGGGCCCATGGCGGCTTCTTCAGCTTCAGGTTGGGACACTCGAGGACCACGAAGGGCACCCGGTACAGCATCTCCATGGCGGCAGCAGCGGCGACGTCCGACGGCCCCCTAGCCCTTCACTAAGCGGCGCTAGCGATACCGCAGGCGCTACCGCCGCCGCGGCGGCACCGGAAGGAGAACGCTTCGTAGGGAGCGTGCTAGAGGGCGGGATCGTTAGGGTCCTGAAAGCTAAAAAAAAAGAAAGCTAGAGAAAGAAGAGACGACAGCCGTAGCAGGCCATCCTAGCAAATATGAAAAATATACAATTATTTTAAGATGTTTCACGGCATGAGAGGTGTTCAGATATTTGGGGCTTTTTAAGATAAAATTGAATGAGAGGGTTTAGCCGGCCAGGATCCTCATGGCTCTCGACGTGGCGACGGCGGAGGAGCGGGATGAGCCCCTCCCTCCTCGCCGCTCCCCACTGGCCGCCGCAGAGCTGGGCGGGCCCTAACGTCGTGTAGCTCCGGGATTGGATGAACACGAGTTGGCGGCCAGGTGGGTGGGCGCTTGGGGTTGCTTGGCAGCCCCGGCCTAGACCGGAAGTTGCGTGCTAGTCTCCGGACGTTACTTCTGCTTCAGGTAGAAGTCTTGGCGCTGGGAGGGACCCTCCTAGAGGTGATCGAACCCCCAGTTTTCTGCAGGCCAAGAGCCTCACTCCTGTAATAAGTAGAGTCATGTTTCAAATGCAGGTTTTCGGCCTCTAGATTCAGTGTTCTAATATAACATACCGCACTGCCTTTTGCCCTTGACTTTATCTGCTGTGAAAGGTGGGGGAGGGGCGCCTCCCTTAATTTGCTTTATTGGGAAAAAGCGTCTACCTGGCCTAGCCCCGGCGCATTGCAATTCTGTTATCTCTGAATATTTTAGCTACGTATAGAATGCAGAATGCCATTTCTTCTCTATTATATTATCTCAGCGTTGGAAGGGACCCCAGAGGTCATTTGGTCCAATTCATTCTTGAGCAGAAAGTACAACATCCCCCATTATAACATCCCAGACAAACGGCCACGAAGCCCATCTGCTTTAAGAGTCCCAGTGATGCAGTGAGAGCAACGTTGCACCGGGATCTACTGTGAACAACTTGGCTATTCTCAGCAATACCAAGATTCCAAGACAATTCTGAAGGACTTAGGATGAAAGGTGCTGTTCATCTCCAGAGAAAGAACTGATAGAATCTGAACGCAGATCAAAGATACTTTTTCTTTTTCTACTTTACTTTTTTTTTTTTTGCATATTTTCATTCACAGAATGACTTACATGGAAATATTTTTTTATGACTACACATGTATAACCTATGTCAAATCTTCAATGAGAGGGAAGGAGAAAGAATTTGGAACTCAAGATTTGAAAAAAAATAATGTTAAAATTGGGAAAAAATATTTAAAAAAATAGAATCCCAGTAATGGGGAACTTGCCATTTTTTGAAATAGCCCATTCCACTTTTGGACAGGCTCTGAAGGCTAGCAGCAGTTTTGTTTTGTTTAGATTTTCATCCTGGAAATAGAAATGAAAATTAAACTAAGGCCAAGGAAAATTCTACTGTCATGACCTCAAGAAATTGTTTTTCTCAGAGCCATAGTATTAATCTTTCCAATTTGTATGATGTCTATTCACTAAGATACATGTATTATTTGTGATTTGTACTCTTCTACTGTATTTTTTTTTAACTGAACTCAAGAGTTAGGTTACTCTAGGTGGTGCAGTGGATAGGGCATTGGGACTGGAGTCCAGAAGAGTTCAAATCCAGCCTCAGACACTAGCTGTGTGAACCTGGGCAAGTCACTTAACCCTGTTTGCCTCTGTTTCCTCATGTGTAAAATAAGGTAGAGAAGGAAATGGCAAATCACTCCGGTGTCTTTGCCAAGAAAACTCCAAATGAAGTCACAAGAGTTGTACACGACTCAAAGGACTGAACGACAAAATGAGAAACTTAATGAGGCAATTAGTAGGAAGTTAACCTCTTTTAAAATTTATCCTTAGTAACATGAATAGAGTTGATTTAGGGTCATAACATTCAGAACTTATCCTGCTATTACAATTGGAACTAGAGATAATGGGTTTGTGCATTCAATAGAAGTCTACTTCCTTAAAAAGAACTTCAGCTTAGGAATCATGATATCATGGGTCAACAGTTAGAGGTCCTAGGTTTAAAGTCCATCTCTGACACTGGACTACCTGTGATTTTGGGCAAGTGATCTTCATATCTCTAAGCTCCAGTTTCCTTATCTTTAAAAAGAGGGACTTATACTAAGATCCTTTCTAGCTCTAAATCTATGATGCTATGAAAATCTACCTTATTGCAACTTTTACCCATTTCTCCTAGAGCTGACATGTGGAGATGAGCACAGCAAGTGTTGGGTCTCTTTCAGTGACAACCTTTCGAATGCTAGAAGACAGCTGTTGTGTGCCCTCTAAATCTCTTCTTTTCCAAATTAAGCACTCCAGGTTTATCCAGCCAATCCTTGTATGAGACAGTTTCTACTAGTCCCTGCCCAGTTCATAGTTCTAGGCCTGTGGACTCAGAGTAATTTGGTAGTTACCAAATGCAAATGTGGGGAACACCTACAGCCTACGCACTTCATAGCTTGTAAAGTGCAGGACACTTTATTTCTCAGGAAGGTCCTTAACAGAGATCATTGTGAAGTGTGGTCCTGGCAATGAAGGAGAGAAGCTAAGAAGTAGGGTGAAGTTGAAAGAGAAGACCTTGAGATGATAAAGACTGGATTGACAAAGAAACAAATTCTGGGTGATTCCTCAGAAAAAATACCTTGGGGATGGAAGTGGGAATGGATTAGGAATTCCAGGAATATTCTCCTATCATAGTGAAAAGTAATCTGCTCCAGTATTCAAGCTTCACAAAAGACTCTGGAGCTTGTCTCATTATTACATTTGGAAATTAATTTTCTCTTAAAATAAGGAATATTCAAATCCTTTTAGTTACAACAGAAGGATGAAGACTTTGGCATTGTACTACTCTTGCTGATGGGTCTTGTTTGCTACTGGTAATACATGCTTTTGGGGCTAAATTAAGGCCATTCTTTTTCTTTTAAAAATATGGCCACCATAATGTAATTGTCTGTGATTATTCTTCAAACAGAATGAATGAACTTAATATTATTAGCAGTTCTTCTTTAAAGATACATCCTTTAAGAAAATCTTGGGGGTCTTTCAAATTTCAAACAGGAGCTGAAACATTCAGAGACCCACCAGGACTATCAAGCCCCTTCTGTGTTGAAGATCATTAGACAATATGGAGGCCAACCATTCCTGAAGTGTGAATCCTTCCTCTAAACAATGAAATAGTGTCTGTTATGATCACCTCCAGTTACAGGGAACTGACTCACTAATGAGGCCAGCCATTCCATTTAGGGGTAGTTGTAATTGTTAGAGGACCTTTGCATTCTGAACTCTATGATCCAATGATTCCATAAGAAACAAGGTCAGGTCAATTTATTTTAATACATTGAAGCTTGCCTCACTAACTTCATTCTTCTATCTCATAGTTTATTTCTATTTTATGGTTATACTATGGAAGATTTGTAGATGGACTCTGTGTAGTGAGATAGAAAAATGAATAATAAAGTATGGTGCCACAGGAGGAAAAATGGTCATTTTTTTACCATGTTTTTTTTTTGGAGGGGGGAAGGCAAGGCAATTGGGGTTAAGTGACTTGCCCAAGGTGGCACAGCTAAGTAAGTGTGTCAAGTGTCTGAGGCTGGATTTGAACTCAAGTCCTCCTGACTCCAGGACCTGTGCTCTACCCACTGTGCCACCTAGCTGCCCCTCAGCTTGCCCATTTCTAAAATGGAGTTAATACTGTTTGTACTATTTATCTCCAGAATTGCTGTCATGCAGCCAGTCAACAAACATTTATCAGTACTTAAGCAACACATAAATGTTAGCTACTATTTAGTGTCCAAAATGAACTTTGTTTTATCTATGTATTTTATCTGTTTTATCATTTATCTTATGTAACATCTGTTATTTTATCTAAATGTAGCTACTATTCAGTGTCAAAAATATTTTAATGTCTTTATCATTCATTTTACCTAATATCTAGTATATTATCTATATTTAGTGTTAAAAATGGGCTGCTAGGTAGTGCAGTGAATAGAGCACCAGGCCTGGAGTTAGGAAGACCTAAACTCAAATTTGGCCTCAGCCACTTACAAACTGTATGACCCTGGGGAAGTGATTTAACCCTGTTGGCTTGATTTTCCTCATCTGTAAATGAACTGGAGAATGAAATAGCAAACCACTCCAGTATCTCTGCCAAGAAAACCCCAAATGGGATCATGAAGAGTCAAACACAACTCCACAAACACGACAAAGTAGTGTCAAAAAAACAAAGCAAAACATGTTATTTTGTCCATACTTGAGGACCAATAAAAGTAAGGAAAAGTGGCGATTGGTTATGGTTTGGCTACTAAACTCATTGTAGATTTCTGAGGCTTATCACAAAAATAATCTCAATTTTTTAGTACAAAAAAGATAGGCAGTGCAGTGGGTAGGGTGCCAGGCTAGAAGTCAGAAAGATTCATCTTCCTGAGTTAAAATCTGGTCTCAGATACTAGCTGTGTGACCCTGGGCAAGTCACTTAAGGCTGCTTGCCTCACTTTCCTCATCTGTAGAATGAGCTGGAGAAGGAAATGGCAAACCACTCCAGTATCTTTGCCACGAAAATCCCTGAATAGTATCACAAGTCAGGACACTTTGTACCCAACTCAATATTCCTTTTTGATAGGAGCCAAATAAAGTTGCACATAGAATGATAAGATTTAACATACAAGACCCTTTGGGAGGAGCAAAGATTTGAAATCATAATGAGGTATAAGTGATAGGGACTGGATCTGTGATTTCCTTGGTATGGACTAAACAACAAACCAGCCTTCCTGTTAGCTGCCAACATGTAGTTGCTTGTGGTTTCCACAGTGGGGCAGGAGTTCGCTTTCAAAAATAATCACAGTCCTGCGCAGCAGTATAGTTTTAAAACCACTGAACTCTTGTTGACAGGGTGAGATTTACAAATCATACCTACAAGTATAATGAATGGAAGAGTAAGCTTCCTTAAAGGAATCCCACCTCCAGGCTGTGAAGGACTCATTAGCAATCAAGCATCACCACAGCTGAGTTCCTGCCACACAACTCCTACGGGCATTTTAAAAACCCCGATGTACATTTCTGTTCACAGAAACATCTTATAGGAACAATGTTTTAGTTGAATAAAATAAAGTAGTTTGGATTTTATGTCAACTGATTGTCATGCAAATCGAGAAGATTAATTAACATAAACAAAGGTAAAGGAGATTTGGGATAGTGCTTGCTGGCTTTGATACTGATTAGCTAGGTGATCTTAGGTAAGTTATATGAGAGCTTTGGGTCTCAGGTTCTTTATCTGTAAAATGAGGAGCTTGAGCTAGATAACCCTGAGGTCCCTTCAAGTTCTATCTAAATTGGTGAGCCCTTGATCCTCCCAATTCTAAATCCTATGATCTCTAAGAGTATCAAAAAGAGAGAGAGAGAAAGAGAGAGATGGGTCTCCCAAAAGAGTAGAAATAATTTGGAGAGACAATCTTTTAAGACTCCAAAAGATCTGTCCCAGGATACAAGTTATAATTTGGGGGCCTGTGCAAAACATAGGTTTCATCACAACTGGTACTTTTTAGAAACAGTTAAAAAAAAAAAAAGAAATCCAAAGATTCTTTTGTTTCTGTAGTTATCAAGAGGTAAGGGCTTTTGGGTAGATGCAGTTATTACTGTTTGCCATTGACCAAATACAGGACCATGAGCTGTCAACATGGTTCTGTCATAAGAATTTACGTTGATTTTTAAAATGAAAAGACTCTCTGGTTTAGGAATGACAATGAATCCTTTAAGGGACTGATTTATCCATACTTGCACACATTGAAAAGTGTGTTTTATATAAACTGAATAAAAATATCTAACTTTTTAAGAATGTTGTAAAATATTTCCATATGTATATTATATCAAAGTACTTTTCTCAAGTTTGGTTGAAAGGAAATACCTAACACATTAAAGCCCATCAGGGTAGATGGTTCCAGTTGTGGTTTTCAAATGCCCAAACATGCCTCTGCCCAGAACTAATCAAATACAGCTTGGCATATTTGGCAACTTTAAAAAATTTTTTTCCCTTTATTTGAAGAGATGAAAAAAAATCATACTGTGTAAAGAATAATATAGGAGGATAAAATTTCAGTTGCGTTTTTTGAAGGACCATTTTCAGCATTATCACTTTTCTTTAATCATTCAAAATGGGATGCACCATCTTGATGCATTTTGCTTCTCTGTTTGGCCAGGAAGCCCCCAAAGTGCTTTGAGAAAGCCACAAAGGGGCAATTTTCTTAGAGGACACCAAAGATTCAGAGTCTCCAAGCAGGGGAAAGAGATCCATTTTCCAAATGTCATATCTAGCATTTACATTTATATTTGGTATGGTTGTTGTCCTTTCTCAAAGAGGACCAAAATGACACCACCATTTATATTTAAAACACCATTTATATTTAAAACATGGGAACTGAAACCCACATCCCACTGGAAAACATTTTATTTTGCTTACTTATTGATTTCTGCAGCTTTTACAAATAGAACACTTTTTGCCCCAGGGCATGGGACTATAAATCCCTACTGTCTAAAGGGACACTTTCTACCCAACTCAAAATTCTTTTTTGATAGGGAGCAAATAAAATTGCACATAGAATGATCAGGTTTAATATACAAGTCCGTTTGAGAGACGTGAAGACTTAAATTCATACTGAGGTATAAGTGATAGGGACTGGATCTGTGATTTCCTTAGTATGGAGAACCCCCAAGTGAGGTAACGCCCTCTACCAGTGCTGGTCAGCACCTTCTTTGCAACTTAAAGTCTTAGAGAATTACTGTTGTTGAATTAGCCGTTTTTCAGTCATGTTGGACTCTTCGTGACTGTATTTGGGCTTTTCTTGGCAAAGATGCTGGAGTGGTTTACCATTTCCTTCTCCACCTCATTTTATAGATGAGGAAGCTGAGGCAAACAGGGTCAAATGATTAGCCCAGGGTCGCACAGCCAGTATGTGTCTAAGGCTAGATTTGAACTCAGGAAGATGAGTTTTCTTGATTCAGGGCTTGGCACTCTATCCACTGCTCTAAGGAATTCAGAGGACACCAAAAAGTTAGGTGACTCGCCCAGGATCACACAGCTGATATACAGTGCCAAAGGTGGGTCTTGAACCTGACTGTCTCCCTATGAACCATGCCTCTCTATTGAGGTTTAAATGAGTATTCAATTCAACAAATATTCATAAAGGACCTATAATGTGCAAGGTACTATGCTAAGCAATGGGGATACACAAACAAAAATTGAAAAAGTCCCTACCCCTAAGAAGCTTACCTTCTGTTAAAGATACAACCTGAAAATAGAGGAAATAAATATCAAATAATATGAAAAGGGAAAGACCACTAACAAGAAGAGGGATTGAAAAAGGCTTCCTATAGGAGGTAGCATTTGAGCTTAGCTTTGAAGGAAGCTTCCAACAGGCAGAAAGGTGGAGGAATGCATTCTAGGCATGAGGAGGTAAAATACCGAGTTCTGGGAATGGTGAACAGTTTGTCTTCAAGATGGAGTGAGTGAAGGGGAGCACTGTGAAAAAAATAAAAGTCCAGAAAGGTAGACCTGAGGCAGATCGTAAAGGGTTTTAATGCCAAATAGAAGCATTTATATTTTATCCTAGAAGCAATAGCGGGCTTTGGAGATGCTAGAGTGGAGAAGTGATGTTGTGAGAACCCTGACTCAGAAGATTAATTTGGCAGCTGTGTAGAGGACAGATTGAAGAAGAGAGAGACTGGAACCAGAGAGCCCAGTTAAAAGTCTATTCTAGTAGTCCAAGAAAGAGGTGATGAGGGTTTGAAACAGGGAGATGGCTATGTGATTGGAAAGGTGATATTTAAATGTGAGAGGCAGAGTGGAGGTGTAATCAACAAAACTTAGCAGCTAATTGAATGTGGGGAGGCTGGGTGGTGCAGTGGATAGAGCACCAGGTCTGGTGAAGCTGGTCAGGAAGACTCATCTTCCTGAGTTCAAATCTGGCCTCAGATACTTACTAGCTATGTGACCCTAGGCAAGTCACTTAACCCTGTTTGCCTCGGTTTCCTCATCTTTAAAATGAGCTAGAGAAGGAAATGGCAAACTGTTTCAGTGTCTTTGCCAAGAAAACTCCAAATGGGGTCATGAAGAGTCAGACATGACTGAAAATGACTGAAAAACAACCAAAAATAGGACTAGATGACCTCTCAGGTCCTCTCCAGCTCTAGTCTATGATTCTATGATCCTGTAATTGCCATTGCAAACCTTGGTGAACAGAAGGATGGTGGTGAAACTAATAGAACTAGAAAACTTTGGAGTAAGAGTGGGATTAGAAGGGAAGATAATGAATTCCATCGTGGGAATGTTTACTTTGACATGCCTGCATCGACGTGACAATTTCTAGCCCAGGACTGGCACTTAAGGGAAAAATTAGAGCTGGGCGTATAGATTTGAGGGAAACCACTATAGAGATGATTATTGAACTGAACCAATGGAGATCACCTAGAGAGAGGGTGAAGAGAGAGAGAGAAGGCCCAGGAATCAGCCTTGGGGAACACTTTGGGACAGGGTGGAGCAAAGAAGAGCTGCCAGGTATGTTGGGAGGGGAGAGCATGAGAAGATCAGGGTCACCAAAGTTGAAGGAGGGAAGCATGTCCAGCTGAGGGTGTGGGCACAGAATCAGTGTCAAAAGCTGGAGGGGTCAAGAAGGATGAGGACTGAGAAAAGGCCATCCAATTTTTAGTAATTAAGAGACTACTGGTAACCATGGAGAGAGCATTTTGAGTCAAAAAGTGAAGCCAGAAGCCAGGTTTCAAGGAACTGAGAAATAACTGGGAGGTAGGGATGTGGAAACAGAGAATTTAGATGACTTTTTCTAAGTTTGGCTTTGAAAGGTTGGAGATCTTCTGAGAGATTTTTAGAACAGAAAGCACTGAAAGCCAGAGGATTGGACAATGGCTGGGGAAGTTAGGGACACAGGGTGGTCCTGAAATTTATTCATGTGCAAATTGCAAATAGAATCATATAATTTTAGTGTTGGGAGGAATCTTAAAGATCATGTAATCCAAATTATTACAGAGAAGTTAATTAATTGACTAGGATCACATAGCTAGTTATTTGATAAGCATTTATTAAGCACCTACTATGTGCCAGCGATGCAAAGAAAAGCAAAAGACAGTCTCTGGTCTCAAAGAGCTCACAATCTAATGGAGAAGATGATGTAAAACAGTTATGTACAGACAAGACATAAACATGATAAATTGGAGATAATAGTATTAAGAGGGATCAGGAAAGAAGATGGGGTTTTAGCTGAGAATTGAAGGAAACTCAGAGCCAGAGATAAGGAGGGAGATTATTCCAGACATGGAAACAACCAGGGAAATGCCTGGAATCTAAAGATGGAGTGTGTTGTATAAAGGAACAGCTAGGAGGCCAGTGTCGCTGGATCAAAGAGTACGTGTTGGGGACTAAGGCATAAGAAGACTGGAAAGGTAGGAGGGACTTTGAATGCCAAACAGAGGATTTTGCATTTTATTTTTGCATTTATAAGTAGGCAGTGGAGTTTATTGGATGGGGATGGGGATGTGGGGAAAAGTATGTGTGTGATGTGGTCAGACCTACACTTTAAGAAGATTAATTTGACAAAACAAACAAAAACCACTTTTATATTGGTTTGTAAATTAGCTCTAATTTGGAAAAGATTCTAATTCTGATAGGATTCAGAGCTAGAAAGGGTTAAGTACAATTCTTACACTTGTAAGAAGAAACTGAAAGTTCTGTAGAGGTTAAGTGGTTTTCCCAAGCTCATAGGTAAATAAATAAAATTAGGACTTGAACCCCCAGGTTTTTTGACCAGATCCAGACTCTTTACCAGTAGTGACTTGCTGAAGGAGGAAGATTATATAAGTTTGTAAGCAGCAAAACAGGAAATTGAAACAATCTGGTTGCCCTATAGCATACCTACCTCCCAAGATAAAATTAATTATAATTTATAATATACAATAATATCATTAATTCATGCATCCAAATTCCAACTTAACATCCAGATGCTCCAGAAACATATAAATATAATATTTTACATCACTGAGAAAAAACTAGATAGCAGAGTCAATGAGGAGTCTCTACAAATCACAAAATATTTTGAGGGGCTGTCTTCTCTCTGCATACATGTGTGATCAGTATAAAAGGAGTCTCACTTTTCTCAGCTCTTTAGTGTAATCTAGGACAGAAGCACAAAATTCTTGTCCCCCATATTATGGACATTTGAGGTTAAACAATTATCTAGGAGATTCAGGCTGCTAGTTCCAGTAGCGGGCCAAATATACTGTCCCTAAAGTAAGGTGTACTATTAAAATGATATCAGTTTCAAAAAAGAAATTATAGTTATTTACTGAAAATTAATTACATGAATTAATTACCGTATTGTTGGGTAAGAGGGCTTTAAATTTTTATTTTAACACATAAAAACATTTAATGTTTTTATTAATCAAGCATTGATTGAACTCATTCTCTGTCTCTTCTCCAATCTGGAAACTTAATAAAAATTGTTGGGTTTTTTGTACTTCTTTCTTGACGAGGACTAGGACATCAGGAAGATGATGTCATGACTTGCAAGTAAATTGGATTTAAGTGAGGGAGGGCTGTGCAAGGTCACCAGCCTTACTTTGTCCTCCAGAGCCATCTGGATCCAGTGGCAAGATATAGGTCAGGATGACTGGAAATGGCCCCAAATAAAGCTAAGAGCATGGTCATAAGCCTTCCTTGGGTTTTGTATGGGCCAGATTTCAGGGAAAAAATGGGGTTGCTAGGGGGTATGTTCAAATTACAGAGTGCCTATTGGTTTGTTACTTGTTGAGTCATTTCAATCACGTTGGACTTTTTGTGACCCCATTTGGGGCTTTCTTGGCAAAGAGACTGGAGTGGTTTGTCATATCCTTCTCCAGCTCATTTTACAGATGAAGAAACTGAGGCAAACAGAGTTAAGTGACTTGCCAATGGTCACACAGCTAGTGTCTGGGGCTGGATTTGAACTGAGGAAGATGAGTCTTCCTGACTCTAGGCCCAGAGCTCTATCCACTATACCACCTAGCTGTCCTTGTTACTTGTAATATTGATCATATTCCTCAGAGAATCGTTTGGCTTTGCTCTTGACTTTGCCTGGGCAGGAATAGCTTTTTGGCTACTGGCTCTTAGTTCTCTAGAGTGATGTTGAGTGAGAGTCACCTAGGTGTCTCACCAAAGCTCTCTCCAGTGTGCCCCGTGGATAAAGCATCTGGAGAGACCTTTGGTGAGAAAGCTAGGTGACCCTGGACTGGTGTCACAAAGACCTGAATTCAAATGTGATCTCAAGACACTAGCTATGTGACCCTGGGCAAATCACTTTACTTCTCAGGCCTTGGTTTTCTCATCTGTAAAATGGGAAAAACAGCACTAGCTCACAGGGTTGTGAAAATCAAGTGAGATAATAATTATAAAGCGCTTAGCACAGTCCCTCGTATATAGCTAAATATTAGTTATTAATATTATGGTTTTATCTCTCAGGATTGTCGTATCAAATGAAGGTAAAGCATTTAGCACAGCGGTTAGCACGCAGTAGGTGCTATATAAATGTTAGCTAGCAGTAGTTGTTGTAGTAGTAGTAGTGGTGGTAGTGGTGGTGGTGGTGGTGGTAGTAGAGGAGTAGTAGTAGTAGTAGTACTCTCATTTTATAGATGAGGAAACCGAGTCTGAGAAGGATAAGTTCAGTCACACAGCTAGTTAAACATCAGAGTCAGAATTTGAATTCAGGGCTTTACAATTCCAGTCCAGGGCCACCTAGCTGTCATGGGACTTGCACAAAGTCACAAAGCTAGGAAAGTGTAGGGCTGGCACTTGAACCAGGTCCTCTGGTTCCAAGTGTGGGGTTCGTTCTGTTAGGCTGTAAAAAAGGATAATGACTCCCAGAAGCCTTCGATGGATTGGCTTTAATTAAATGAAATGGTGTATTAATATTACAAAGTAAATAGACTAACTAGTCTCATAGCAGTAAATTCGTTTTTGTACTTGGTATTTTTTTTATTAATGCTCCATAGGCTCCAGAAAATATGCCAGAAAAAGAGAGACTAATACATAAGATATAGAAAGTAGACCAGGTATGTGCTACGTTAATCTTACCCATAGGTGCTTTTCAGTGAGATTTTATTCAATATTCACGACTTAAATTTAATCTGCCCACAGCATACCCCTTTAGGACTTTCCTTCCCCCTTTCTGCTGATGGATGAGATGGGAAGGGAGGTGACATTTGTGATCCTACATCTTGGTTTGTGCATCGCCTCCCATTAGTTATGCCTAAGTGAACCTTGTCACTTCCACAGCTATGGAATTTGTAGACCTTCTCTGGTTTCAAGCCAGAGAACTAATTCTAAAGATCACATGTGAATGAACAAAATGATTGCATCTAAAATATTGTAACACATGAGAGCCGTACCTACAGGGTAAAAATGAAAAATGGTATCCTTTAGCTGAGCGGGTTAATAAAATGTTCATATACAATAGTATTGGGTCATAATGCTAGGACCTGGAGTTTTCCACTTTAATTCACCAAGCATTTATCCCGCCCCTCCTATGTGCCAGGCTTGACTTTGGGCATATAAAAAAAAAACAAAAACCTGAAACAGTATTTAAGGAGCTTACGTCCTACTGGAAACAGAACACCAGAAGAGACCAGCAAATATAATAATGTTAGGAGGAACTCCTCTCCCCTAGGGGATTAGGAAAAGGTTCCCTTAAAGGATAGTACTTGAGCTGAGCCCCGAAGGAAGGAAATAATAGTTGCTGGGGTTGATAAAGTACTTCAAGGTTTTCAAAGCACTTCACCTTCATTATCTCACCTGAACCTCCCAACAACACTTCGAGGCAGGTACTGCATGCATTACCATCATCTTCATTTCACAGATGACAGAACTAAGATTGAAGAGATTAAGTGATTTAGCCAGGGCTGCACAGCTGGAAATTTCAGAGGTGGGATTGAAAGCAGAACTTCCTTATTCCAAGTCGTGTGCCCTAGCCACGAGGACACTGTTGATGAGTTCTGGAACAGGCATACACCAGCGATCGTGGTTGGAAATGCAGGTGTAGCAGACTAGTACCCCGAGGGAGAGACAAGAGCTTTCATGTGCCAGGGAAGTCAAGCTGCCACCACCATTTTAGCCACCATCCTCCCTGAGATCCTGATGAAAACAAGCTCAGGATCTTGAACCCAAGACCCTTGGGAATAGTAGTGCCCAGACTTGCTTCCAGTCCAACCCAGCAGTCATCTTTAAGAGGATAAAAATGCCAAATGACCACCATGCACAGGGCAGGCAAGCCAGTTTGGCTGAAGCAGAAGGGTACCATGAGGGAGAAAAGGGAGGAAGCATGTGCCAAACAAATCAAACCACCACCACCACTACCACCCCTCTGACCAAGAGCCTTGGGATTAGCCATGCTTTGAGCTTAGTGCCCCTCCATCACCCTGGGAAGCAAACCCATGGAGATGTAGTCTGGTAATCACTCCCAAAGGAGCTATAACCCAGAAAAGAACATCCTTGACATCAATGTCCTTGGCACTATCATGGTTCAATATCAGAGACTGATATGATTTGTTCAGTGGAGAGGACATTAAAGAAGCATTAACAAACCATCTGCTGGTGCACCCTAAGGGACCATAGGGCTTTGCATATTAAGTGCCTAATAAAAGCTTCATTTATCCGTTAATTCTAGGGAATAGTATACTGTGCATTTTATCCTGGTGACAATAAGCAGATCCTGAAGAATCTTAAGCAAGGGAATGACATGGTCAGACCGGTGCTTTAGGCAGTGATATGAAGGATAGACTGGCAACGAGAGGCACTGGAAGCAGGCTAACAGGTTACTGTGGTAATGCTGGGAGAGATGATGAGTTTTAGTTCTAAAATGGAACTGCATTGCTAATTTAAACTGTAGTTATAATAGTTTAGTACTTTAAGGTTTGCGAAGCACTTTTTTTAAAAAACATTTTTACAAGGATTTTTTTCTCTTTTCCAATGGAACCCTGATCCCAATGAAATAATAAAAACAAAACTAGGTGGCACAGTAGAAAAAGCTCTGAATCTGGTGTCAGGAAGAGCTGAGTTCAGATATAACCTGATACTAGCTGTGTGACCCTGGGCAAGTCACTTAAACTGTTGGCCCGTTTCCTCATCTGTAAAATGGGGTTAACACCTACCTCCCAGGGTTGTCTGTGAGGACAGAATAAGGTATTTTTAAAGTGCTTTACAATACTGGCAGGGAACTTGGGAGATGCCTGCTGGCTGACGAAAATCAATACAGGTTTCATTAAACAAGGGGCAAATTACCTAGTCACTAAGGATGGGTAGGATATCATGTGGTCCTGAGTATCTTTAGTTTTACTGATTTTGTTTTTACATTTTATTTTTACTCCATAAGGTCTTTTTTTCCCAAATGAAAACATGTAAAACTAACAATATAAAAGTACATGTAACACTCCACATCAGAAACACTCCCTATTAAATAGTTTTAACAATTCTATTTTCTCTTTTACCTCCTACCCCACTAAAAATAAAAGCAAATTCCTTGTATTCAATATGTATAATCAAGCAAATTTCCTCATTGGCTGTATACAAAAAACAACCTCATTCTGCTAGTCACTTAACCCCTTACTGCTCCAGGCAGCTAAGACTAGGTTGCAAATGTCCAAGTTGCATAGATGGTTTCCTTATTTACCAAGGTCCCAATCCGTAGGTTTTTATTCATACAAAGAATTCCAAACATGCCCAAAGTTAATCAACATTAGCTCTCTGGAATTCTGAGTCCATTTATTGGACAATAACCAATTGACAGGAAACTCAAGCCTATCTAGGCTCTATTGGCAAATGATGAACTCTTTCCCAATTTGCCATTGACACGGACTTTTAAAATCAGGATGAAGGGTAGCCTGTGGTGACATGAGTGAAAAGCAAGTGCATGCACATGGACAAACTGAGGATACGAACTATGGATGGGCAAACATAAGGCACATGATATTCAGGGGATGATTTAAATCGTAGAAGCCTTCCTTGGAGTAAAGCCCCCCCGACTCCCACCCCAACCAGCTGACTAAAAACCATCCATGGCTAAAACCACGTTATCCTCTGCTTTTTTCTTCTGTGGCTCCTCAGAGAAAAAGTATTAGTCTTAAGGAGGATTCACTGGAGGGGGTTGCTGAGTCCGTGTTCCTAAAGATAATCCATTTGCCTTTCTTTGCATCCCACTGCTAAGCAGAATGCCTAACACGTGGTAGGTTCTTAATAAAAGCCTGTTGACATCTCCTAGGGTTTTAACCTCAGAAATTATGGCAAAGTAGTCTTTCGTGCACATCAACAACCCCATCTCTTTTGAAAATTTTGAGCACCAGAAGATACTTAACTTAAAAAATCATGTAACGGAAAGTTTCCATTGTTAAAATATAAACACATACTTCATACCTTAGACATCTAATTCAAGTCTCTCGTTTTAACAAAGGAGAAGATGGAGCATTTAAGAAATTTTCCCAAAGTTCCCACATATAAGAAATGGAAGAGCCACTGAGATTCCCCTCAGGTCCAAATCTAAAACTTTCCCCACTACAGGACTATAAGGAAGGACTACTGAGAGCTATACAAAAGAGCCCAGAACACTCAAAACAGATTTTCCTTTTCTTTATTATTCAAAAAACATATCCTTTTTATTTACTTTTTTGACTCTGTGCTTGTGCCTTCAACACCTTCACAACAATTTTCTGCTCCTCAATCAGGAAAGCACGCTTGATCCTAGATGAGAAAACATTTAATGTAAACATTTCTAAAATTAAATCTCACTTCATAAACCTATCAATTAAAGCAAGCAATAAACATTTAAGCACCTACTCTGTACCAGGCATTGTGCTAAGTGCTGGAACAAAGGACAGGCAGGAAAAACCCTAAAATAATTTTAATACTTTTGAATTAAACCAGATACTCAACCTCAAGGCTGACATTTTCCCCAAGTGGAGAAGTTCTTAAACAGGAGTCCATGAATTTTTAAAAATATTTGATAACTTGCCAGTAACTGATTTTTGGGGGGTAATTTTTAAAATTTTAAATAAATACAAAAGAAAAAGAAACAAACTTAAATACACCACATTGAGTTCAGAGCCATCCATCTTTTCTTTACTTCCTTTAGGTTTTATTTTGCTCTCTGCTGTACACTTTTCACTTTTCCCCCTTCCTCCCCGAAGAAGGCTACACACAATTAAGCACAGGTGCAGACACAGAGATATCTATAATCTAACACATATATACGTATACATTTAGATGCATCTATGTAAGCCTCACTATACTTATTTATGCTGTTTCTTTGCAGGTGGATAACATCTTCTAAGTCTTTCCGTGTTTGTCTAAATCCAATTCGTCATTTTCTACACCACAGCAATATTCCCACCTTATACTGTCTAGTTATTTTAAACAGTCTACTTGATTTCTTTTGAAATCTTATGAATTTAAAATTATCTTTGAGGGTCTCTAAGTTTCACCTGACTGCCAAAAGGATCCAAGACCCCAAAAAAGTAAAGAACCTCTGAACAAGGGGAAAGTTACTTCTCTGTCACCAAAGGCTTGCTAGGTAATTATCACAAGCAAAATGATGCTTTTAAAAGCTATTTCATATGGATGCCACTGTAGTCCCTGGATAACCATACCACTTCCTACCTATACTTTTATCATGTAAAAGTAGATAAGATCTTTTAAACTTTCTCATTTTATAGATGAAAAACTGATGCCCAGAGAGGATAAGAATTTAAACACAAACTGACTCCAAATCCAGTGCTTTTCCATCATACCACACTAAGAGCCCACTGTTTTAATATTGTATTTTAGGGTTTCAAGAGTTCTAAGATTTACCTACAGCCCTCATTGAAAGTGAAGAATATTTAAGCCCCATGGCAAATCCAATCATTTTCAAATAATCCAATATCCAAAAGAGAGCCATAGGATGCAAACTCCAAAAAAAGCTTGCTACCAAGAAGAGTTGTAATCAAGTGACAAGGCAGAGGGAAGCTAATCTTACTCCAGGGTTCAAAAAATAAAATAAAATAAAAAAAAGGAAGCTGTTAGGGGCTATATCAAGATCTAAACACCCAATTTCAAAGTTACTCCCAAATACTTTAAGGATGCTCTAAAGAAGTTTGTTTTTCAAACACGAATACAGTTCTTTTAATCACTACGGCTTCCAATGAGTAACAGGCAAAATGAGGTAATTTTAAATTTGCAGAAACCTGGGGTTAAGGTCAGATGTGCTTGAAGCTGGTAAAAAGGCTGCTCCTTCTACAATGGTCAAGTGGCCCTAGTCTGTGGCCACCTGCAATATGTTTGTCCTCCAAAGAGCAAAAGCTGAGCTGGATTACATTGGCAACCCAGCATGGAGGCCACAGGCCCTTCCATCAGACTCATGCACCACTTAGCTGCCCTGAGCTTCGGTTTCACCTCTGTATAATGAGGTAGTTAGGACTCAGAGACTTCTCTTAAGCTAGGAAAACTATGAACCCATATAAGAGAGCCAAGGATTTTGGTGTGACTTGCCCAATGATAGCTTATGGAGAGAAGTCTTTGAGTCAGGAACTTAAGTATTAGGCACAAGAGAGAGAGAACCCGAACACAGATCTCAAGACTGTATCTCCACCATGTTATGGGACACAAACAAGTGGGTTTTATGAAGAGAAACAATAATGAAAATGATGTGGATCAGGAGAGGGCACCTGAGCTTGAAAGAAGCTAAAAAGCCACCTGCTGGGAGTATCCGTTGTCCTACTGCAGAAGAGCTAACATGAAATAAATCTGGAAAAGTAGGTTGAAGCCAGACTACGAAGGGATTTAAATGCCAAACTGTGAAGTTTATCAAGGAGAGAAACACAAGATTCTAGAACAGGAGAACAGGATCAGCCCTGTGCTTTAGAAAGCTTTGTGAGGCTGTATGATAAGCTTGGGGGCTGAAAAACCAAAATCCAGGGGCTCCTTCTCTATAGAGGTTGGTTCCCATCCCTCCCCACTCCCACCCTACATATTTTAAGGTAACCAAGGGAATATAAAAGGAAGAAGGCCCAGGAGAGAACTCCGGGAAAAATGCCCACCCTTGCGGCAGGGCAGAGCACAGATACCAACAAGAGAACAATGCCATGGACCTAGACTTGAGGGTGGTTAGCAGTGTGAAAAGTTGGAAGAGATCAAGAAAGATGAGGCCTTTTGAAAGTCAGACTGAGCATTTAGCTGTTTGTGCCTCAGTGCTCATATCCATAAAACCAAGGAGTTAAATTAGATGCTTTCTTTCTGGAATACATACAACTTCAAATTTAGTCTTTTAGTCAACCTAGTTCTAAATAGGTAACATTGAAATAAATGACAAGATTTCTTGTTTACCCACCCATCCCCGCCAAAAGCTTCTCATAAATGTTGGCCTGCTTACCCTAAAATCCGGCAAAATGCAAATAAACATGTAACCCCCATTTAAAATCAGCTTCAAGTACTGTTAACACTCCATATAACCACTGGTTGTCCCTTCTCTGCCCTACCTACATTTTTAAAAAATGGCTTTAAAAGTTATTTACCTGTCACGGACACACTTAGCACACATGGAGCCACCATAAGCCCGGCTGACATGCTTTTTTGTCTTCGATAGCCTCATAAGAACTTTAGGTCTCACTGCACGAACCTGCATAAAAAGTTGCACAAATTTTATATTAAAATAGGCCTTTGAAAAATCTTAGATGGTGTTTACATTTTTACAATTATGCCATTACTTGAATTAGTATTGGCCTCACACTGCACCCTTCTTAATGGAATTTCCTTCCCACCACTTTACAGCTCTTGGAGGCCAAAAACCACTGGAGAAATTCACTTTCAAATAAGAGAGTACTTATTAATCCCTCGCCCCTACCCCATCAGCCCAAAACCTATTATATGGAAGCTGCTGTGCTCTGTGCTAGGGATAGGAAGGCAGGAAACAAAACAGTCTCTACTCTCAAGAACTTACATTCTATTAGAAAACTAATTAAAAGATGTTAAATTCTACTCTTGGTATGGACCCCGATTAATTAGGGGGAATCTCCAAAATTACAAACACCGACTTGACAAGCTGAATACAGAAAAAATAAATGTAGGAACTTACACCTCGAAGTCTTCCTGGGCATACACCACAGGCTGATTTTGGTGCTTTTCCAACTTTCTTGGTATAAAGGTAAACAATTCTGTTACCCGGGGTTCGTGACCTGTGTCAAAAAGAGGAAAGAGTTAGTAAAGAAATTTCAAGAAGTTACAATAATATTTATAACAAATTTAAAAACAAATACTTACAGCCGGGTTTTGTTAGAAGCTGTATTGTAGGACAGCCTACGGCGATATGTCAGACGCTGAACCATTTTTAATTTCTAAATAAAAAGTAGCAGTATCAAATTCTTAGATGACATCAATTTCTTTTCATCATTTAAATAAAATTTGAGTTCTAAATTTTCTCTCTCCCCTATAAAGGCAAGCAGTAGACCCTTCAACTTTATCTTAAACTCATGCAAAACACACTTCCATTTTCTATTTATTTGTAATATTTCAATTTTTCAAAATAGGACATCAATTACTTTTCAATTTTATCACTACATCACATTACCCAATAAAAGAGCAATTTTGCAACTGATAAGCCACACTAAAACTGTTTACTATATTAAGGAATTATATCAGGTCTTCCAAGATGACACTTAGGGGTTAGAAGGGGCCTAGGAAATCCATCATTTGGCAGATTAGAAACTGAAGGATTAAAACCATTTACCTAAAGACACACACACACACACACACACACACACACACACACACACACACACGCCAGTCCTAAAATCTAAATCCAGCACTATTCTGTGGGATAAAGTAACCAAAGATAAAAGATAACAATACTTTCTTTTTACGTTTTTGACAATTGCAATTAATTCCCTCAATTTGAGGAAGAGAAAGGACACCCCTTTCAGAGAACAGGAGCCGACATTCACCCCCTTGGCACCAAATAGGGAATAGCAGAGTTTGACCAGAGAGGAGCCTAGAAAAGCCAACATCTCTCGCCAGACTGAAATGTGACGTTTAAAATTTAAAATCTAAAACCTGAATAAACTTATTGGGATCCAAATCGTTACTGTGTCCAGGATTCAGGAAAATGTGGATCTAGCAGATTCTTTGCCACCACAGCCCCTTCCTTTCCCCCAATTTCCCAATACACATCTGCAAAAATGGGCCCAGCCTTGGGGGCCCTGCCTGGGAGACCTGGGGCCAATCCCTGAACCTCTGTGGGCCTCACTAAACCAGAAGAATGGGACTCCACGACCTTCTTTATTCCGCCCTCCATCTAGAGGGGCTGCTAGACACTAAACGTGCTTTTGCACAAACTGATTTGGAAATTTGCAAAAGGGCAAAGGTTGAACGACAAGGTTTTTTTTGGCCCCCCCTTCCCCACTCCCGTGAAAGCCGAGCCACAGACGGGGCCCCAAAGGTGAGTTCCATCATGAACAGCAAGGAAAGGACGCGCGGGGACCCCTCCCCCCACCACGTCCCCGCGAGCCCGAGGTGCCGGACGGTCGCAAAGCCTCCGGCCTCGGGCACCAGCCCAGGCGTTTCCCTCCCGCGGGCAGCTCCGGACGCCGGGAGACGCCGGGGCTCTAAAGCCGAAAGGAGAAAGCCGCCCGCGCTCGTCGGCGTCTCCACCCCCGAGAGAGATCCATCCCGGGAGACCCCGGCCCCATCCGCCTGCCGGATGGCGGCGGATTGTGAAGAGGGACCAAAAGAGGATAACGAAGGAGCCACCATACCTGTCAGATCCGTCACCGGAAGAGGGAAAAGAAAGTGTGTCCGAGTTCAGAGTTCAAATAGTGACTTCACAGGATCTTCCTCCTTCGTCCCGAGAACGGAAGTTCGTCAAGAAGGGGGACGGGCTAGTGTGGGCGCAGCCATCTTGTACGGCATCTGGAGACTTCCGTACGGCTGCTGATGAACTGAATGTGTTCGGGAGTGATCGGTAAACTTGAAACTTAAGAGAAGCCGAGCTAGGGTTCTACCAGAGCCCTATAGTATTAAAAGCACTCCACCAAGAGCTCAGCCAGCCGTCTGCTAACTGTAATCATGAAGTGTGTGCTACGATCCTGAGTTCAAGTTCTGCCTCCGAAGCTAGCCGTGTGACATTGGAAAAGTTCCTTAACCTCTCTGGGCTTCTGTTGCCTCTGTAAAATGGGGGATTGGGATTGGACTAGATGACTTCCGAGGTTCCTTCTATCTCTAGATGATGATGATGATAAGCATTTATAAGACACTTTAAAAACATCTCATTTGATATTTGCAACACCCCTGGGAGGTAAGTGCTATTACAATGACCATTTTGCAGATGAGGAAACTGAGGCAAACAAGTGACTTGCCCAGGATTACACAGCTTGAGGAGGGATTTGAACTCAAGTTTTCCTGACTCCCCATAAAACTTGAATGCCCTATTGCCCATCCCACTGAATAGAAGGGACAGGTGATCCAGGGCAGGCACTGGTCCTCAGTTTTCTCATCTGTGAAATGGAAAGGTTGGAATAGCTCAGACTTTCTCGTGCCCCTTTCTCACTCTGGCGAAGCCTGTAGACCTTTTCTCAGAAAAATGTGTTTAAATGCATAAAATAAAATACGCAGGATACAGAGGAAATAAATTATCTGTATACAGTTATCAAAATATTTATTCTAAGAAATTTATAGACTCCAGGTTAAGAATTCCTGACATAGATAACCCCCGGGTCCATTTCAACTCTAAATGAAAATGAATATGGTCCCAACTTGCAACAATCATTGAGAAGTTTGGAGAAAGAAAATATGGGGTGGGGGGAATACCAGAGACAACAGATATAACTGAACTCCTCCAGCCTGTGAATCATAGACTTTTTGGTCTGTAAGAACTTAGAAATTGAGTCCTTTTACCAATGAGGAGGCTGAGGAGTAAGAGGCTGAATGATTTGCCCAAGATTTCACACTAAGTGTCAAAAGTAATATGCGAACTCCAGTCTCTAGACTGCTAAACTAGTTCCCTGTTTTCCCCATTATAACTCATCATACTCACTATAGCAGCAAGCACCCTAGCATAGCCAGGATGGCCTGCTAGCACAACTTCTTTGATCTGCATTTCTAGGAAAGATTGCCCAAAAAAGGGGTTAACAATCCTATTTTTAATTACATTCACTAGTTCAGGGGAAAGGTCAGCACCCTGAATGTCAGAGAAAATACAAGCAGAGAAAGTAGCACAAAGACCAACAGACAGGGCTTTGATTGTCTGATCAAAGCAATATTGCTATACACTTTACATACATTATTGGATGGAGAGAGCCTTTACATCTGAGCAGTCAAAGGGCTCTGAACATATGGCTACTCAGAGACTCGACCAGGGAATCAAAAGGTCCTTCTCATAAGCAAACCCCCAAAGCAAAACATTAACTCAGCATCTATCTATCTATCTATCTATCTATCTATCTATCTATCTATCTATCTATCTATCTATCTATCTATCTATCCATCCATCCATCCATCCATCCATCCATACACACACTTCTCAGAGCCAGAAGACATCCAAACCCTTGTGACTCAGTAGCTAATTAGCTTAGTACAAAAAGATGTGAAAGCCTTCCTGCGAGCAAGCCTTCCCTAAGCAAGCGCCTCCTTAGGCGAGTCTCTCCCCCAGTGGGCTCTACGTGACTCAGGATGTATCACAGCTGGGCCAGAGCTCAAAGCATCAAAACATCTGTGATTGAACACACGTGGTCACATAGACCTTTTAATGAATGAGGAAGATCTTCATATTCCATTAACATGACACTCAGTTGGCATGTATTATGTGATAGTTTTTTTTTTAAGTTATGTTAAGTGCAAATTCTAACCTATTTCCCTAAAGCAGCTTCTATTCTACTAAAGAAAAAACAAAATGTACACAGATTATAGGCAGCTAAGTGGTCTGGAGTCAGGAAAACTCATCTTCATGAGTCAGATACTTCCTAGCTGTGTGACCCTGGGCAAGTCACTTGACCTCCGTTTGCCTTAATCCACTGGAGAAGGAAATGGCAAACCACTCCAGTATCCTTGCCAAGAAAACTCCTTGGGCAATATGGCCCATGGGGTCCGAAAGAGTCAGATGGGACTGAACAACTAAACAGCATAAATGTGCCAGGCACTGTGCTAAGTACTTTACAGTTATTATCTCCTCTGATGCTCACAGCGACCTGAGGAGATAGGCACTTTTAATATCCCCATTTCACAGTTTGGGAAACTGAGGCAAACAGAGGTTAAATGACTTGCTCAGAGTCACACAGCTAGTCTGTATCTGGAGCTGGATGAACTCAAGGCTTTCTGACTCCAAGCCCAGTGATAGGGACAGACTATCACAGCATCTACCTGCCTAGATACACAATTTCTATTTTGGGGAAAAAAATAGCAAAGAATAAGAAAAATTTTCTTATCATCCTCACTTCTATCTTATCAAAAACAATAATAATACACATATAGTTTTTTATGGATTTATTTTTTATTTTTAGTTTACAACATTCAGTTCCACAAGTTTTGGGGTTCCAAATTTTCTCTCCCTCCCTCTCCCCCTCCCTGCCAAGACGGCATGTAATCTGATATAAGTTCTACATATACCTTCACATTGAACTTATTTACATAATAGTCCAGTTGTAAAGAAGAGTTATAACCAATGGAATAAATCATGAGAAAGGAGAAATGAAACCAAAAAAGAAGGGAAAAAAAAAAGAGCAAATAGTTTGCCTCAATCTGCAGTCAGACTCCATAATTCTTTCTCTGGTTGTAGATAGCTCTTTCTATCATGAGTCTTTTGGAACTGTCTTTGAACCTTGCATTAATGAGAGGAGACAAGTCTATCAAAGTTAGTCCTTACAGATATGGTGTGTCTGTAGTAATGTATAGTGATCTCCTGTTTCTGCTGCCTTCATTCAGCTTCAGTTCATATACGTCATTCCTGGTTGTAATGAAGTCTATCTTCTCCTCATTTCTTATAGCACAATAGTATTCCATTACATGCACGTATCACAATTTGTTTAGGTTTTCCCCAACCCATGGGCATCCCCTTGATTTCAATTCTTTGCCACCACAAAAAGAGCTGCTAGAAATATTTTTTATAAATGGGTCTTTCTCTCTTTTTTTAAATTAAGATTTTTCATTTTTAGTTTACAACACTTAGTTCCGCATGATGTTGAGTTCCAGATTTTCTTCCACTGCTCACCCTCCCTTCCTCCCCAAGACGGCATGGAATCCGATATATCTTCCACATATAACTTCACATTGAACTTATTTACACAATAGTCAAGTTGTAAAGAAGAATTATGACCAATGGAATGAATCATGAGAAAGAAGAAACAAAACCAAAAAAAAAGAGAAAAAAAAAGGAGAGCAAACAATGTGCCTCAATCTGTATTCAGACTCCATAGTTCTTTCTCTGGGTGAGATAGGTCTCTCCGTCATGAGTCCTTTGGAGTTGTCTTTTCACCTTGTATTGCTGAGAAGAGCCAAGTCTATCAAGGTTAGTCATCACAGAATCAATATCTCTGTGGCTGTGTATAATGTTCTCCTGGTTCTGCTCCACTCACTCAGCATTATATCGTGTAGGTTTTTCCAGGTTATTATGAAGTCTGTATCTTCCCCATTTCTTATAGCACAATAGTATTCCATTACATTCATATACCACAACTTGTTCAGCCATTCCCCCACTGATGGGCATCCCCTTGATTTCCAGTTCTTTGCTACTACAAAAAGAGCTGCTATAAATATTTTTGTACATATGAGTCCTTTTCCCACTTGTGTGATCTCTTTGGGATACAACCCTAGAAGTTGTATTGCTGGGTCAAAGGGTATGAACATTTTTATAGCCCTTTGGGCATAGTTCCAAATTTCTCTCCAGAATGGCTAGATCAGGTCACAACCCTACCAGCAATATAACAGTGTTCTAATTTTACCACATCCTCTCCAGCATTTATCATTTACCTGTTTTGTCATGTTAGCCAATATGACAGGAGAGATGTGGTACCTAAGAGTTGTTTTGATTTGCATTTCTCTAATCAATAGTGCTTTAGAGCATTTTTTCGTATGTCTATAGATATCTTTAATTTCTTCCTCTGAAAACTGCCTGTTCATATCCTTTGACCATTTCTCAATTGGGGAATGACTTGTATTCCTATAAATTTGGCTCAGTTCCCTGTATATTTTAGATATGAGGCCTTTACCAGAGACACTGGTTGTAAAGATTTTCTCCCAATTTTCTGCTTCCCTCCTAATCTTTGTTGCATTGGCTTTGTTTATACAGAAACTTTTCAATTTACTATAATCAAAATCATCCATTTTGCATTTTGTAATGCTCTCTATCTCTTGTTGTGTCATGAATTCTTCCCTTTTCCATTAATCTTGACAGGCAAACTATTCCTTGATCTCCAAAACTGCTTATAGTATCAGCCTTTAATCCTAAATCATGAACCCATTTTGACTTTATTTTGGTATGCAGTATAAGATATTGGTCTATGCCCAGTTTTTGCCCTACCATTTTCCAATTTTCCCAGCAATTTTTGAATACAAATATAAATTGATAAGAGTTAATTACAAATATTTGTTTCTTCCCAGTGTCATAACCAAGTGTTACATACAAGACTGTGCCCAAGGAAAAGTGGAGGGCTGAGAGTGCAAGGCACAGCCCCATTAGGCTATCTGTCCAGAACAGTGGACACAGGTGAGAAGGACCCAAATCTGAACTATCTTTCTCTGGGCAGCAGCTTATATGCAGAGGAGGGAAGAGCACAGGGGTAATGGACTAAGACAGATCAAACCAGGAGTCATTCAACCGATTAGCCAAGTAAGCATGTTCAACAAACCTAGAAAATTAATTGGGGCCAGTTTGGGTTCTAAAGATTATGCAAGCAATAAGGTTTGCTTAGTTAATACTGAGAGCAATATTGTTTTCAAGTCTGTTTTGACCCTGCAGAGTTGATGGGCATCAGCTGGCCCTGACAGCCAGACCTATGCCTGGCGTTCAATGACAATTTTTTAAATGATGATTCAATTCAATTTAACAAGTATTTTTAAAGCAGCAAGCGTGTACCAGGAACAGACCTAGGGATACAAAATCCATAACAGATCTTGCCCTCCCGGAACTTACATTCTCTTGTGGGTCGCATAAGTCAAAAATTACAAAAGAATTTTGAGATAGGAAGAGTGCTAATAACTCATGGGACAAAAAAGACCTCCCCTTTCTGGAAGGTGCAGTCAGAGTTGTGTTTTGAAGGAAGCTTCTCATTCCATGGGGGGCACCTAGGTGGCATAGTAGATCGAGTACTAGGCCTGGAGTCAGGAAGACTCATCTTCCTGAGTTCAGATCTGGTCTCAGACACTTACTAGCTATGAGACCCTGGGCAGGTCACTTAACCCTGTTTGCCTCAGTTTTCTCATCTGTGAAATGGCAAACACTCCAGTATCTTTGCCAAGAAAACCCCAAATGGGGTCATGAACAGGAGTGAAAAAATGACTTGAACAACAACATATAATTCTGTGAGGCAGAGGTGAGAGTGGAGGATGTCTCAACCATGGGGGACCATTTGAGCAAAGATGGGGAGGGAGGAGATAGAATGTCACGTATGGGAAATGGTGAGCAGACAGCTTGACTGGAGTGGAAGGTATTTAAGGATGAGTAACATGAAATAAGACAAGAAAGGTTATCGTTGTTGTTTGTCCTTCGTTCTTGAAAAGGACCGTGACATCATTGGATTTAAGTGAGGCAGGGCTGTTCGAGGTCACCAGCCTCACTTTTCTCCTCCAGAACTGTCTGGGTCCAGTGGCAAGATATAGATCAGGACGACTGGAGATGTTCCCAAGATAAGAAAGGTAGATGGGAGGCAGATGATGGAAGGCATTAAATGCCACACTGAGGATTTTGTATATTATCCTGGGGTGGGGGTGGGGGGGTAAAGAAGATGTAGAAAACATAGGGTTGCATTTTGCTTTTTGGTTACACATTTGCTTGTGGATTATCCATTTTATAGGATTTTTTTATAAGACTTTTCCATTCATATATCAAGATCACCCTGAAAGACATAAAAACAAAAATAAACTAAAAGCTTTTTGATTTGTGTGACAGTATCTGGGTGTTTTAGAAATGTCAGTTTGACAGCCGATAGTGTCGTACGAGCACTGCATGCCTACATTTGAATTCACTCACAAGTGAATGGGGACATTATGAAAAAAAAATAACACCAAAATTTGAACTCGTTCAATAGAAAAAGCACCTTCTGTGGGCAGAGAATAATGCTAGATGCTAGGAGTACAAGGTACCTGTCCTACTGGAGTTTATAATCTGGCTCGTTAAATACACAAATTATAATAATACAAAATGTATTATGATATGCACATAACAGAAGTGCAAATCACTATGCAAAAGTCTGGGAGGCCGATATCTCCAGATATGGAATAAGTAATAGCCAATTCACTAAACAGAATCTATGTTAGAGCTACTTTTGGCAAGGCTAATGTCTGATGATGTCATTCAAAGTTTTGCAGTATGGAGAAAGAAATTCTGGAAATCAAATTAATGTTTTATTTATTGAAACATAACTACTGTATGTTATTAACCCTCATCAGAGAATTTTGAAAGGAAGCCTTGGAAATGAGCAAAAAACAAAATTGTTACCTTATGAAGTATCGACAGACCCAAGGAAGGATTAGGGACCCTTAATGTTTGCTATTTTTAAAGGTCAACAAACTACGTCTTTCAAAACTATGTTCTACGGAGCATGGGTGTCGTGGGTTATGGGAATGGGGATTCCATGAGAAAATTCTGATGTTTGCTAGAATGCTCTGATGTTCCTCTAAAATATTAAATATCAAATTACGTTGTAATTAAGGAATAGGAGGAAGCTTGGGTTTATGCTCTCTGAGATATGTTGGCGGGGGGGCTGTTCTAGATGGGGTGCTTGAGAGGGAACCCCTATCTAGGCAACAGGGCATATAGGTCAACAGAAGAGCAACCAGAGAGAGACACATTCTAGTGTGGAGTGTAGTAGAAGCAGGAGTGAAGAGTGAGGCACACAAGATAACCTTAATTTCATCCCTCCTGAGGAAGTTTGGCTGCCATTGCTTCTAATATCGTATTTGCACATCTCTCCTCAGCTTCCTCTCCTACCATTCAGTCCATTTCATTCTATCCCCTATTTGAAACAGCACAGAGTTGTGGATAAGCCACCGGACCTGGCATCAGGAAAACTGATGGTGGTGGCATAGTGTATAGAATGCCCAGCCTGGACTCAGGAAGACTCATCTTCCTGAGTTCAAATCTGGCATCAGACACCAGCTGTGTGACCCTGGGCAAATCATTTAACCCTACTTGCCTCAGTTTCTGCATCTGTAAAATGAGCTGAAGAAGGAAATGACAAACTGCTTCAGTAACTCTGCCACAAAAACCCCAAATGGGGTCAGAGAATTAGACATGACTGAAAAATGACTGAACAAGAAATCACTTGATATGAGGGATGAAGAGAAGTCAAAGGACTAGAACAATTAATTCCAATAAGAAAACAATTCATATCTGTTAAAACCAAAAACTTTGGAAAACTAAAAACTCTGATCACTGAAATGACCAAACTGAAATTCCAGAAGACTGAGGATGAAACATACCACCCATCTTCCATTGACTCAGAGTGCAGAATAAGACAGAATACATTTTTGGACATGGCCAATATGGGAATTTGTTTTGCTTGGCTGTGTGTATTTGTTACAAAGGTGTAGGTTTTCCTTTTTTTTTTTTTTTTAATGGAGGTGGGGAAGAGGAAATAGGGAGAGAAAATAAAAGCTTGTTAATAAAAAAAAAAAGTAAACTTAATTTATTTTTTGAGAAGCCTAGCATCTGTTACTTTCTCATCCTCTCCTCTCCTCTCCTCTCCTCTCCTCTCCTCTCCTCTCCTCTCCTCTCCTCTCCTCTCCTCTCCTCTCCTCTCCTCTCCTCTCCTCTCCTCTCCTATCACACCCACTTCACTAGGCAGTTAAACTTAGCCTGTAACATACTCAACTCTCATGACATACCTTTTACTGCTTCTAACATTCATATTTTCATTTTGGCTGATGGAGTAATGCTATTCAGGCATCAGTCCCCCTCATCTATACAATTGCATTGCCCCGATAAGGCTATTCTTATGATGTTGTTGTTCGTCCTTCATTCTCAAAGAGAGGAATGATGATGGAATATTCTTGAAAAGAAGATTGAACTGTGTCAGCCAGTGGGTAACATTGACTATTTGAATGGGCTAATTGGGTGCTGTACCATCCTTTAGGAGAAGTATGGAAACTCAGCTCTGTAGTACGACTCCAACCAGCCATCTTTAGCTGATGTGATACTTGTCCTCCAGTGCAGACCAAGTCTCTAGTTACAGGCACGTTGGCATTGGCATTGGCTAGGTAAGGCTTCTTTAGTTAATGGCAGCCAGAGACAAAGAGAGATCATGAGCTTGATTGGCAGAACACCCCGCTTCCATCTTTCTGTCCTACCTGAGAAGCGTCCTTGTAAGTCTGCTTGGGCAGTACGCTCTTGGTTTCACTTTGAACCTCTTGGGTTTTTTTATTTATTGGCTCAATTGTCATTTTACTTGGTATAGGGAACTCCTAGGTAAGGGAAGGTCTTCTACTAATTCAGATCAGCAACTACTGTGAAATTTAATAGTCTTGGAGAGTTGCCTGGGATGCTGATAAGTTAAATGATTCCCCGAGGGTCACACAGCCCATGACTGTTGGAAGTAGTTTTTGAATGGGAGTGCCCTTGACTCTCGGATGAGCCTCACTCCCTGCTGTACAGGCTGCCACTCATCATAACCCTTCACCTACACCTTTGCTTATTTGTCTCCATTGACCTCCGTGAAAGTGACAACTAGGTGGTGCAATGGATGGGCCTGGAGTCAAGAAGATCCAAGTTCAAATGTGGCCTCAGACATTTACCAGCTGTATGACCCTGGGCAAGTCACTTAAACCAATTTGCCTCAGTTTCCTCATTCGTAACATGAGCTGGAGAAGGAAATGGCAAACCACTTCAATATCTTTGCCAAGAAAACCCTAAATGGGGTCTTGAAGAGTTAGACATGACTGAAATGACATCGTAACAACAACCTGAATGAATGAAGCTTTTCCCCAGAAATAATGTTAAAGGGAAACGTTATGGATTCCTATTACAGTGGGAAAAATTATTTTAATTTATTTTAAAAAATATTTCCCAACTACATGTGAAAAATTTTTAACAATCTTTTTTTCAAAAAAACTTAAGTTCCAAATTTTCTCCTTCCCCCTTGCCCTTTGCACCTCCCTGAGAAGGTAATTTGATATCGATTATACATGTGAAGTCCTGAAAAACATATTTCCATATTAGCTATGTTACAAGAAAAAATGCAAACAAAACAGAACAAGAAAAATAAAGTTTAAAAATATACTTCAATCTGCATTCAGAGTTCATCAGTTCTCTCTCTGGAGGTAGGTAGCATTTTTCGTCATGATTCCTTTGGGATTGTCTTGGATCATTGTATCGCTGAGAAGAGCTAAGTCATTCACAGTCACTCGTCATTACAATGTTGCTGTTACTGTGTACAATGTTCCCCTGGTTCTGTTCACTTCACTTGTACGAGTTCATTTAAGTCTTCCCAGATTTTTCTGAAAGCATCCAGCTCGTCATTTCTTATAGCACAACAGTGTTCCATCACTGTCATACACCACAACTTGTTCAGCCATTCCCCAATTGATGGGCATCCTCTCAATTTCCAATTCTTTGAGTAATATCTATTTAACAGCAAAAGTACTTTGTAGCAAGAGGGAGAATACTTTTTATATAATGTTTCCCCATATAGAAAGCTCGTAACATCATGTTGGTCCTGAAACTTTTCTTTCAAAATGTCATAACCCCATAAGAAAGAGAATTAAAATCCTATTATTTTAATTTACATCTAGCCACAAGATAAGTAAAGTTATCATTGAAATTCTAATTAAATGGGATGATTGACTAAGGTAGGACATCAAAGAAGAAAAGTGAATATGATAAGTCGAAGTCTTATTAATTAGTCTGCGTGGAAGAAATTCCAGGGACGTCAAGCTGAGGCTGCTGCAAGGGAAAAAAAAAGCAGACAAGAAAACCCTGGTTTCTTTGAAGTTAGGAACTGAGATAGTGATGGAGGTAATCGTGTCTGACTGGATCCTGTAATGAAGAGCAGTAAATCAGACCTAGGAATGGGAGGAAAGATTCAAGTAATGAATGTGGCTGCCCACCCCCACCTCCCACCCCCGCTGTGAAGAAACAGAATGCAGAGCTTACTAATTGACCCCCTCTATTTCCCAGTAGCTCTCTGTTATTATTTATTAATTTTTAATTTCTGAATTATTTACGTCCTGGGAAATTATTCTTGACAGCCTGTTAGGCGCATCAGAGTTAATGGAGGATGAAAAGATGGGTACCAGAATTAACAGGAATGTAGTCACAGGCTACTGGGCTTAATGATTTTGGATAGAAAAATTGATTTCACACAGTGTGTCACTTTATACTACTTTAGGGATACACCAGCTATTTGATTAATTGAGGAATAATCAACTCAAAGTATATTTGAAGTGGAAATGGCTCACAGTGCTCAGCTGTTTATTTTTCCCCCTTTTTGAGAGAACTGAATTTTCTTGAAGTTGCTGATTAAAAGCAGGTAGAGTCACATGTGCACACCTTGAACATATATATACCTGTCGGAGCCTAATTAATCTCCGAAAGGAAAACCCTGAAGTCCAAGAAGAGCTCTGAAATATTTTTGTCTCCTTTTTAACTCGGTCTCCTCTTTCTTCCTTCCAATGCTTCTAAAATGTTTTCTGACTTCTGTCTAATGGCTCGAATGTTAGCTGTGATATGTGTCACTGTCAAGGATAATACATAGAGGAGGGTTACATTTGGTTGGTCACTGGCCTTCATTTGAAACTAGTGAAAAGCTGAGTTCTCCTCAACAAACATTAAGTGCTTAATGCTTAAAGTTTCAAAGTTTGGGTAAGGTGTATTCTGCCCTCATGGACTTTACAATCTAGAAGACTGTAATTGCACAGTGGATAGAGTTACAGGCCTGGAGTCAAGAAGACTCTTCATAAGTTCAAATCCAGCCTCAGACACTTAACTAGCTCTGTGACCTTGGTTAAGTCACATAACCCTGTTTACCTCAGTTTCCTCATCTGTAAAATAATCAGGAGAAGGAAGTGGTGAACCACTTCAGTTTCTGCCAAGAAAATCACAAATGGGGTCATGAAGAGTTGGGCATGACTGAACAACAACATTATATATGTAACTGGGCCTGACTGATGAGGGCTCAATCTTGGGAATATGCACAGGGTACTCTACTTAAGATCTACCCACATGAATGCTTGTGAAATCCCCTTCTGGACATACATGATGGTATGGAATGGGGGAGCCCTGACCCTGATTCAGAGCATACACAGGTTTTCTGTCACTGTTTTGTTTCTACATACTTTAGACTTTTCTTACAAGAAAGAAAAGCCTTAGTTGACTGCTAAGCCAGAAATGAGTGTGCCTATAAAAAGTATCAGCTGGCCAAACTGAGTTCTCACTCTCTTTCTTGGTGGTAGTCAAGGCAAGGACTGTTATAAGCAGAGCTATGTTGGTAAATATTTAACGACTGGCTTTCTGGGGGGAGGGGAGTGAGCACAACACTCTTTTAAGTTTAATCTGTATTGTTAACATTTTCTTAATCCCTTTCTCAAGTCTAGACAATAAAACTACAAATGAAGCTCTGATTTGTGGCGTTTGCTGATCTCGGAGGTATAAATGCTCTCCCTGAAAACAATTGGAAGCACTTCAGTCTGGCTCCAGCATACCCTTGCTTGTAAGTCTCTGGGTAGGGAGGGAGAGACATAGTGCCAATGGTCTATTCTTCCTACCCAGGCTAACATGAAACCATGAATGCATGGCCCAGCTCTTGCTTCTGTTTCCATTATTCTATTCTTTCCTATTCTTAGGTGAAGGAGGATTGGACAGAGAATGATTGAAAGAGTCAGCAGAACTTGCCAGCCACCATGAGCTCCCACAGCCCTCTAGAAAAACCTGCTTAACCTAGCCCAGATGTGGATCAACTTAGCCTATGTCCTACAAGTGAGGGGATGACTCCTCCATTGGCTGGACCATACCTGGAAGGGAACCTGGAGGTAGGAAGAATATTTACAGCTACCACGGGAAGTTTGAGCCTACTCTCCCCAAGGACCAAATTGTAGAGGGAGAAGCATCCCTGGACATTTGGTTCGGTAAGTATCCCTTTGTAAACACTAAGTGTTGTTAAATGGCAAATAATGTTAGGGAAATAATCACTGGTGAATTGGGAATTTCAAGCCCCCCTATCCCTGAGGGATACCCCAGCAGTCACACTCTGGGGACCCAACCTGCTAGTGCACATGTGGACTGAGAAAGCAAGGCTGAAGTCTACTTATCGCTATGTATGCAATGAAATATAATAGAAATAATATATAATAAGTACATATGAGAGATGCAAACAAAGCACCACGTGCAGAACTGGTCCAAAGCATATGTACAAATATATTTACAGGTATCTTCTTTTGTGGTAGCAAAGATTTGGAAACAAAGTAGATAATGGTGATGATGATGATGGTGATGGTGATAATGATGGTGATGATGATAATTAACATTTATATAATATTATGTATTGGGCGCTTTATAATTATTATCTCATTTGAATCTCACAGCAACCCTAGGATGTAGTATCTATTATTATTCTCATTTTATAGATTAGGAAACTAAGCAACCAGGGCTTGAGTCATTTACTCAGGGTCTACCCAGCTAGTGAGTATCTGAGAGTTCAGGTCTTCTGGACTCCAGGCCTAGCAATCTATCCACTGTGTCCTCTAGCTGCCCCAAATTAGATGTCTATTAATTAGGGAATAGCTAACCATGTACCATGGCACATGAATTATTCTGTAAGAGATAATTACTATGATGAATAAAGGGAAAACATGATAAGATTTCTACAAACTGATACAACGAGAAGTAATCAGAACCAAGAAAACAGGATAATTAATGACTTTTGTTGTTGTTCAGTCGTTTCCATCACGACTGACTCTTTGTGACCCCATTAGTGATTTTCTTGGCAAAGATACTACAGTGGTTTGCCATTTCCTTCTCCAGCTCATTTTGCTGATGAGGAGACTGAGGCAAATAAGGTTAAGTGACTTGTCCAAGGTCACACAGCAGATTTGAACTCAAGTCTTCCTGACTCTAGGCCTGGTGCTCTATCCACTGGACCGCCTAGCTGTATTCCCCAGTATAAGTTGTGTCCAACTCTTTGTGACCTGCGGACCAATAGCATACCAATACTGTCCATGGGGTTTTCTTGGCAAAGATACTTGCCAAGATACTTTCTTGGCAAAGTAGTGCTTTGCTGTTTCCTTCTCCAGTAGATTAAGGCAAACAGAGTTTAAGTAACTTGTCCAAGGTCACATGGTTAGTGTGGTCCAAGGCTGGATTTGAACTCTGGTGTTCCAGACTCCAGGCTCAGCACTCTATACATTGAGCCATCTACCTACCCTAACAAGGACTACAGTTGTGTAGACTGAAAGACCACCACCAACAACAATCACAAAATATTTCAACTAAATTTTTTGGAATTATAATGATCAAGCTGGGCCCAATAAAATAATTCTGAACAACCACCTCTCCCAGCTTCTTTGCAAGGGGGGTAGAGGTGGGGTCATGAATGAGTATGGAAGACTGTCTATAATGACACACTTTCATGATATGTTGCTTGGTTTGTCTGAATTATTTTTCCCTTGTTTTATTCTTTGTTATAACGGAGAGCTCTTTGGGAGGAGGATGTGGGCAGTGATGAACTGAGAATTATAGGTGATGTAAAAACAAACCTACAAAAAGTATAATGATCAATGTTCTACCAAACAAAAGATCATTTGTCACCAGAGAAAGCAAAAAAAGAAAAAATGATATTGGACGGGACCAACATCACTTCCACAACTAGGAGTGGGGAACCTGTGGCCTTGAGGCTACATGTGGCCCTCTAGGTCCTCAAGTGCTACCCTTTGACTGCATCCAAACTTCACAGAACAAATCCCCTTAATAAAAGGATTTGTCCTGTAAAACTTGGACTCAGTCAAAAGGCTGCACCCAAGTACTTAGAAGGCCACATGTGGCCTTGAGGCCACAGGTTCCCCACCCCTCTGTTACTAGACTCTTTCCCTTCCTCTGTCTTGCACCTTTCCTTATAACACCTAGCCTTACTCTGCCAATTCCACTTTTGAAAATTTTTAAAGGACAAAATTTTTATATTAGTTAGAAAGAACACTGAACAAAAAGGAGACTGTGGGCTTGGGAATTGGGTACAAAGCGAAAAGTGTAATGGAAGAGGTGGTGCACAGGAACAGGACTAGTCAGTTTATCCTGACAAGGAAGGTACTTAGGAAGTTCCTTAGTGCCACCCTGCTTTAACTCAGCCTCCCATAACCTTTGATATGATCTGAGAGGGAGTAGTAACAAATCTGGAAAATGTCAAGGAAGCAGAGATGGAGGAAGGGAGAGATATGGTGATAATGAAAGAAAGGGGATAAGGTGGTTGAGAGATTGAATGTGGGGAAAAGAGATGAGGAAGAGGTCCTTCTACTGTTTCATACCAACCAAAACTCCTTTTAGTCTGTCTTTCTCCCCTGGATCTCATGCCCCAGCTACTGGTGTTGTGCCCATGGCATTGGAATTCACTGTTGTAGCCTGGGCTGTTTAACCTCTTCCACTCCCAAGCCTTCCCACCTCTAGGGCCAGCCTGAGGCTTGTCAAGTAGGGCAGAGTGATCTATGGTGTCTATGGTGAAGCCCATCTTTTGACATTTGTGTCCTTCTCAAATCTCGCTTGGGTCTCTTTTACCACTAGTGTGTCCTGTACTTTCTGCTTCATCAATCTCATTATCCAGGACCTGCTTTCTCCCATTCTATCCTATTGTCTGTTCTCCCATCCCTCCCACCCTTACCCTCTTACCTCCATGTTTCTCAGGTCTAGGTGCCTTGTGGTTTTCCTAAGTGATAAAGACCTAATCTAACAATTTGACTCTAGAGAACACCCTCAAAGCATTTCCTTCCATCCCAAGTAATATATGTGTATATGAAAATTTGGTGTGGGTAGAAGAAATAATGAAATCACCTTCTTTACAGGTCTGGAAACCAAGGTTGCAATAGGTGGAGTGACTTAGGGCACATAGATAGTGACAGCTAGAATTTCTTTTTTAGTGACTTTCAGTGCTCCATTCTGATGGTGGAACCATTTCCCCCATCTGGGCTGATTTCAGATTGGCTGATTTGTTCCAGCTCTGTCATCACTCTAAGACTCTTTCTAGCTCCGACATTCTGTAAGTCTGTAAACTTCAGAACAGGCGATAAGAACATTGTCATGAAAGATTTGTGATGATATTTTAGGCGTCTTGGCCTTGTAGAATCATCCTGTGTAGTCAATACCCATCCCATCTATAGGAAGGTACCCCCAGAGCACCACTTCACAGAGGGGTTAAGATCCTGAGACCATGTTGATTCTCTAGTGTGAGAAAGGAGGAAGAGTTGGGGCTGGAATAATACATCCAGCCATGGATCCCTTGAAATGAACAGAATAAGTTGCATGAATGAACATCAACTAAGTCATTGAAATAGGTCTTTGTCTTTTCTCAGAAAGTTCTAGAAGTATATGAGGTCATTTCACCTGCATCTTTTTGTAACAGTCATAACACTGATCTCTTGGACCCACTATTTCAAACACCATCTCACGATGTACAAATCTAGAGGCATCTCCATCCCAAATGTTCAAATGGAGTATTTGTGTCAGACCTGTGGTAGAGCCTTCTGAGCTCGTATTGGACTGACCAGCCACGGTCAAACCCACTGAACCTTGACCCCAATGTAGTGACATCATTGGTCCTCTTCGAGTATGAAGGATGGACAACAACATCTGCAACACCTGGTAAGAGATAGCATTCAGAATGCATTAGTATCAGTCAGTGGTAACTCAAACCCTATGGCTATGCTTTGTAATGTAGATTTTGGAATATATATACCTAGTTATACTGTGTAATGTACACATATAAATGATGTATTTTAAGGCACTCTGTTTATATTTGTATTTATTCATTCTATTCTGTACATGCTTATGGTGTACTTCTTTTTTCCACCTCCCTCCCCAATAAAGATGTAAGCTCTTCACCAATACCAATTATTTCATATACTTGTATCTCCAGTGCCTCAAAGTGTGCCTGGCACACAGTAGGCACTTAATAAATGCTTGTCAATTGATTGGTCGATTAGAAAAGTCTCCATGACATGTCTTAAGGGGAGATGGTGATTTTGCCCTCCAGACATTATCTCATCTGTTCAGCTAATGAATTTAGACAGCTCTGCCTAGGATCACAACTCTAAGAGACACAGAGAAAAGAATAAATACTATTAAAAATGAGGCAAAGCTATTTATAACTATACTTAAAAGATGATACTGCTGATGATATATGAATTGTTTTCAATGAAATAATTTTTCCTGTGTGTTTTGCATTGACTGCACATATATAACCTGTATCAGATTGATTGTCTTCTCAATGAGGGGAAGGGGAGGAAGGGAGAGATTTTGGAACTCCAAATTTGAAAAAATGAATGATAAAAGTTGTTTTTACATGTAATTGGGAAAAAATATTAATTTTTTTAAAAAGAAAACAAAGAATATTTTCCTGATGTTTTTGAAAATAATTTTTTTTCATAGAAAGGTTTAAAAAAGGTTAAATTATTTATTGTAATCTTTAACATCTTGACCTCTGCTCCAGAAGCTAAAGACCGAATTCATCCAGAAATCAAGAAGTGTGTATTACAGGCCTACACAACCTGTGGCCCGCTAAAGGAGTTTCTCTACATACAAACGATGTTTTCCTCTATATTTTTCAAGGGCTGCCCAAAATCCTTTGGTGTGCCACAAGCATCCCGAGGGCCATAAGTGGTCTTCCCAGGGCTGCAGATTGTGCAGGCCTGATGTATTACTTAATGTTATGTTCCATCTGACTACTAGTCATTTGGGATGGAGATGCCTCTAGATTTGTACATTGTGATATGGTGTTTGAACTACTGTCCCATCTCACTAACCTGGCTTGTGTTAATTTAGCTGTCCTCATTTCTGTGCTCATTTCATATATTCATGTCAATCTAATTAGTTGCCAAATTTTGCTGCTTCTACCTTCACAATATTGCTCTTATCTGTTCCCTCCTCTCCTCTTACAATTTATTAACTTAGTTCAGGCACTCATCACACCTTGACTAGATTGTGGCAATAATGTCCTAAATGGTCTCTTTGCTTAACATTCTTCCCTGCTCTAGTCCATCCTACACACGGCTTCTTTATTTATTCTGCCCCATTGGCTACATGTTTCTTCTTTTTTTCTTCTTTTTTGTTTGTTTTTTGAGGGGAGAAGGCAGGGCAATTGGGGTTAAGTGACTTGCCCAAGGTCACACAGCTAGTAAGTGTGTCAGGTGTCTGAGGCTGGATTTGAACTCAGGTCCTCCTGACTCCAGGGCCGGTGCTCTACTCACTGTGCCACCTAGCTGCCTCTGCCTGTTTCTTATAGTATCAAATATGAGCTTCTCCGTTTAGCTTTTAATGACCTATATGTAACTTGACCCTAACCTTTCTTTCTAGCCCCATTGACATTGCTGTCCCCCTGGTACTCTGTGATGTAGCCAAACTGGTCTCTGTTCTTCATACACAACACTCCATTTCCCATTTCTTTGTGTTTGCACTGGCTGCTCATATGCCTGGAGTGTACTTCCTCCTTAGGACATAGTGACTCCCTCCTTTAGATGTAGTTCAAGCATCATCTTTTGAATGAAGCCTTTCCAGATCCCTGACAACTGTGAGGGCTTTTCTGTACAAACAATTTATTTAACTTTGTTGTCGTTGTTCAGGTTTTTTAGTCATGCCCAACTTTTTGTGACCCTATTTGGAATTTTCTTGGCAAAGATACTGGAGTGGTTTGCCATTTCCTTCTCCAGCTTATTTTACAGACGAGGAAACTGACACCAACAGTGTGACCAGAGTCACAAAGGTCGTAAGTGTCTGAAGAAGGATTTGAACTCAGGAAGATGAGTTTTCCTGACTCCAGGCCCTGTGCTCTATCTACTGTACCATCCAGCTGCTTTATTTAACTACAATCTCCATATTGAAAGAGATGTGGGGCTGCATTGGTACCATCGACTTGTTTTCCTCCCTGGTGCTTGCATCCAGAAAGACTATGAGAACTATAGATTTCAGAGGCATTGATGTGACAGGTATTCCGCTGTGATGTAGAATGAATCAAGTTTGGATTAGATGTGCCCCCTCGGAGATGTTTTCCCTTCTCATTATCCCAGCCAAGGGGGAGGGTGCCAATTATCTTCTCTCTGGTTTCTTAAAAAGGAAGCCTTTTCCTACTCCCTTGAGTCTGAAATTGACTGGCTACCATCTTTCCATTTCCTGTGCTGATTGTCTTTCTCAACTTGATCAGAGGTGAGGCAGTCAAACAATGAGGTCCCTTGGAATTTACGAGGATGGTTGAAACCTTGTGAATTGGTCTACGGTTGGTTGTCAGGGGGAGAAATCAAGACAGAGAGAAAACAGTTTATTTTTGTTGTTACGTCTTCCAGAGTGATCTTGATGCATGAGTAGGAAACTTTTATTATAAAAAATCCTGTAAAGTGTTGTTTTATTCTCCCAAGTCAAATTATTTTTTATAATCCACAAGCAAATTTGTAATCAATAAGCAAAATGACATCTTATGTTCTTTACGTCTTTCAGTCATTTGTGAAATGGTGAAGATTTGGTCCATTGTTGAATATTTGTTTCTTAAAGCCTGTTTGTTCCCTACTCATACCTTCATTAAGGAAGTTCTCAATTTATGTATAGATGAGCCCATAAAGATTTTCTATAGGTGGATAGTAGGCATACAGGTTGGTATTTGTTCACATTCTCTCAATGTTTTTTTTTGTCTTGTTTTGTTTTCCTTTTGTATCAATGACAGCCATGATTTTTTCCAAGCCTTTGGTACCTTACCCTCCTTTAGGTTCCTTATACTTCTGTCCCTTAACATCCTCACAATTGTATCACTTTGAGCCTGGATCTTTTCTGAATATACCTGATCTAATGTCTTTGTTCTCTTCTGTACTATTCCTACTTTTTTTTTTTTTTGTAAAGCACTTCAGGAGCTGCGGTGTTAGCATTGTGTATTGCTTCCACTCTCTTTGATGGAAAAAAGTTTTTTGCAATGTTTTTGCAAATCTTTTCCCATTTTTCTTCAGTTTGTAGTTGCCTTTTCATTTTTATCTTTCGTGCCTTTGGGATGACTTTGCTTAGGTGGTTGTCTTGCCAAGTTTTCTTTAGATTAGTTTTACCATTCACTGCATCTTTCTGATTTGTGATGTGATCCTTTTCATAACTGTCCATCATCCTTCCTTGTAAGATTTTACACATGAGTTTATATTCTGTTCTGGTGTTGCCTTTGGCAGCTTTCTCTCCCTATTTGGCAAGTAATTCAAATGTATGCTGACCAAAGACTCTTTTGGTCTCCTTGTTTTGGCATTCAGTTTAAGTTTTGATGAAATTATCATCATTGGTGTCAATGTAATTTCTTTTGTCTATTCCCCATTTTTATTATCAATAGATCATTTAGCTAATTCAGGGTTAAAGTTTCTCAATTGCATGCCATATCATTTCCTCATTACTAGTCTTTCTTCTTGTTTATTGTACATTCTGATTTTAGCTCTGACAAGTTGATGGTCTGACTGTGCCCAGATAGCCGGTAACTTCTAGTTTCATGGTGATGCTGTTCAGTTAGTTCACTCATGTCTGACTCTTTGTGACTCCATTTGTAGTTTTTTTTTTTTTTTGGCAAAGATGTGGAGTAGTTTGCTGTTTCCTTCTGCAGCTCATTTTACAGATGAGAAAACTGAGGCAAACATGGTTAAGGGCCTTGCCCAGGGTCACACAGCTAGTAAATATCTGAGGCCGGATTTGAACTCAGGTTTTCCCAACTCTGGTCCCAGCCCTCTATCCATGTGCCACCTAGCTGCTTTCCCAAGCTCATAGTAAGTGGGTTTTTTTTTTTCTGTCTATTCATGGTATTAAAAACTTCACACCTCTTTGCCATGAACACTTTCTCTAAAAAAAGAATAGATAGTGTTGGATGTGATGAACACTAAATCATATAATAATGAACTTTACTACATTTTTTTAGAAGTAGATACATGAAATTGGACAGAGTGCAAAATTTTTCTATTTGTTTTGTCTGTTATACTTTTTTTTTCTTTCTAATGTACACTAAAATGTTTTATTGGTACTCTTTTATTTTTTATTTCTATCAATACCCCCTAAATCAATCCCTTCAAAGTTCTTCCTTATAAGTAATAAATATGGTCATGCAAAACAAATCAACACATTAGCCATATCTGGAACTGTGTGTCACTCTGCACCTCTAATTTATCACTCTTCTGACAAGAAGTGAGCAGCATACTTCATCACCAATCCTCTGAAGGCACTGCTTTGATCTGTTCAGAAGCCTTTCCTTTATATTATGGAGGTCGTTATGTAAATTGTTCTTCAAGTTCTGCTCATTTCATTCTGCAACAGTTCATACAAGTCTTCCAATGTTTCTCTAAATCTGCCATGTGCAGCCTTCCCTAAAGAACAATATTCCTTTCCATTCGGATATCACAATCTATTCAGACATTCCCTAATTAATGGGCATGAACTTTCTTTCCAGTTCTTTGCTACAACAAAAAGTGCTGCTGTAAATATTTTTGTACACATGCTTTGGAGTGATTTCCCACTGCATTCTCCCCAAGCTATCTCATTTCTCCTCAAAGCTCAGTTCAAAGCTAACCTTTTCTTAAGGGTCTAACATAGCTAGTAAATACCATCAATTTGCCTGAAAACTCAACTATCTCTCCAGAGACCTAGAATCATGCTTATATATCTTGCTTTCCTGAGGAAAACTGTCTTTATGTTCTATAAAGTCTGTATTAGGACATTGCCAGATACCTCATAGGTCTTCAAATGAATGCAGTCAGATAGAAATGTATTCTACTTATTGTAAGTGTAACCTGTTAATGCCCAGAATTATTTTGCTTCCTGATGCTTAGGCATTATGCCAGACTGGCATAGAGAATGATTACCCATTGCATACCTGTGTGAGGGGAGGAATTAGCATGAGAACTTGACAGAGGAGAGGTCTTCCTCCTTCCTGCTTGAAGAGGATTTAAATAGTTTCAAACCCTCTTCTGGTCTTCCTGAAGAGAGAGGGAAAAAAAGATTTTGGGAAGCTGAAGACATATAGGTGAGTTAGTGCATTATCATGTCCCTGACCTCCAACTTGCCTCCCTGGAGACTTTGGGGAATTTCTCCTTACATGAGATGGGAGCCTTTCTCAGTTGAGCTATGATTTATAGCTTCCAGTGGGAAAGTTCATTCACTATGGTGAATGGTCTGGTATAGTCCAATTTGCATAACGTCTCTGATGCTGTTTGTACTCTATTGAGATAAATATGTTTATTTGCTATTCAGTATTTTTAATGGTCTTTTTTGTTACTAGCGTTTGGTAGAAAGAAACCAAGCCTCCATAGATAAATTTGAGGCTTCTCTTCTCCTTTAAGGGATAGAGATCAGGAAAGCAATTTGAGCCTAAGAGGAAAAAACGATTTCTCCAGACTACCAATATTGGGAGGGGAAAGATAAAAATAATCCTAGTTTGATACCCACTCTCTGAGGAGAGAAGAGCAGTCATCATGGTCCCAATTTCCTGCTCCCCTCTAGGCAAGAATTAAAGTCTCCCTTGGAGACAAGTGGGCAATGTTCCCAAGATAGCTACCAAATCCTCCCTGCAAGGCGCTTTTAGACAATTCATATGTCATACACATAACCTACATGGGCAGCACATGCTTCCAACATACTAAAGTACTGGTTCCTCTATATGTTTTCCATTTTCCTCTCCCCAGTCTTTTCCCTCTCCAAGTTTCTCCCCTTAAAGGGTCTGGAATCACGTCTCCTTTCTTGCAGCAAAAAGGTAGAAGAATATTTTTTCTTATCCTAGGCTCTTGTACCAATTCTGCCAGGTACACAGCACTGATAGCCATTCTTTTCCATCTAGGAAGCAGTAATTAAAAACACTCATCGGCAACAATATTAAGATTGCCTTTCCATAATTTTGAGAATGTCCGTTACTACCTTGCTTTGGTGCTTCTTTCCAAAATATTTGCTAGATGTCCAGAGGAGGGCAGCTGGGATGATAAAGACTGGAGTGGGATGTTGAAACCATGCTCTATGAAGATTTATTAAAGGAAACCTGGTGACATTGGTTCTGAAAGAAAGAAGACAGAAGAAACCTGGTGAATGTTTTCATATATGTAAAATTTTTAAACATGTGAAAAAAAGATGAGATTTATTCTATGTGGCCCTAAAGGGCAGAAGAGGCATGGCACAATGATAAGAACCCTAGATTCAAAGCCAGACACCTCATTTTGAATTCTACCTCTACTGTTTAGTATCTTTGTAGTAAGGTAGATCATTTACCTTTTCTGGATCTCAATTTCACTATCTGTAAAATGAGATAAGTGGACTGGATGCCTCCAACCCAATGATCCAATGAACCAGTACTAATGGGAAGAAGTTATAGGAAAGCAAATTTTGGTTTAACATAAGGAAGTATAATTTTACTTTCATGCTTTGTATAGTAGATGGATAAATGAATGTCCTCTGAGATGCCTCACAGCTGTAAGAATGATTATAGCTATTTCCCATCCCAGTTATGCTCCTGTTTACATGTTACCTTCCTGGGAAAAAGGGTGACTTCTCACTTTCCAACTTCTGGAAAGGAAACAAGAAGTAGAAGGAGGAAAATTGATTTCAGTCTTTCTTCTTTTCTCATGACCTCCTGGATAGCAGAGCTATCCCTGTTTTCTGTATGTTTTGAATATTTCCTCTGCACATGCTGGAAACTAAGTCAGTAATGAATGGTAGAGATTGGTGACGTACTATACTTTGAATTAATTAGTGGTTGTGTCACCAGAGTCATGTCATATCATCATCATCATCTTCATCAAAATCAATAGCATTTATATGGCACTTTGAGGTTTACAAAGCACTTTATAGATGTTAACCTGGGAGGTAGGTGCTATTATTATCCTGATTTTGCAGCTGAAGAAACTGGGGCAAGTTACAGTACTTACACAGGGTCACACACTAGCGTCTTAGGCAGAATTTGAATTTTGATCTTCCTGACTCCAAGGACTGAGAGCTACCTGATGTACCAGCTGGCTGCCATTTAATAAGGTTAAGTAAAGAGACAGCATGATATGGTAGAAAAGAACACTGGATTAGGAGTCAGAGAACTCACATTCAAATCCTTTCTCAGAGACTTACAAATTGTGTAACCTAGGTGGATGTAGTTTCCACACCTAAAGTCTCCTGCATGAATAAAATCACAAGTCGATCCTTGTCAAATTATCATAGAAGAAAAAAAAAACCTTAGTATCTAGCTCCTCTGTCTAAAAGTAAACAAGGCATTGTGTTGAATTCTAGGAACACAAAGGCAAAAACAGGTAGTCACTAAACCGTGCAGCTAGTGACCCAGTGGATAAGAGTACTGGATTTGGAATCAGAAAGACCAGAGTTTGGATCCAACCTCACACCCTTACCAGCTATGTGACCCTGGGCAAGTCACTTAACTTCTGTTTGCCTTAATTTCCATAACTGTAAAATGAGGGTAATAACAGCACCTATAATTCCATTCTCCCAGGGTTGTTATGAGGATCAAATGGAGTAATATTTGCAAAGTGTTTAGCCTAGTGCTTGGCATATAGTAGGCACTATATAAAGGCTTTTTCTTTCCCTCTGTAGTTCCATTCGCCATCACTGAGGTTTTCCTTACATAGATCATTCAATGTATATTGATCTTTAAAATATTTTCAATTGAAGTTTTGAAAAAGTAGATGACTACCTCAAATAAGGGGCAGATAGGTGGCACAGTGGATAAAATGCTGGACCTGGAGTCAGGAAGACCTGAGTTTAAATATGACCTCAGACTTCTTATTAGATGTGTGACCCTGGGCAAGTCATTTAGTCTTGTTTGCCTCAGTTTCTTCATCTGAGCTGGAGAAGGAAAAGGCAAACCACTCTATTATCTTTGCCACAAAAGCCCCATTTGGGGTCATGAAGTTGGACGTGACTGAAACAACTGAACAACAAAAATCTCAAATAAATTCAGCAAGTATCTTTTAAAATTTATTTTCAATTATCCAGCATTAATTTTTTTTTTCTCTTTCCTATCTATCCTTCCCCCTCTCCCTCCCACTGGACAAAGAAAAACTAAAAGCTTTTCAACAAATAAATGCAGTCAAGCAAAACAAATTTCTCCATTGGACAAATCTAAAAATGTGTGTCTCATCCTGTACTCTGAGTCTATTACCTTTGTTAGGAGGTTGAAAATATTCTTCAATTTGTCCCCTGGAGTTGTGGTTAATTATCAGGTTGATTGGAGTCCAAAGGCCTTTCAATATTGCTTTTCACAAAGTAGAGGTTACAGTATAAAGTGCTTTTCTCTTCTCTATGTATCAGGTCATTATAACAACAATGTTGCTAGCAGCTGATGTGAAGGTAGAAGACCAAAAACAAGAGCACACAGAAGGGCTGCTAGCACAGGTCCTTTGGTCTGCTTTTCTAAGGAAAAAAACTTTAAAGGGTTAACAATCTTACTTTAATTAAACATACATATATCATTCACTTAGTTCAGGAGAAAAAAGTCAGCACCCTTCAGGGAAAACGCAAACAGAAATTACAAACAGATCAACAGACAGGCTTTTATCTCTCCAACCAAATCACAATACATACATAGTTACCAGACAGAAGCACCAATGTCTGGGTTTTCAAAGCCTCAGGGTGGGGGGTGGGGAGGGACTGCTTCAATGGCTACCCAGAGTCTCGTCACCAACAGTGTGCTCCCAAAGGCGAAATGCTAACCTCTGAGTTTATATATACTTCTTCCAGGTCAAAGGGCATCACAACCACATGACTCATACAGAAGTGAACTATGCCTTCCCTTGACATAAGCAGGTCATCAAAGACTCCCAATTCAATCAAAGATTCCTTGGTGCTGAGAGGCACTCTAGAACAAAGACAACAAAAAGTCTACTTTGCTTGCATGTGAAAGCAAAACTCATCAAAGGTACTTGATTACCTCAGAATTCCAAAAGAGAAAACAGTAAAAAATAAGTCCCACCCTAATTACCATAACAATCATACAAGTCTTCTCAGGTTTCTGTGAAACTGTCTTATTATTTCTTATAGCACAATAATATTCTATTATATTCATATACCATAATTTGTTTAGCCTTTACCCATTTCATGGGCAACCCATAGTTTTCAGTCTTTCAGCACTAAGAGCCTATTATTATGCTCAGTGAAGGGAAATTTAGGCAAAAAACAATTTGTCCCAGGTCTCAAAGAATCTACATTCTATGGGCAGAAAAGAGGAGAGAGAGGAAGAGAGAGAGGAAAGAAAGCATTTGTCAACGAGTCACAACTTCATGAAACTTGTGTGAAAACTAGGCTTATGACAAAAGAAATATGCAACCCAAAGAATTCACAATCTACACAGAAGTTTGCATTTTTATAACAGCAAGACAAAGGAAGGAAGAGATACCAAGAATCTCCACCTAAAGGGGTGTGACTTAGGAGAGAAAAAGGTACAGTAAATGTGAAAAAAGGACAAAAACCCTCCTGAAGGGAAAGAGGAAGGTAATGGCAAAACTACATTCTTTTCCCTTGGGAACAGCTACACTATGAAGATTGGATGGTCTGCTTATCTACATGGGTCCTAGCTGCATAAGCTTAATGCAGACTGGAGCTTGTCTTGACTTGAAAGGACACACAGGGAGTCCAGCTTGGTATGCAAACAACACATTAGGTCAGCTCAGGAGGGTGGTGCCCTTGGTCCTTGATGCATTCAGGGCCTCCTGCATACTCTGGGTCCAGTGCTTATGGAAAATATGGCAACTCCAAAAGACAAGTTCAGGGGATCCCTTAACAGTCCTTAATGCACTCAGGGCATAGAAATGGGAGGTGGGGTGTGGAGAACAGCAAGTAGGCTAGGCTGAGTAATGTTTGATCTTTTATTCATTTAACAGAATAACAGATTTTCACACCTGAAAAAAATCCCTTAAAAAGGAAACCAGTATCACACATTAAGTGATTTGCAAATTTATCCCCCTTCCAAGTCCCCAGTGTTTTTGTTTTTAAAATTACAATTAAATGTTTAGGTAATAAATCCTTTAAGTGTTCACTCTGACTCAAATAGCTAAATGCATATGTTGTCCTAAATCATGCAATTGACTGTGTTTGTGTTAGCACTAAATAAAAAGTTTCATTTTCAGAGAAGCACAGGGACAATTAAGCCCACAACTCCAATTACCAACAATTAATTCCTTATCTTTAAAGCCATACACTTCACAAATAAGCTCTCATTGACCAAAAGATAACAAAACTCTATATCGATCGCTTTTTATTTTCATCATTTAAATTTTTTTTTAAATTAAATAAATGCATTGCCAGATTATAAAAGAATTAATCTCCTCTTCTTGATAAAACAGGGGTTTTGCATATGCCTAAACTACATAAGGTGGTGTCAGCCATAGGAAACAGCTTTTTTCCACTGTCTACAAAGCCCAAATTGTTTTTAAAAATCTGCCTGACTCAGCAACCAAGGGTAGCTTTAGTCTGCAACTTTGGAGGGTTAAAATAATTCCTTCATTCTTAGTGGTTTGGCTATTATGGAAGCGATGGGACACTAAAGCTATTTCTTCCCCATTGACCTCAGGCCATGAGACCCAGAGGAGCTGCCTTGGCTTTTTTTTAATGGTTCCTTTTCATGCTACATGCAGGGAGTATAATCTTGGACTTGGTGGGAGAGGCCAGCCCTACGGATCTGGGAGTCCAGGAAGCCAGGCCAAATGTTGCAGCCAGCTCGGCAGTGACATTCTGAGGGGACTCCAGTCTATCGGAAGCCAGCACTGTGAATTTTGTACTAAGGACTAAGGCTAGGAGAGCACTGAGCTAAATTGTTGGTCTAATCCCTCCACCTCTCCCAAGGTTGGCATAGGGGAGATTATGCCCCATGAGATATTGGGGGAGATGCTTGTATGTTTGTTTTTGCTGTATATTTGAAGTAAATATTCCTTTGAGAAAACATCATTGATGTTAGATGGTTAAATGGAACCAGGGTGCTAGTCAAAGGCCCCCTAAAAACAAAGGGAGGAGGAACACTGCTGATGGGTACCTGAGAAGATGGCAGAAAGAAAAAACAGTCCTCTGGTCCCTTCAGGGTATGAAGAACCAAACGTAACAGACCTGACCCTCTGAGAGTGAAGCCAGAGCAACCAAGCCACACTTTTTAAAAAAAAGTATTTCTTAGGCAGATTGAAGAGGGTCTTAGATTGTTTCTTTCACTGGCTTTTAGCTGAGGGGCCTGCTAGTCTTATATAGAATTACCCATTCCATAAAAGATGCCTTGTATATCAGCCTATACCTTACTGGCCAATGGGTGGTTTCTCCAGTTTGGGTTTTCTTCTCACATTAAATTATTCTTAGGTATCTTTTCACTATTTGAACAAAGGAAAGAAACTGAACATGTGATTTAAAATGAGGATGAATTAAATGGTGCTGAAAAGCCTACTGGGCCAACTCAGGCAGCTGGCATACGGAACAGAAGTATACTTCAGAGAAGCTGGATTGACCTGAAGATGCAGAAGAAAGGTTGATCTTATCAGGATGTTGTACATTCTTTCAGCAAGTTCTGAGGACTAAAAAGAAGCTAGGATGCCATGGAAGAAAAAGACACAGCTGGTGCCAGAATTCTTAAAGATAAAATGAGGTGCCTGAAATTGAGTTTCACTGGAAGAAGGTAGAGCTGTATGGGACGTGGAAAATAATTTCTAGGAAATCTCACCTTTTAAGTAGAAAAAAGACAACTAGGTGCCTTCTTGGATAGAATACATTCTTGAGGTGTAGTTTCACACCAAATCAAGTTTATAATCTGCAGCACATTGGAAAATGTGAGAACAATCTTTTTAAATTAGGACCCAACTTACCAAAACCATTAATTGGCTGACATTATTTCCAGCATATGGCTTCCCTCCCACTCCTTCTTTTGAGGAAGAGGCAAATAATAGTAAAATTCACTAATAAGGATTTTTTTTTAACACTCCAACAAGCACATACCCATCAAAAGAACTGTAAGGGCAGGTCCTGAGGCTTGTATATATTCAGCCAAATCACCTACGTTGTTGTCACTGGTAATATACAATAGTCCTTCATCTTCAGAATCTTAACTCCAAGGTAAGGCTAGAGCCAATCATCCCCTTTCCCTCTCCTCCACCACCAAAGAAAGAAAGAAAGAAAGATAAAATTAAGATCATCTACTGTACTTTCTAACATAAAAATAATATATTTTAGAGAAGGAAATGGCAAGCCACTCCAATATCTCTGCCAAGAAAACCCCAAAATGCAGTCACAAAGAGTCAGACATGGCTAAACAACATGTGCCAGGCACTATGCTGAGGACTTTGCAAATATTTCATCTGATTCTCACACCAATCCATGAGGTGGGTGCTGTTGTTATGCCATTTTACAGTTAAGTTAGAGCTCAAGTGACTTGCCCAGGGATACACAGCTAGTAAGTGTTTAAGGCAAAAATTGAACTCAGGTCTTTCTAAATCCAGGCCCTCTGTACCACCCAACTGTCTCTTTACAGGAAAAAAATAATGAGTTCTCTTTGGGCTACATGAAGTTTGTGATGACTGTGGGACATTTAATTGGATATGTCCAATAAATAATTGTTTCAAATATGAGTACAGGGAGTCAGTCAATTACCATCAATGCACTTTGATAGAGGAAATAAGGGAAAATGGGAAAGGAAGAGTAACTTTGTTATGCTAAGTCTGTGATCCTTAGATATTTCAGATTTTTCTAGTCCATGTACAACTATGAGTTAGTAGTATTTATTATTTTACTATATATGATATTTATTATAGTATTATCATATATCATTGTCAACATTACTTATAACATATAATTCAGCAATATTTATATTATTCTATCATAAATATATATTTATTATATATTATCATCACTATTATTTATTATAAATTATATATTATTTAGTTGTATTTATTATTTTATTATAACTATTATTCTATATTTATTATATTATTATCATATTATTATGAATGTCATTTATTATAAATTATATGTTATTTAGTGGTTTTTGGCCAGATCACTCATCTCAGACTCTATTTACAACTTTCCCACCCCACCCCATGTAATAAAGTTTCCCTTACCTGTTATTCCATTTGGCATTTTGGCTTCTTTTCAATATATTTGCTGATTTCTACTTATATTTTTTTTTGTAACACTGAGAAGCAAATGCTCTGTAGGAGCTTTATGCATGATGCTAAGTAAATATGTTTCTGAGCATAATAGAATTTAGCCTAGAATACCCCTACCAAACCATATAATTCTTGAGATTTAAACCCTAATCATAGATACAAGAACAAAGAGAAAAGCTTGCTTAGATAGAAAGACCAAACTACTGGAGGCCTCACCAAGGAAGCTGCTGGAAAGCATTTCTACCAATGGGATGATGCTTTTACAGCTGGTCTTGTTCAGGGATCCCTGTGAAGGACATGGAACCCACAAACACCCCTCCCCAGGTTTCCGTAAATGACAGACTTGTGGGGGCAATGGGCACACAGCTGACTAAGCACGTTTGTGTGAATGAATGAGAACTAGAAACAGATTAGAGCAGGGGTGGGGAACCTGCAGCCTTGAGGCTCCATGTGTCCTCAGGTGTGGCCTTTTAACTGAGTCCAAGTTTTAGAGAACAAATCCTTTTATTAAGGGGATTTGTTGTGTGAAGTTTGGATTCAGTCAAAGGGCTGCACTTGGGGACCTAGCAGGCCACATGTGGCCTCAAGGCTGCAGGTTCCCTACCCCTGGACCAGAGACAGAAAGTCAACATGGCCTGTTTCATTTTCCGTGGGGCAACCTGAACAATGTAGATGCAAAGAGACAGCATAAATGCCCCTAAGACTGTTCTAATATAGAAAAATGATACTACTAGTGCATTGTCAGTAGAATATGAAGCTGGTGGCCCAGTGGATAAAGGGCCTGGAGTCGGGAAGAGCTGAGTTCAAATCTGGCCTCAGACACTAACTGTGTGACCCTGGGCAAGTCACTTAGCTGTTTGTCTCAGTTTCCTCATGTACAAAATGAGCTGGAGAAGGAAATGGCAAACCACTCCAGTATCTTTGCCAAGAAAACCCCAAATGGGGTCATGAAGAGTCAAACACAACTGAAACGATTCAGCGATAACAAATTTGGTTCAATATGTACTGATAATGCCTTGTTTGAAAAGAGCCTTCAAGGTCACAGAAGATTTTTTGGTAGATGAAAGCCCTGAGACAACTTTGTTCATAGATCCTCTGATGACACCAAGAGAGGCCTAAAACTGGGAGATGTGTGCTTCCCAAAGCTGTCCATCACTGATAAAAAGGACCTCTTGTGCAGAGACCAACTGACAGTGAAATCCTCCAGGTGCTCTTGTTTATGCGGATTATATCAAATCCCATAATGCTAGCCAATGGTATCCATAACCATTGACCATATGCAAAGGGAAAAGCAAGTGTGGGTGAAAAATGTCTTTTGCTCACGTTATGACTTACATTTGATTAGACAGTCCATTGAGTTAATCCATTATATATATGTGTGTATATATATATGTACATATATACATACATATGCATACATATACATACATACACACACATACACCGCTTCCTGACAGATAAATACATCTTTTAGCATTCATACTCATATTCTTCTTCTGATGTTGTATGTTTGCTAATCGCAGAATGCTAAATTTCTTTTTTTAAAAATATACTTTAACATCTATTTTTTAAAATTTTGAGTTTTAAATTCTCTCTCCCTCCACCCTCTCCTCTGCCTATTGAGAAGGCAAACAATGTGACATAGATTATACATGTGAAGTCATACAAAACGTATTTCCATATTAACCATGTAGCAAAAAAAGAAAAAAAAAGAAAGAAAATGAGAAAGTATTCTCCAATCTGAACCCAAACTTCATCAGTTCTCTTTCTGGAGGTAGATAGCATTTTTCATCATGAATCAGGCCTTCGGAATTTTCTTGGATCATTGTATTGATTAGAGTTGCTAAGTCTTTCACAGTTGATTGAATATCACTATGATATTGCTGTTATTATGTAACAATATTCTCCTGGTTTGGCCCACTTAACTTTGCATCAATTCATTTAAGTTTTCCCAGGTTTTTCCGAGAGCATCCTGCTCATCATTTCTTATAGTACGATAGTATTCCATCACTATTACGTATCACAACTTGTTTAGTCATTGTCCAATTGATGGGCATCCTCTCAATTTTCAATTCTTTGCCATCATAAAAGAGCTGCTATAAATATTTTTGTCCACATAGGTCCTTTTCTTTTTCTTTGGGATAAAGACCTAGTTGTGGTATTGTTGGATCAAAGGTCAAAGTGTGTCCAACCAACAATAAAATAGACAGGCAGAGTTCTGAGCCGATGGCACTTTATTAAAGGGTCCATATCCCCTCTAATGAAGTGTACCTCAGATCTTCCTCATGATCTGAGATGCCCCCTTCTTCTAGGACCTAGTTTTCATAGGGTTTCCAAATATGTAAAAGAGGCATGGTGAAATACAGAATCTCATTGACTGGTAGACCTTGCTCGTGAGGGCCAAAAATAACATATCAGCAGGGAGGTCACAGGTGGGGCAAAGCGTGGGGCATCTCCACTGACTGAGTGGTCATAAGATTGCTTGCTGGATAAGTATAGGATAAGCTTGCTCGCTCATGTTGGACAAGAGAGAAAGGTCCAGACTTACAACAATAAATTGGGGAACTTTCCAAAGCATCAAATCATCCCTCCCATGTTGGATTTGGACATGGAATTTGAGCAAAACAGTATGGAGGTATCTCTGTCAACATTCTTGTGGTTGGCAAGCGAGCCTCATAACTTGGTAAACAAGTAGTGAACATTATATTAAACTCTGAAACTCACTACAAGAACCCATCTATCCATACTATGAGATTTATGTAATATACGAACTGATCAGAATGGCGTAGGGGTCTAAATGCATTACTTCTCACAAAAGCAGAGTTTTATAGCCCTTTGGACACAGCTCCAAATTGTTCTCCTGATTGAGCCAGCTCACAACTCTCCCAACAGTAGAAGGCTATGAGAATTGAAGTGAGAGATGACCGAAGGAATAATAGAGAAATGCGTGGTGAGGATGAGTAGGTTTCATTCATGATATTATCAACAATGGCCTGAGCATAAGAAATCAAGTAAAGGATACTATCAAAGAGATGTTTGATTGAAAAGGGGAAGGTCTAGTCACATAGTAAGGGCAAAGTCTGAGGACTTCCTACTTCCCAAGATCCTCTCTGGCTTAACACACAGATGAATTAAAGTGAGAGCAAAAGATAAGTGAAAGAAATAAGGTCATCATTCTTTATCCAGCTAGTCTGTATTCTTGCCTTTATTGTGTATATGTTTTAAAAGGAAAACTCTTAGCTTTGATGCTGTATATTAGTTGTAGAGATAGAGATATCTACGTATATATGCATACAGACATGTATGTGGGGGCAAGGGTTTAACACCTAACCCTTCTAATATTCCTCTAGGACCCAATCATTTTATTAAGGGAATTTGTTTTGTAAAGTTTGTATTCCATCAAAGGGCCACACTTGAGGACCTAGAGGGCCATATGTTGTCTCAAGGCCATAGGTTCCCCACCTCTGTGGTCCCTCTTATCTGCCACTCTCAGGCTTCCAAAGCAATGTTAATCAGCCGATTTATTAAGTACTTATTATGTGCCAAGGACTGTTCTAAGCACCAAGTATACAAAGAAAGGCAAAAATGTTATCTCTGCCCACAAGATGCTCACATTTCAATGGGGGAGGCAACATGCAAAAAATTGTACTTACAAGATAAGTACACTATAAGTAGAAGGTAATCTCGGAGAGAAGGCACTAATGGTGAGAAGAAGGACAGAGGGAACCAGGAAGGTGGCCTTTGAAGGTGGTCTTTGAGTTGTCTTGAAGGAAGCCAGGGAAACCAGTAGGTGGAGGTGAAGAGGGAGAACATTCTGGCCATGGGGAAGTGAAAAGGTATGGAGTCTCAAGATGGAGAGTCTTGTGAGAGCAAGACCAAGAAGGCTGATGTTGCTGGATTGCAGAATAAGTGGAAGGCAGTAATGTGTAAGAAGAATGGAGAGACAAGAAGGTTGTGAAGGCTTTTAAATGCCCAACAGAAGATTCTACACTTGATCCTGTAGCTAATAGGGAGCCAATGGCATTTATTGAATGATGAGTGGAGATGGTATGTGTGTGTGAGACACAGTCAGTCCTGTGCTTTTGGGCAGCTGAGAGGAGCATGGATTGAAGTGGAGAGACATTTGAGGCAAGGAGACCACAACTTCTCTCATTCAGGTATGAAGTGATAAGAGCCTATATCAGGTTAGTGACAATATAAGTGGAGATAATGGGACTTAAAGATTAGATATGTGCTGAAGAGTCAAGGATAGCACTGAGGTTGTGAGTTTGGGTGACTGAGACGATAGTAATGCCCTCCATAATGATAGAGAATTTGAGAAGAAGGAAAATTTTGGGAAAAAGATACAGGTTCTGTGTTGGACATGTTGAGCTTGAGAAGTCTAGAGGAAATCCATTTCAAGATGTCTCAAAGGCACAGACACGAGGCTGGAACTTGTGAGAGAGACTAGGTCTGCATAGAAAGAATTGAGGATCATTTCCATAAACTCATGGAAACTGATGAAATCACCAAGTGAAATAGCATAGAAGGACAGAATCTAGGGGAACACTTATGGTTAGTGGGCATGACCTAGATAGAAAATCCAGCAAAAGAGATTGAGAAAAGGGAGTCAGACAGACAGAAGAATCAGGAGAGAGCAGTGTCATGAAAAGCTAGATGGAGTTAGAGGACAAAACATTCAGAAGAGGCACATAACAGTAGCAGAGGCTCAAGAGGGGTCAAGAGGGATGAAGATGAGATCATTGGCAAACTTAAAGAGAGTAGTTTCAGTCAGATGATAAGGTCAGGAGCCATATTCCAGAATCTAGTGAGAAAAGAAGATGAAGCTCTGAGTGTAGAGAGTTTCTCAAGGAGTTTAGCTAAGAAGGCGATGAGAGACATAGGAGAATAGCCAGCAGGGGTGGTAGGATCAAGTGAATGTTTTTTAAGAATGAGGGGGACAGGAGCCTGTTTGTAGGCAGTAGGGAAACAGTCAGTAGACATGAAGAGTGACCATTTAGAGACATGATACTCTTTCAGTGAAAAGAAGTCACCTTTAAGTCTGAGGTCTGTAAAGCTCTTCAAATGTATTCTCTAGGCTTCGAAAGATTTTCCTCAGTCTTGGACTTCTCATTGGTCTGCCATGCTGGAGTCTCTCTCGACTTTAGTGTATCTTCTGCTCAGCTGCCAAAATGATCTCTCTAAACGTTCCTTACACATGACATTGCATCTCAATGCTTTGTACTTCCAGTCTATTCTGTCTGGAATTCACTCTCTTTCACCTCTACTTCTCAGAATCCTTTGTTTCCTTCAGGATTCAGCTCAAATTTCAGTTTTTGTGTGAAACCTTTCCTATTCCCCCAGCTGCTAATGCTTTCCCCCCATAATTAACATATTTATTTTGAGTATATATTACATATGCCTTTATATATACATACCATCCCCCAGATAGAATGTAAGATTCTTGAGGATTTAGGATTAGCAAATTCCAAGAGCCTCTCTGTCTTTTTTTTCTGCTTCATTTTTGTCTTTTTATACCTGGTACCTAGAAAAGTGCCGAGAACAAAGGACTTGCTTAAGAAATGCTAGTTAATACACACATATTTAATTAGTTTGCTTTTTAAAAATCTACTCCATGGGAAGTAAAGTACTCACCACAAATAAGTTGTTATTATATCCAGGCATGTGGAAATTTAGGTGTCTTTTCAAACTGCTTTCTCCATTCTCACAGTTTTGCAGTATGTGGAGTTATATGGGAAAAATTAAACAGTTCTTTCTCTCTCCACTTAATACAGAGAGGGAAAGGAAGCATTTAAAATGAGCATGGGGGATTTGTGGATAATAAGGAAACTTTTTTGAGCTTAAAGGGTTGTTAAAAACTTAAGCTATTGAGAGAGGTTGTGAAATGTGTTTCCTAGAGAATTTCAGGAATTCAGCCAGGATAGTTTTTGTAGAGTTGTCTTGGGTTTGGAAATGGGGAGGGAAAGGATTGGGGTGCTGGGGCTGGGGAGGCACTAGGAAGCAAAACAGACATGATGACCTATGGAAATTGCATTCATTTTAGAGATTCAATTTCACCCCATTTTAAAGCAGTAAGGAAATGATAACGTTTAGGAATTTGAGGTCACAGAAGGATTAGAGAAAGAGGGTAGATCCTCAGAATTATCCACCTTGCTGTCCTGTGCTAAGAGTAGGAAACCAGCAATCTCTTTTCATTTCTTTTCATCTCTCTATCTAGGTTAATCCCTTCGGGCCTTCAAATCTGTCAGTTGCTCTTTGAATTCCTTACCAATTACTTGCTGTCTTGATATCTTGTGTTGAGATTTGAAAACTAGACCCAAGGCAAACTTTGGTCTTTGCCTGAATTATCCCAATATTTCATATATTATTTATGATAAATAATATATCATATATTTGTATATTCACAAATATGTATCAATATATTTACATATGCACTCTGACTTATTCTGAGTGGACTTAACTTCTGGGCTGGCAGGATAAGCAGCCTAAAGATACAGTCATTCTGAGTTGTTAGCATAAATCTAGAATCATAGGATATTTGACCTGGGAGAAGCCTTGGAAATCATCCAATGTAGACCCCTTTCATTATACTGAGGAAGAAACAGACCCAGAGAAAGAATGTGATTTGAGGCAAAGAGACTGTTGCAATCATGTAGACTAGACAAGAGGTGTTGAGGGTCTGAGCTAAGTTGGTGGCTGTCTGAGTTGGGAGAAGGAATCAGGTATGAGACATGTACTCTTGAGATGTGTTGTGGCAGTGGAGATTGTGGGATCAGGCAACTGATTGGTTATGGAAGGGGAGGAGTTGAGGGAATGCCAGGTTATGAACTGGGGGAATTAGAAGAATAGTGGTGCCTTCAAGAGAAATAGGGAACTTCAAAAGAGGGTGGGGTGGGGGGATGTTATGGATTCTGTTTTGAGCAGGTTGAGGTTGAGATGTCTCCAGGACATCCAGTTTGAAATTGTTCAATAGGCAATTGATGAAACAGAGACTGAGACTGGATAGAGAGATCCGAGTCATCTGCCAACTGAAACAACTCTGAAATTTCACTTCGCACCCAGAAAACTGGCAAAGATGACAGAAGCTGGGAAGAATCAAGTCATGAAGTGTTTATTAAACACTTTGGGCTAGGAATTGTACTACGTGCTTATAAATGTAAGCAGAAAGAAAGACAGTTCCTGCTCTCAAGTAGTTTACATTGTAATGTGGAAGATAATAATTAAGAGGGAGCTGAAAAGGTTGGGAAGAGGGTAGGGAAGGAGAGGAGAGGAGAGGAGAGGAGAGGAGAGGAGAGGAGAGGAGAGGAGAGGAGAGGAGAGGAGAGGAGAGGAGAGGGGAGGGGAGAGAAAGACAGAGAGACAGAGACACAGAGAGACAGAGACAGAGAGACAGAGAGAGACAAAGACACAGAGACACAGAAACATGCACACAGACAGAGACACACAGAGAGAAATAGACAGAGAGATAGACACAGAAACACATGGAAACAGAGACACACAGAGAAATAGAGACAGACAGAGACAGAAAGAGGCAGACAGAGACATAAAAAGAGATGGAGACAGAGAGAGAAACAGAGAGACACATACACAGAGACAGACAGAAGATAGGCAGACTGAGAGACAGAGACAGATAGACAGAGAGATAGACAGAGAGACAGAGAAGAGATACAAAGAGATGAGAAGAGAAGAGAAAAAGTCTGGAGATTCAGGAACGGAACCCAGAGAAGATGAAGACATGGCTGGCCTGGGCATTTTCTTTAAATTAAAGGTTCTGGGAGGAACCAGCCAAGCAGAGGAGAGAACCATGGAGGGGAGAGTAGTATATTCACAGTGAGAAGTCCGTCAGTGAAATGAACTTTCAGGGTGAAGACTATTGGAAGACTATTGGTTATAGAAAGACAGGCACATTAAAATACTATTAGCGGAGTTATGAATTGGTCCAACTAGTTTGCAAACAATTTGAAACTATGTTTAAAAAGTGAATAAAATGTCCATCCTTTTCGACTTAGAGATCCAATGGTTAGAAAGTATAAGGACAAGAAAAGTAGGACTTTTTGTTGTTTTTTCTTTTGGAGTGCTTCTCAGTACTAAGGCAATCAAATGCCTTTGATTGAGTCTTGCCTTTGTTTGAATCAAGAGTCTTTGATTGAATCAAGAGTCTCTGATGACCTGCTTAAGTCACAAGAAAGCCTAAGTCATGATAAGTTTGAGTCACATGCTTGTGATGCCATCTGACCCTGAAGAAGTATATATATGTATATATACTCTGAGGTTAGCATTTTTCTTTGGGGGCTTACACATTGAAAGAGTGTTCGTGTGATTTGGCCAGATGAGACTCTGGATCTCGTTAAGGTGAGGCCTGCCCCCCCTTCTCCCCCAGCTTTGAAAACCCAGATGTAGGTGCTTCTCTCTCTGGTAACTATACATGTATTGCTATGGACAGATGGTTAGAAGCCCTGTCTGCTGATTTGTGTTATTTGCCTGTTTACATAATTTCTGCTTGTAATTTCAGTTTGTGTTTTCTCTGAAGTTCAGGGTGCTGACTTTTTCTCCTGAACTAAGTGAATGACATATGTATGTTTAATTAAAATGACATTGTAAACCCCTTAAAGTTACTTTCCTTAGAAAAACAGTTCAAAGAATCTGTTCTAGAAGCCCTCCTGTGTGCTGGTCTTATTGGTCTGGTTGTTGGTCTTACATCTCCACAGCAGCTGCAAGCAGCATTGATGTTACAGAAAGGGAGAAACAAAGGTTCCACGTACACCAACTATAGATCCCACTATCAAAGGCAGAAAGAAAGGTCCTACATACACCAAATATAAATAATAGCACTTTTTTGTGGTAGCCAAGACCTGGAAACAAAACAGATGCCAATTGATCTAAATGGCATATTACTGTGCTGTGTGAAATAATGCATATGAAAAATTCAGAGAAATCTGACAGCACAATGAAATAAGCAGAATCAGGAAAATAATATATAGACAGTAGATGGAGCAATGGAAAATAGAAAGAATAAACTATAACAGAAGCCAATCTCTTGAAATTATAATGACTAAATTTGGAAGTCATATAGTCCCATATTGTCAGACTCATTGGATGCGTTAGTCAGTTATACTGAATTGCCTTTTCTTTCTTTTGTAAATGATGGCTCTCTGGAGAGGACAGAGGAATGATAGAGGCACAGGACCTCCCTGGCTACAGGTTTTGCTTCTAGTCTAGCCGTCATAGTCATTATCTAGGAAGACAATTCCTGTGGAGAGGTGGCCTACCATCCATAACAGCTACCAACCTACACACAGATCAGGGAAGTCAGCCTAGTTGAAGCAACAGGGCACCTTAGGGGAGAGATTAGAGGTGGCATATGCAGGCAAGTTAAACCACCACAGTCTGCCCTTGAGGGACAGCACAGGATCCTAATCCCAAGAGCCTTGGGAATAGAAGTACCTCCAGCCCAGACCAAACATCCATCATCCTGGGAAGTAATTCCTGTGGATATACAGCCTGACAACTGCTCCTGAAGGTGCTAAAGCCTTAGATGTTCTAGCCCCAGAAAGGTAAGTTCTTGCCACCTGAGTCTTTGGAACTATCCTATGGTTCAACATCGGAAATATGTGTTGTAGCGGTAACTACACTGGCACACCCAGGATGGCTGCTAGCACAGGTTCTTAGATCTGCCTTTCTAGGAGGGCAACTTTAAAGGGGTCGACAGTCTTCTTTAATTACATTCATTAGTTCAGGGAAAAAGTCAGCCTGCTGAATGTTAGAGAAAGTACAAACAGAGAAAATACAAACCGAGAAATAAAGACCAACAATCAGGGCTCTGACTCTCTGAATCAAAGCAATATTGCTATACACTTTACATATACCACTGGATCAAGAGAGCCTTTACATTTGAGCAGTTGGCGGGGGGGGGGGGGGTCTGAACACATGGCTTCTCTGAGTCTCAACCAGAGATCACAAGATCCTTCTCATAAGCAAGGCCCCAAAGCAAAATACCAACTCAGAGTATATATATACACTTCTGAGAGCCAGAAAGCATCACAACCCTAGTGACTCAGTGCCTAATTAGAAATTAGCAAAAGGTGTGAAAGCCTTCCTACAAGCAAATCTCCCCATAAGCAATTTTCCCTTAATGGGCTCCATGTGAGGCCTATTAATGGGCAGGGAAGATCTTGCATCCCACTAACATTACATGTGTGTATGTGTATATGTATGTATGTACACACACATATGTATATACACATACACACATGCACATATACATATGTGTACATATATGTATATCATCAGTGGAAATGACATTATAGATCCATTACCATCTACTTTGCTGCTGTGCCCTATAGACCATAGGACCTTTCTAACTGATTTGCAGCCAAAACTTTCCATATGTGTTTGTTATCTCCTCCATTAGAATGAGAACACCATGGGATCAGAGACTATCTTATTTTTCTATCTGTATCCTTAGCAATTAGCACATTGCTTTGCACATAAGCTTTGTTAATGAATTAATTTATTTATTCATGTATTTGGAAATTATGGTGGTGATGTGAAACAAACTGTGAAAACAATTTTAAAAGATATTGTGGAGAATACAAAAGTGATTAAGATGAGATTACTGCCCTAAAGAGTTTGCAGTACAGATAGGAAGATAAAACTTGTATGTGGGGAGTGGTGGTAGTAGTGATGCTGGTAGTAGTCGTAGTTACATTTATAGAGCATTTTAAGGTTTGTGAAGCAGTTTACAGATTGCTAGAAAAAAGAGGTAAATCGTGTAAGACTTTTATAAGATGATGCAGAAGGACAGAGGAAGGGAAGATTACCCCTGAGGGGTTGGGGAATGCAGGAAACCTTTATGGGAGAGAGGTGGAGTTGAGCCCTGTCTTGAAGGGGCAGCCTTACGCCAGGCAGAGGTGAAGGTAAAAATGTTCTAGGTAGAGGAAAGTGTATGCAGAGACATGGGGACAGAGCATCATGGGGCATGTCTGGGGAACAGTATAATCTGATTTTCCTAGAGCACAGGGTTGACAATGAGTTGTATTAGGATTATATGGCTGAAAAGGGTAATTTGGAACTGAACTTCTCATCCCTTAGATCAGGGACATCCAAAATGCAGCTTGCAGTGCGATTTATGCCACCTGCCCATGAGCATAGAAATTTACATAAATGCTTTAGTAAATGGAGCCAAGCTACTGCAGAGGTCTCACTAAAATGGCAAATCAAAATACATTGTTTATGGTTTCAATAAAAACCTAAGGTTGGACAGCCTTGCCTTAGATCATGGGGAACCAGTGAACATTGTTTTAGTCAGGGAACTGACAGAAGATTATAGATTCCTAGATGTAGAGTTGGAGGGATGGAGAAACTATCTAGTTCAAGTCTTTTATTTTATAGCTGAGGAAACTGAGATCTATGTAGGTGAAGGCACTTCACCCAGGTAGCACACACCTGGTACAGGATTTGAATCCAGGATCTCTGATTCCAGAGCCGATTCTTTCTTCTATAATACCAAGCTAGTATGATTAAACACAATGAATTCTAAGCTCACAGAACAAGAGTCTTAGGACTGTTTCCTCTCTAATTCCATTAAACATAGGATCAGAGGAGCAAAATGGCTTCCTTTTCTCCCACTCTCTCTCAATATCAGAGTTTAGATGCCTTTTGGACAACAAATTGGGAGCTGCTTGTTAAACAAGTTTAATTTGTTCTAAGTTCACAGTTCAGAATGGCTTCAAAGGTTTTTAAAGTAGGTCATTTGAGTGCTCTGAAAATATGTGGTGCACAGCGCCCTTCTTTAACAAGTTTATAGGATGACTTGATTGCATCTCAAAAGCATGCTGGGGATTTCTGACCATATCAAAGCAAAATGAACTGCATTATCAAGGCACTCTAATAAGATAGTTTGTTTAATTGAAATGCTTTAAATCACCATGTAGTACAGCATGAAAGAATCATTCTTTTCATTAGTTGGACTACTTACATTAGCTCCCACCTAAGAGTTCTAATATCATCAAAACATGATAGAATAAATGCATTGTCAAATGTATTAAATCATACCAAACACACAAAAAAGGAACTGAAATTAAAGAACCCAGCTTTTTTTTTTTTTAAATCAAGCCCTCTGCTTTCAGATGAACTTTAAAAAGTGAATTGTTTCATCTTGGTCTAAAGATAGCAGGAGAGAAGGAAAGTTCATTCATTCATTAATTCATTCATTCATTCATTCAAGGATTCTTAAGTACTTCTCTTGTAAAAGGTGAGCAGTTAGGTGGCACAGTAGATACAGCACTGGACTGGGAGTCAGGAAGACTCATCTTCATGAATTCAAATCTGGCCTCAGGCACTTAACTGGCTGTGTGATCCTGAGCAAGTCACTTAACCCTGATTGCCTCAGTTACCTTATCTGTAAAATGAGCTGGAGAAGGAGGTGGCAAACCACTCTAGTATCTTAGCCGTTAGTTGAGTTAGCTTAGTCGAGTTGGACTCAACTGAATGATAATTGTAGGAGATACCATGATAGGCATTGGGGTAGATACAAAAATAAGTGACATGGTTGGTCTCTGCCTTCTGGGAGCTTACAACCTAGAAGGCTATATTGGACATGCATACAAATAAATACAATTTTAGTTTTTGGGCCAAACTTGTGTTTTAGTTGGTGTGGGGATCTCTAATAGAGAAACAGCCTCCTTCAATGCAGTCAAGAAATGCACAACAAACTCAAATCATGGGCACTTTGATCTGGACCTGGAAGAGACCTTAGAGGCCATCTAGTCTGATTTCTTTCATTTTATAAATGGGGAAACTGAGGTCCAAACATATTAAGTCATTTGTGCAGGATCACACAGCTAGTAAAATAAGCGTCAGAGGTACAATTTGAAACCATATCTTCTGACTCCAGAGTCCATCTTCATCCTTTATATCACCGTCCTTGAGAATGTATAAAGAGCATAATTCTTGTGGGACCTGGGAGACACTGGCACAGGACCGCCCAGCATGGTGTGCCTGCATCAGAGATGGTGCTGTGCTGTATAAGCAAAGCAGCATTGTAGTAGCTCAAAAGAAGCATGAGACATGCCAGTTTAGAGACATCTCCATTCCAAATGTTCATATGGATGATTGGTGCCCCACCTTTGGTAGAGCCTTCCATGCTCATACTGGTCTGATGAGCCACTGTCAGGCACACTGTACCTTGACCTCAACATACTGATATTTTGGTCCTCTTTGAGCAGGAAGCACAACAGCCAATTAACCAAAGTAAGAACAAGAAGAACGAGATACTGTATGGTGAGAGTTCTGAGGAAGGAAGAAGGGAGGTCACTTCTGTCTGAGAGGATGATAAAAGGCAGCATGCAAGATGTGGCTCGTAAGCTGGGATTTGATGGATGAATAGAATTTCAAAAGACAAAGATGTAAGGGGCGGGGCAAACTTGGTGTTGGTAAAGATGAAAGCCAAAGGGCAGGGGGAGGAAGGCATAAGGAAAGTTCAGTGGAATTTTGAATATTACAATTAGAGTAGTACAGATGTAGGGTAGAGTAAGGAGGTATAGAGCATGACGAAGCTGGGGAACCAATTTTGAGTCAGAAATAAACTATTTCTATACAAGTTAAGAGGGCAGCTGTGGGCCCATCTGCAGTCTTCCTGATCAATATCTCACCCAGATGGCTCTGGAGGAGAAAGCAAGGGTGGTGACTTTGCACATTCCTGCCTCACTTAAATCCAATTCACTTACACATCTTGGCACCATTTTCCTGGTGTCATTGTCCTCTTCAAGAACAAAGGACAAACAACGACAACAAGGTGGCAGCTAGGTGGTGAAATGGATAGAGTATTGGGCCTGGAGAAGGACAGTTCATCTTTCTGAGTTCAAATTTGGCCTCAGACACTTACTAGCTGTGTGATTTTGGGCTTGTCCCTCTGTTCTGTCTCTTTTGTAAAACAAGCTGGAGAAGACATGGCACACCCACTCCAGGCTCTTTGCCAAGAAAATCCCAAATGGGGTCATGAAGTCATGAAGAGTCAGCCATGACTGCAACGACTAAACAACAACAATCAGGTTAAAAGAATGGATTATGACACCCCCAGTTAGTTTATTTTGGCTCTCCCTGCATTCAGGGAAGATGGCTTTGCTATTATTTTAGCCAAGTTGATCAGTAATGAGCAGGAGAACAGCTGAGGTTCTTGTGGTTATGACCATAGGTAATTATTTTTTGTTTGTTTTCTTTCATTTGCTTTTGATAGCATCTCTCTAAACTTGAATTATTGTTACTGAGAATAAAGTTATTTTAAATTAAAAAGAAAGTAAATGGAACTCTGGACCTTCAGTTAGGAGTACCTGTGTTCAAATCCTGCTCAGACACTTAACTAGCTATTTGACACCTGGGCAAATCACTCTACCTCAGTCTGTCTCATCTGTAAAATGAAGAAAACAATAGCATTTCCTTCTCATGATTGTTGTGATGGTAAAATGAGATAATATTTGTCAACCTTAAAGGACCACATGAATGCCAGTTATTATTATTATTATACTAGTTTTTTAAAAAAAAATTTCCATACTTTCTTTCTCAAGTGAAAAGGCAGAATCCTTAACTAGCAGATTAAGAGACTCACTATATTTCCATCTGGACAAGATGGGGACCATTGCCATGGAATAAACCATTCTTATTTTAAATTTTTATTGCTATCTTTTGTTTTCACGTGGCCTTTATTTCCAAATATATCCTTCTATCTGAGAGGATATATCTTTCTTCTTCTTCTCCAGTCCTTTCCCTAGATAGTATTCTTTATTTATTACCAAGAATAAGAAAAGAAAAAGCAAAGTAGACATCAGTAGTGCATTAACCAAGTCTGACAGCATATGCAGTATTCCATAAGAACCACCCCCGACCACTAAATAAATGAACAAACAATCAAACAATAAACAAATGAAAAGAGGGAGGTGCTTTTTCTCCTATCTTCTTCAGGGATAAGCTGGGTCATTATAAATATACAACATTGAGTTTCAGGGTTCCTTTCTTTGTTATTATTGTCAATGTTCTTTCTGTTCACATTGCTGCCACCATTACACACACACACACACACACACATAGTTGTTTTGATATTAATACAAGCCATACTGATTTCAAGATGACCAAGAATGCATCTGAAGACTCCTTCCTGCCCTTCCCTCAACCCTGACCTGTCACTTATGTGGGTGTTTCTAGTAGGAACAAAAGCTGCCAAAAGCATAATGGATGTGAGTGGGTCATGCAACTTGGTGACCAAGGGATTTTTTTTAATATGTTAGCCCCAACTTAAGAAGGAAAAAAATAAAAACCCACTTCTGATACTTCTTTAAGGGACAATCTTAAAGAGGTAGATTGCACACACACACACACACACACACACACACACACACATACACACATGCACGCACGCACAAATGCACAGAAGGTTGCCAAGTGAGTATCTGGTTTATTTGCCACATGGATGAGAGGAGCTATGATTGGTCTCCATGGTGTCTACCAAAGACTAGGTCCCTAGCATGTTTGAGCTGGAAAGGTTCTTAGCATTCAGGGAGTCCACGTCTCATCTGAAAGATGAAGAAACTGAGGGTTGCAAAGGTAAAGTGACTTGCCCAGGTTCTTTTAGCCAATTAATGACAGAACTGGAACTAGAATCCTAATCCTTCAGTTCCCAATTCAAAGCTCCTTATACTATACTCATAAAATAATAGAATTTTAGAAATAGAAGGGATTTTAGAGCTGATTTAGTCCAATGGTTCCAAATCCATAGAACGCAGATCAGGGAGAGAGGGGAAGGGCCTCTGAGGAGTTACTGCAAGGGGTCCATGAATCTATATTGCCAATCGAACATTGCTATTTTGATACTTACTTAGCCCCAGCTTGGCAGTGCAATAATCAAGCATACATACCTTTTGTCAATTGAATTAATAGTACATCTCACAATACAATGTATACATTATTTTCAAATATATGTGTACTGAAATGCAAATACATCTAAAAGAATTAATGAATTCATAGGAACTTTTTTGTCGCCATGTCTTTTCTTCGCTGAGTACTTTGTTCAAGTATTCCTCTGTAGGTTTCCTCCAAATGGATTTTTGGCACTAAAAAGAGCTTCTCATAGAATACTGTGCTTGGAGTCAGGAAGACTCATCTTTCTGAGTTCAAATGTGGCTTCAGACATTTACTAGCTGTGTGACCCCGGACAAGTCATTTAACCCTATTTGCCTCACTTTTCTCATCTGAAAAATGAGCTGGAGAAGGAAATGGCAAACCATTTCAATATCTCTGCCAACCCCACCCCCCCAAGGGGTCACAGAGTTGGACATGACTGAAAACCACTATACGACAACAACAGCGCTTATCTAATTCAATCCTCTTATTTAATAAATGAGGAAACAAGGGTAGAGAAAAGTGAGTGGGCTAAGATCACGTAGCTACGTCATGTTCTGTCTAGTGAGACAATGGAGTATAGTGGATAGGAAGTCCAAGATTCAAATCCTGCCTTGGCTAACTAGCTATGTGAGCATATGCAAACAACCTAACCTTTTAATCCTCCTTTTCCTCATCTGTAAAATGGGTATAACACTTACAGTCCTTTCTTATAGGAGTGTTGAAAGGTGCAAATGATGTAATTTATTTGTGTAAAGCACTCTGCAAACCCTAAGCACCATGTAAATGCCCATTATGTTTTCAGACTTTGAGTTTTTTCCTTATTGGATTAAACAGATGTAAACAGCAATTTAAAAAGAAAACACTTTAAGTTTAGTTTTTATGAAGTTGATTGTGGATGTGCAGAGATAGAGTTTTTAGTGAAAAAAATAGAAAGAAAATTGAACTTATAGTTAATAGATCTGAGTCTGAGTCCTAACTCTGCTGTTTATTAGCTGTGTGATCACAGACAAGTCATGTAATCTCTGGTATCTTAATATTTACCTTCAATAAAATGGGGGTAGTACCTCACAGGACTACTGTGTAAAGGAATTGCTTTCTCCAAACTATTATATTGAAAAAATCAAATATTGATTTAGTGTTTTATTTTTTACTCCATTCTGTAACTTCTTGAGCCATGTTTTTTGTCTCTGAGCTAAGTTCAGAAGTTCATGAGTCCAGAAGTTCAGTTTTCTTCTTTGAGTTAAGTTTTGCTATAAATCACTTTAATTGAAAGAAAATGGTTACCTCCATATCACTAGCTGTCCTCGTACAATTAGAAGAAAGCTGTTATCATTGAAGGGTGTAGGTGGGTACCAGGGAGTCTGGTCTGTTATCTCTATGAGGCTGACCATTCTTGGAGAAAGTCTGTTCTGTTATCACTGAGGCACTAACTAGCCATGCAGGTGGACACCACCAATGAGCTTTCCATAGTAATAGATGGAAGGAAGGGTTGTTGCTAGCCCTACATTCCAGACTTTCATCCAACCATACTGTTCTCCATCATCTATGACACTTCAGACTTTTTATACAATCATATTGTTTTCCATCTGTGATGCATCTTGTTCTCTGCTCTCCTCCCCCTGCAGAATGGGCAGATGAGAACAGTTTGTTCCAATGGCCTTGGAGGCAGCTGAAGCAAGTGCTGTGGGGCACTTAGAGCTTGATCAGACATTGAAGACTAGAAAATCATCCGCTGCATCCTGCACCATCACCAGTCATCCAGACCTTTGTCTTGCCGCTGGACTTCAATGACACTAGAAGAGGGAGTGAGGCTGATAAACCTAGGCAACTCTGCCTCATTTATATCCAATTCACTCTCGAATCGACATCACCTTGTGATATCATTGGTCCTCTTCAAAATCAAAGGACAAACAACAACAACTTCCCAAAACTATATGAAGGCTAGTAAGCCTTAACTCATGTTCTTTTGACTTACTGAGGAGCTGAGAGACCTATTTTTTTTATTGGTAATTGCTAGCCTTACCAATAAATTGAATATACTTGGAATTTTGTGCCTCAGTGTACCTTAATTTCAATTGTGACAATATAAATATAAGCTGCTACTACTTCATATGTAATTATTATAATCACATTCTTCTCATCTTTTTTTTGGGTGGGAGGGGGTTCAGCCAGAAATAGTCCTGTGACCATTCGCCATTTTGCTATTATTCTTTTATATTTAATGAAACTGCAAACTACTACCTAAATAGATAAAAATGACTTTAAAGGATTGTCTAATTAAAGTACAAGGATGTAAAGCTTCCTCTATATGCTCGGTGAAAGTATCTTTGGGACTACTCCAAGAGCAGATAGGATAGTAGCTTATCCTATTCTCATAGAGTTTTGATTTCTTCTTCTAAGTTTCTAAATTTTGAAAGCCTTCCCTGCCCCCCACATACCTTAGACACTGAATATTTGGTAGGATGACCAATTCGAAACATTGTTCTCAAATTTTCATGAATTGGTGTTATATCATCTGAACAGTGGTGGGTAAGATATTTGTTTGGTACAATATTCAGTTCTAGTACAATTTAGTTGTTGAATTATCAATAAAAGATTATTATTATTATTATTATTAGGGGCAGCTGGGTGGCACAGTGGATAAAGTGCTATACCTTGAGTCAGGAAGACCTGAGTTCAAATGTGGCCCCTGACACTATACTAGTTGTGTGACCCAGGGTATATCACTTAACCTCTATTTCCCTCACTTTCCTCATCTGTGAAGTGGGGATAATAATAGCACCTATCTCCTGGGGTTGTCGTGAGGAACAAATGAGATAATTATTGCATAGAGCCTGGCATACAGTAAGCACTATATAAATGCTAATTATTATTATTGCTTTTGTGGATCTCTGCTTTCATCAGCTCCAGTAAAGAGCTCCTGGAAAGAACTCTCACTGCCAATGCAGGTGGGTTCCTTCTTAGAAAGTTGCCTGGGGGCAATATGTATCAGTGACAGGACTTGAACTCAGATCGTCCATAATGAAAGGCCATCTCTCTAGACCTTACACCATGCTGGCTCTAATGACTATTATTCATGTTCTCCCTCTGTTCAATGATTCTTTGTGCCATGGAAATCATCCTGGGTTCTCAAAGGCTATACCAATAGATCACAAATTTTGCTGGGTCTTATCAAACTGGGTCTTATCAAACTATACTTGAGTATAGACTTGAAGACTGATTGTATGTCTGTGGTAGAGGAAACTGACAGTGAAGTGAAAGAGGTCTGGGTCAGAAGCTAGGATGACCTGAATTCAAATTCTGCCTCACTTAAATGAACCTGGGCAAGTCATTCAACCTCCGTTTGCCTCAATTTTTTCAACTCAAAATGGGGATAATAATAGCAAGTACTTCTCAAAGTTGTTGTGAAGATCAAATGAGATATTTGTAAAACTCTTAGCATAGTGCCTGGCACACAGTAGGTCCTATGTAAATGCTTATTCCTTTCTTTCCCCTCTTGTCTTAGAGCATCGTTTCATCAGAGTTGCATAGGGTTTTGCTCTGGGAGGGGTCTTTGAGATCACCACAGTGGTTAGATTTCCCTTCTAAGTCAATAAACTAGAGAAAGCTTTATTCCTTAAGTTTTTTTTTAAAATGAAAAATTTAATTTTTTGATTGCTATCCTCTTGAGTGCTCAGTGGGAGTTTTCTTGTCCCATCCCTGATCCAATCTAAAGTTCTTTGTCTACAATGTAATCTGTTGCTTTAGTTATTTTGGATTGTACCAATGGGTTCCCAGTTATGAAAGGATGGAGAACAAGGCTTGGCATGAGACAACAACTCCCTTTTGCCAGGAAAAGACATTACATACGAGTTGTCTGCCCACAAAGGAGCCTATCGTCAGATTAAATTAACGAGCTTCATGTTTTAATCATTAAGTTAATAGCATTACGTGGATCATTTTCCTCCATGTTTTAATCATTTCTATGTTTCGCTAGCTAGATCATCAACTGCTTTCATTTGAATCTTTTTTTTTCATTCCAAGAATAGCTTCTATGTTGGGCAGAAGTAATTGTTTCTAGGTACCAAGAAATTTGTTAACATTGTAGCTTCATAAACTATTGCCTGGCTTAATTTATAGCTGGTTACATAGTACTTCTTCCTCTTTCCATAAGGAAACTTTTCTGAAGGAAACTTTTCTGCTTAGGATATCAGCATGCAGGTTGTTGTTCAGTTGTGTCTGACTCATCATGACCCCATTTTGGGGAGTTTTCTTGGCAAAGACACTGGAATAGTCTTCCATTTCCTTCTCCAGCTCTTTGTTTACAGATGAGGAACTAAGGCAAACAGGGTTAAGTGACTTGTCCAGGGTCACACAACTAGTAAGTGTCCGAGGCAAGATTTAAACTCACAAAGCCCAGTACTCTGTACGCTGTACCACATAGCTGCCCCTAAGCATGCAGGGCTAATGTTCAAACAGTTAAAACTCATCAGGTTAAAGTGTGTTGGCTCAGGACAATTGAGATTTAAAATAGGGGCATATTGAAGCCAACTGGAACTGGTTTAGTTCGGGAGAGCCTATTGTTAAATTTTCAGTAAGCATTTATGCCTTGGAAATCGACAAGGCTACAGATAAAGACTTTATTGTTTTATTGATCATCTAGAGTTAAGAGAGTGGTGGAGAAAATGTTAATAATGCAAATTAAACTTAAAAGTATGCCTAGGTATATCTCTCCCCACCCCCGCCTTTGGAGAGCCCATTGTTAAACATTTACCAGAATACTTGTTTATAAACGTGTTTCTTCATGGGTCTGCAAGCAGCATATAGACCAGGTGACCTGATCATATTTGTTGGCTTTTATATAATAGTAGGAATTTATTATTATTATTTATATATTATAATAAATATAACAGGACTTTTTTCATTGATAATGTTTCTCTGCAAGTCTTATAATCATAGGCTAACAGTTCCATTAGTGTGGTCAACAGGAGAAAGAAGAAAGGAACAAGCATTCACATAACATATACTATGTGCCAGGTACCCTGCTAAGCACTTTACAAATATTATCTTAATTGGTCATAGGTCATAATGTTCTCAGATTTAGATTAATTAATTTGTAGATTTGGAAATTGGAAGGCCACAAGAGGTCATATCTAATCCAACTTCTTCATTTTACAGATGAGAAAATTGAAGCTGAGAGATTTAGCAAGTAGTCCAAGGTTGTATAGCTTGTAAAGTAGCAGTGGCTGGAGCTTGTATTTAAACCTGTCTGCTGACTGGAATGGCAAATATTGCTTCTACTATCCGTTCTTTTTTGTAAAAGCAGAAAGGGACACAGCTCACAAACTTTATTTTCAAATATATTTGAATTTCAGAAGGTAGAATAAGCATTTTAAGCTCTATCTTCCCCATATATCATCTCAGTCAGGCTATGTCTATATTGAAATCAGAATACCCAGTTGAAAAGTTTAATAAAAAAAAAACCGCAGCCAACTGGTTCTTTCATCTGTGTGATAAAAACAATGGGCTCAAATAATTTTTCACTGAATTTAATAATTGATGGGTCACTTTTTTGGTTGTATAGATTATCCCTGTCATGGTTCTGCTCTGGTCCAATGGAGTACTTAAAAGTTTGAAGCCTCAAAAATATTTAAAAATAAAAACATTTAAATAACCCCAGGCAAAAATAGTCTCCAATGTGACTTAAAAGCAATTTATAGGAAGATAAAGCCACCACAGGCAGGTAAGAGACAGCAGAAAAAGGGTGAAAAAGAATAGGAAAAGAATTTTCTTGGGTCTCAGAGTACCTTGTCACAGTCCTAGAGCTGACTTTAGATCCTCTTTGCCCAAAAGACTCACATCTGGGTCATATAATCTCCCTGGGGGCAAAAAGTTAACTCAAACTGTCTTAGTTCTTCTCCATAGCTTCTGTGCTCACAGCATCGTTATTGGTATTGTAAGAGTGTGGGGGATTAACTTTAGTGCCCCCCTCCAGGTTCCTCCAGTGTCCTAGCCCAAGACATACACGAAGATACAGCATTTCTTCCTTATTTTCTGATTTCTGTTCTCTTCAGTCAGATCCCTATTGTGCTTTCATCAATGGCTTTAATATGTGGGACAGAGAAATTTCAAGTGATGCATTTAAACCGAAAGTGACTTTAGTTACTTTACTCAACAATAATCTGTGAATAGTAGTAGCTGCCCTGGGGGACCCAATTGGTCAGTTCTATTTGGGCAATGCTGCTCTTTTCTTCCTTCCTTCCTTCCTTCCTTCCTTCCTTCCTTCCTTCCTTCCTTCCTTCCTTCCTTCCTTCCTTCCTTCCCTCCCTCCTTCCTTCCCTCTTTCCTTTCTTCTTCCCTTTCTCTGTTTACATGGGGAATCGCACTCTTATATGTGGGTGCTCTGCCCAAAGGAATATACATTTTGATTGCTTAAACCTTGTAAGATATCTTGGGGTTTGGGGGCTAGATTTTTTTCTCTTCCCTACTTACTTATTCTATCTTAAAAACTGGAACAATTAACTCTTCTTTCTCATATAGTTACATTTAGGATTTTTTGAAATAGAGCTCTGAAAATCCAGGCTTTGATAAAGCCCACTGGGATTCAAATAGAGCTACTTGACTATGCCTTTAAACCTAAATCACTCTGGCTCTCAATGATTGGCCAATAATAGGTCAAGGCCCAGGCCTTGGTCATTGTTTGGGTTTTGATGGCTCAGAGTGAGTGTAAATAGCAATTGTTTCTGTTCTGCCCAGAAATCTGCCCAGAGTCTTTCCCTCCTAGATTGATTTATTTTTTATTTTGAGTAGGCAAATTAGGCCATCTTTTGCCTCATTTTTTACCTATCCTTAAATCACTGAATAGGTGTTGCTTCAGACAAACTGAGACCTGGAAAAGACCTTAGCTTAAAAAGGCCAACATCTCCCATTGCATCTGGGCTATCTCCATTCATCCTGACCTATGTTTTGCCACCGGACCCAGATGACTCTGGAAGAGAGAGTAAGGCTGGTAACTTTGCACAGCCCTCCCTCACTTAAATTCAATTCACCTGCAAGTCAAGACATCGCCCTCCTGATGTCATTGGTCCTCTTTGAGGATGAACAACAACAAACAATGACCTTGTAACCTCACTTTCTAATTTTTTACCTTTTTTTTCCTCCCTCTTTCCTTCTCTCCCTTCCTTTTCACATTCCTTCCTTCTACTCATTTCCTTCCTTCCTTCCTTCCTTCTTTCCCTCCTTCCTTCCTTCCTCCTTCCTTCCTTCCTTCCTTCCTTCCTTCCTTCCTTCCTTCCTTCCTTCCTTCCTTCCTTCCTTCCTTCCTTCCTTCCTTCCTTCCTTCCTTTCCTCCTCCCAAAATTCATAACCTTATGTTATGAACTTTAAGTTGTGACCTCCAAGAAAGCATTGTTTGACGTCTTTTTTGCAAGTCTTTCTCAAAACTCTCCAAACTAACTTGTGAGCCTCCCTGTTAGTCAATACTTTCCTACGTCCTAAGTATGGGTGTCCTTAAGACTAACCATTTCTACTTTATTTTTTCTCCTCAGTGCTTTCCCTTCTTGCCATAAGATCACCTTGTTCTTGTCAGCCACTGGAAAGATTTTCCTTTTACAAAGTAAGGGGTCATCAGTTTTGAAAAAAAAGGTAAAATTATTCTCATTCTCCTTTACAAATGAGGATCCCATTTCAACATCTGTTGTGTTTTCACTTCTGATATAGGAATATTTTCTTGCCCAGGAGAAACAGTGCCTTTTAATGCCCAGCATATTTTCCATTCTTGCAATCGTCTTTAAGTGATATTTGAAAATTTGTATTTATCCTAAAGTTTTGCTTTGAGATTTTGGACATCGTTTCTATTCAAATGCAGGCTTTGGAGATATATTGATAACCTATACAGAGACTGTTTCGCCACTGTCCTTGTATGCCCAGTGTCCACCACAGTGCCCACCACGTGGTAGGCACTTTAATACTTGAGGATTGATTGGTTACTTTGAGGAAATGGACCGAATGTACGTACAGTACATAGTAGTTTTGTTGGAAAAATCCAATATGTTATTATAAAGTAAGGGGTTTCAACCCCAAGGGATCCAGGGGTAAATTTCAGAGGTTTGGTGAAGTTTTTTTTTTAATGTTCATAACTGTATTTCAATATAATTGGTTGACTTTGTAATCCTGTATATTTTGTTTAATGCATTTAAAGAGACTATTCTGAGAAGGTCTCACCAGAATGCCAAAAGGGATTTATGGTCAACTAACATTAAGTGCCTACTCTGTTCCAGGTACTATTCTAAGAGCTGAAGATTTTAAAAAAAAGACAGTCTCTGCCATCGAAAAGCTTACAGTCCAATAAAGACAACATGCAAACAGCTACATACAAACAAGAAATCTAAAGGATTAAATGGTGATAAAATAGCAGAAAAGAAAAGGTCAAGAACCCCATATAAGAATTTAGAGAGAAGTCCAATAAACTATTTATCTCCCTTTGCTTTTGGATGGAATTGTCTCTGCAATGCAGGTTAAATAACCGTCAATAGAGGGCAGCAGAGGATGACAAAGTAATTATTGACATATTCGGTTTGTTTTTCCCAGCCTGGATTTACTGATTTTTTTGTTGTTGTTGTTGGTGGTGGTGGTGCTTAATATACTTTGAACATTATCCTTTCATCTTGTAAAACGAAGAAGCTGCCCGTGTGGGTGACGCTCTGTGGGAGACTCAAAGCTATCCCTTCCTAGGGACCTCAGTTTGGGGAGCCCAGAGCTGGTTATTTTCTGTGCTAAGGAAGGGGGATGGAGGCTGGGGTGGGGTGGGGAAGGGGAGAGGGCAGCTGAAGTAGGAAGAGGAGGGGAAAGCACCTCAGGTGGGAGTCACATTCATTTGCAGAAAGACTGGGGCCAAATGTTTCCTAGCCCTGACTGGCAAGAACATTCATCGTTCACGTCCCTTCTTGGCAGCTCCCATCTGGTTGCAATGGGTACCAGAACTAAGTTTACTCAGTCTGGGTCAAAAAAAATATCCTAGATCTCTAGACCAAAGTGTCACGTGCGAAAACCATTCATACTCATGTTGGGCAGTGGTATGTGAGCCAGGAACTTGGGCACAAGCCACTGGATTGTTGGGTGACCTTTGGCTAGTCTGCACCTCTGTACCCAAATCATCAGTTATCTTTCTGCAAATCTGGAACTCTATGGCATTTCAAAAGGATAGAGGTAGAGACTGGACCTGTGATCTCTTCCCAAGTGAGGAAATTCCCTTTACCAGTGCAGGTAAACACCTTTTCTGCAAATTATAGTCTTTGAGAGCTTTCCAGAGCACTGAGAGAGATTTGTCCAGGGCCACACAATGTAAGTCAGAGCTTTCCATCTACCTCTTGTGAGTTCAAGAAGGACCTTGAGATCCTTTGAGATCCTGGGTTTTTCAAGGAAATGACAAGTTCCTTTGGGTATCTTGGTGGTTCACTGCTTCCTGTTCTCTTGGCCCCTTTGACACACCATCATATCTTGTGACCAAATCTAGGAGAATACTAGGAAAGAGAAGGTCTTTTTAATGTCCCTCATCAGAAATGCTGCTAAAAATCATCTATGGGGCTGGTTACAAAGGGATTTTTTTTTGTTTTGCCTTAGGGCCTCCTAGGATCATTTGGTCTTCTGGGATCTAAAGGGACATTTTTTTTTGTTTGTTTTAAATAAAACTTAAAAAAAATTAACAATAGAATTTATTTCCTTCCCAGCCCACTCTCACCATTAAAAAGAGTAAAAGTGGGGAGAGGAACCCTGGTAACAAATACACATACTTAAGCAAATGTATTCCTTCCTTGGCCATGTATATCTTGTTCTGCACCTTGAATTCATTGTCTTTCTAGGATAAAACTGTTCTTCTGCTCACTTCACCCTGCATCAACTCATACAAGTCTTTCCAGGTTTACTGAAACCACTCCTAAGATGCCACTTGCAATATAACTCACTAGTTCAAAACTGAAATAAACATTCGCCTCCAACATGAATCTCTGACTCTCTGTATTTCTGTCTCTGTCTCTCTGAGTCTGTCCTCTCTCTCTCTCTCTCTCTTTCTCTCTCTCTGTCTCTCTCTGTCTCTCTGTCTCTGTCTCTCCCCTTCCCTCCCGCTACTCCTCTCTTTCTTTCTTTCTTCTCTCTCCCTCCCTCCCCTCCTCCACAGATGTATCAGTTCTGCCAGATCCCAGGGGATGTCATTTCCACTTGCTTGGTAAATAATTAGCCAGGCTGCCTTTGGCTATAGAAAGGATTATGAATATTTTAAGTACTACAAGTGACTGGAACCACTTCTATTTGGTTTCATCTACTCCTGAAATGCTTTTGGTGGAAACTTACCTCTAAGTAGGAAAACACCCCTCGGGCAGATAAATGTTCCAGGTGCAAGAAGAATACAGAACTGTTTATATTGGAGCTGTTGATGGGCATTCAGAACTGGCATTAAGATAAAGGTGCCCTAGGAAAAGAAATCAGAGAAATGTAGTGAATAAGCAAAATGTCAAAAGAACTACAACAACCTTTTTCTTCAGACCCTCTTCTTTCTCGGCTCTACCATGATTTAGAGGGGTCCATTCTAGCTCAACAGGATGTAGGTTATTTCCCTTTCATTCAGCTGTTGAGACAAATTTCCAAGGTACCAGGTATCTCTTTCCATTCTGCAGATTTAGAAGTGTTTGTAAAGGAGTTGGGCTACTGTGCCCCAAAGAAGGGGAGAGACTTAAAGGAATGCCCAAGAATTCAGAGCAATGACAAAGGAACCATGGAAGGACCCCACCAGAGTGTTCTTGAATCTTAGACATCATGGGCTTTGGACTGTGGCAGCCTATAAAGGTGATTCAACAACAGTCCTATGGAAAAGTGATTCCTTGGATTTCATATCACCATCTTTGATTCTCTGAGGATCGTTCCTTCCAGCTGGTGTGGGAGTGTACCCAAGCCTTGTTTCTTCCACCACAGCAGAGGGTTAACCTCCACCACTGGGCCAGAAGCTAATTTCTCCAAAATCAGGACCACAAACTGATCCCTAAGCTTGAGTTAGAAGTCAGCTCCCCATAGGAGTTGCTCCAAATACCAGGACAACTCATTTCCTGGAGGAGCCTAGGGATTAGTACCCCAGAATCAAGTTCAGGTCAAGGGTATTGCAGGTCTCTATTAGGTTCACTGATTGGTTTCACACCACCTATATCATAGACGAGTAGGTACCAGTTAGTGAAGCTGAATTGGGGCAAGGAGATTTCTAGCATGGCAAGCACAATAGGTCCCAGAAATTTGAAGAAAGAGGTATGAAACAGGAGAAGATGGGGGGTTGGCACAGAAGCATCATGTCTCAAGAAAGAGTAACTTTGATGCCATACTCAGGTATAGAAATCTAACTTACCCTGTAGGAAGTAGGAGGGGAAAGGGGAAAGAAAAGGGAGGGGGCTGATAGAAGGCAGGGCAGATTGAGGGAGGGAATGGTCAAAAACAAAATTCTAGTGAGCAGGGAAAGGGAGTATGAAGAGAGAAAAGCATAAACAGGTTGGCAGGGATAGGATGGAGACAAAGACACAGATAGTAATCATAACTGTCAATGTGAATGAGATAAACACTCCAATAAACAGAAGTGGAATACTATTGCGCTATAAGAAATGATGAGCAGGCAGATTTTAGAAAAACCTGGAAAGACTTACATGAACTGATGCTGAGTGAAGTGAGCAGAACCAGGAAAACATTATACATATTAATGGCCACATTGTGGGGTGACCAACTTTGATAGATTTAGCTCTTCTCATCAATGCAAGGATCTAAGACAACTCCAAGACTCATGATGGAAAATGCCATCCACATGCAAAGAAATATGGAGTCTGAATGCAGATGGAAACATACTATTTGATCTCTTTTTTGGTTGTTTTATTTTGTTTCTTCTTTCTCGTGGTTCCTCCCGCTGGTTCTAATTCTTCTTTATAACATGACTAATTTGAAAATATGTTTAATATGGATGCATATGTAGAGCTTATATCAGATTGCATGCTGTCTTGGGCAAAGGGGAGGGGAGAGAGAGGGAGAAAATTAAAAACTCAAAATCTCATGGAAGTGAATGTTGAAAACTAAAAATAAATAAATTAATAAAAAAAGAAAGACTAGCTTCCTCTCACACACCCCCAAAACAAATCAAAACAAAACCCAGAGTATAGTTGTGGTCATCTTACTGTTGTTTTTTATTACTACACCAGCCCTTTAGGAAGAATTTCTAGAAGCAACAGACTTTTGGTCCCTTCGTCATCTAGAATAATGAATGTACAAAGATTGCCAAACGATCTCGGAAAAAAACTGGGCAAATACCTAATTGTGCTCAGGGGAGGTGCGCAGCCATTTATAGGGGTAGGACCTCCTGAGCTTCAGAGGGAAAAGAAATCTTTCTCTACCATCCCCAATATTTGCATTCAACAGTTCCCATTGAATTATCAAACACACACACACACACACACACAGAGTACCCCCACAAAGTCTGATGTCCTAGGCATTCTTCTAACTACGCAGCACTAGAGAAGGGTTCCATCCCTGCTCTGCCTCTAGCTACAAGAAAGGGCAGAGTCACACCTTGGTTCCCATCTCCGTTCTTGGAGATATCTCTTTTACTACATTCTGTTCTCTAGCAATCTTGTTGTTTTGGCCAGAAACCGTGAGAGTCTAATATCACAGTCCTCTTCAAGAACAACAAGATAAACAACAACCTCTGTGACTAGTAGTAGTAGCTGCCTCAGTTGGGCAACACAGATCTTCCTTCCTTCCTTCCTTCCTTCCTTCCTTCCTTCCTTCCTTCCTTCCTTCCTTCCTTCCTTCCTTCCTTCCTTCCTTCCTTCCTTCCTTCCTTCCTTCTTTCCTTCCTTCCTTTTTTCCTTCTTTCCTTTTTTCCTTCTTTCCTTTTTTCCTTCCTTCCTTCCTTCCTTCCTTCCTTCCTTCCTTCCTTCCTTCCTTCCTTCCTTCCTTCCTTCCTTCCTTCTTTCCCTCCTTCCCTCCTCCCTCCCTC
>CM053623.1:281845454-281889430 GCA_028646595.1 Phalanger gymnotis
CTTCCTTGCTTCCTTCCTTCCTTCCTTCCCTCCCTCCCTCCTTTTCCTTCCTTCCTTCCTTCTTTCCTTCCTTCCTTCCTTCCTTCCTTCCTTCCTTCCTTCCTTCCTTCCTTCCTTCCTTCCTTCCTTCCTTCCTTCCTTTCTTCTTCCCTTCCTCCCCTCACCTTTTTCTTTCCTTTCCCTCTCTCCACATAGGTTATCATACCCTTACCTGCAGATTCTCTACCCAAAGGAATATGAATTTTGGAATCTGAAGATTTTTTCTTAATGACCTTGCCTTAAACAGAAATCATTCTGGCTCTCAGGGATTGACCAACAATAGGTCCCAGGCCAAGCCCTACTTGGTAATTGTTTGAGTTTTGATGGTTCCAAGAGAGTGTAAATAGCAATTGTTTTTGTTTTGGCCAGAAAGCCTGAGGGTCTTCCCCTCCCACACTGATTTTTGTTTTTTTTGACTAGGAAATAGAGGCCATTCTTTGCCTCATTTCTTAAGTAGCCTTAATCACTGAATGGGTGTTGCTTCAAACAGAGACCTATTAAAGACCTTAATTTTAAAAGATCAAGGTCTGTCATAGCATCCAGGGCTATCTCCAGTTGTCCTGATCTATATCTTGCCACTGGACCCAGATGATTCCAGAGGAGAGAGTGAGGCTGGTGACTTTGCACAGCCCTCCCTCACTTAAATCCAATTCACTTTAATGTCATGGCATCACCTCCCTGATGTCATGATCCTCTTTGAGAACAAAGGACAAACAACAACAAAGGCAGAGACAGTTGAAATTTTGGCCAAGCCCCTGAAACACTGAGCTTAGATTTCTCAGGCTGTTGAATGCCACTTGCTGTTCAAAGTTCCTTACCACTTGCTTAACAGGGATTTTGAAGATTTATGAGTTAAAGTGTGAAAAGTATTTTGAATTCCTAGTGAAGGGACCTTGGCAAGTTTGACAGCCAGTTTCCATGAATATTTCTGGCTGATTTAATGTCACCATAAACAGTGCAAAGTATCATTTTTAGCACATAAAATCTTGCTCATTGATCAACTGGATAGCAACATCAAGCCAGAGATGACACCTATAAACTCCCCAACGGCATCTACCAGTATCATGGAGGGTTTCTCCACAAATTCTAAATAGAAGAGGGATTCCATTTCCAAGTGAGGTTCTCCATATGTAACTGTTTGTGAATGACATTGTACAAATTGCATTAAGTCCCAGAATGGGCATCTTTAATCAAACCTTTGATTACTTAGAAGAGATTGTTCTAGTCATCCACACCAGAAAAACAAAGCTGATAAAGAATAATTGTTATCCACTTACCTTGGGCAGGAGATACAGAAGGATAATAAGTTGGGTCCAAAATTGGTGAGGAAGAGATTAAAGCGTATAGCGTTTAAGAAACTGCATAAAGCTTTCAGGGACTCCAAGCTGCTAGTGGCTACAAAAGTCCATCTTTTAAATGCCAGTATTATTCTACCGATATTATGTGAAACATGAGAAACACTATTGTCATAACATACTCAAAATGGCTGGTAACCCAGAGGACAATGGAAAAGCACCTCGTAGGTCTAGTCACAATTCAGCCTAATTTGATCATTTGAGAAGTGGCACAAAACCATAATAAAGGATGTATAAAATGGGTGGATGAGGAGGCAGGCTAGCCAGGTATCAGGAATGAGGGATAAAATGTAGATAGCCCAAGTAGTGCACTGGTATTCATGGAACACTAAGAAAGCCAGAAGAAGGCTTCCAGATCATTGAGTAGATTCTCTATGAAGAATTTTTTGAAAAAAATGCATCATTGTTGCTCTTTTAAAAAATTTAATATTTTATTTTTATCCCAATTGCATGTAAAAAAATTAACATTTGTTTTTTAAAATTTCTGATTTCCAAATTCTTTTCCATTCTCTCTCTATACCCTTCTCTTATTGAGAAGGTAAGCAATTTGATAGGTTATATATGTCCAGTCATGCAAACATATTTCTATGTCAAGTTGTAAAAGAAAACACAGACAAAAAACCCTCAAGAAAAATAAAGAAAGTAAAGAAAAGTGTGCTTCAATCTGCATTTACACTCCATCAATTCTTTCACTGGATATGGATAACATCTTTCATCATAGATCCTTCAGAATCGTCTGGGATCATTGTATTTCAGAGAATAGCTAAGTCATTCACGGTGTTCATCATACAATATTGCTGTTGCTGTATATAATGTTCTCCTAGTTCTGTTCATTTCGCTTTGCATCAGTTCATGTTAAGTCTTTCCAAGTTTTTCTGGGAGCATCTTGCTCATCATTTCTTATAGCACAATAGTATTCCAGCACAATCATGTACAACAACTTGTTCAGCCATTCCCCAATTGATGGGCATTCCCTCAATTTCTAATTTTTTTGCCACCATTAAAAGAGCTGCTATAAATATTTTTTATACATATAGGTCCTTTTCTTTTTTTGTTTTTTATGTCTTTGGGATACAGACCTAGTTGTGATATTGTTGGGTATGCATGGTTTTAGAGCTCTTTGGGCATAGTTCCAAATTTCTCTAGAGGATGTTTGAATATAACTTCACTAACAGTGCATTAGAGTCTTGATTTTCCCATATTCCACCCAACATTTTTCATTTTCCTTTTCTGTCATATTAGCCAATCTGATAGGTGTGAGTTGGTCCTTTGAACTGCTTTTATTTGCATTTCTCTAATCAATAGTGATGTGGAGCATTTTTTTTTCATATGACTTGCTTTGATTGATTGCCTTATATGAAAACTGCCTGTTCATATCCTTTGACTATTTATCAATTAAAGAATGGCTCTTATTTCTATAAATTTGACCCAGTTCTCTATATATTTGAGAATTGAGGTTTTTATCAGAGAAACTTGCTTCAAAATTTTTTTCATAGTTATATTTACTATGTATTTCCCTCTATCCTATTTCCCCCTGTTTATCCTGCTCTCTCTCCTTTCAGCCTGTCCATTCTCAAAAGTGTTTTGCTTCTGACTTTTACTTCCCCCAATCCATTCTCCCTTCTGTCAATGCACTGCCCTCTCCCCACCCCCACTCCATCCCTTTCCCCTTCTGCTTCTACTTTTCAATTTATTTTATTATTTATTTAATCTTTTAGTTTTCAACATTGATTTCCACAAGATTTTGAGTTACAAATTTTCTCCCCATTTCTACCCTCTCCCCACTCCAAGGTGGCATATATTCTGATTGCCCCATTCCTCAGTCAGCCTTCCCTTCTGTCACCACCCTCTTCTACTTTCTTTTATGGTAAGATAGATTTCTATGCCCAAGTGAGTGTATATGTTATTTCCCTCTTTGAGCCAGTTCTGATGAGAGTAAGGTTCACATGTTCCCCCCCCCATTTCCTCTTTCACTGTCAAAGCTTGTTTGTACCTCTTTTATGTCAGCTAATGTACCCTACTCTACCTCCCTTTCCCCTTCTCCCAGTGCATTCCTCTTTCTTACCCTTTAATTTTGTTTTTTTTAAAGGTAATCATCCCATCATATTTAACTCATATCCATGCCCTCTGTCTATGTATACTCCTTCAAACTCCTCTAATAATGAGAAAATTTTTAGGAGTTCCAAGTATTTTCCCACGTAGGAGAGTAGATAGTTTAACCTTATTGAATCCCTTATAATTTTTCTTGCTGTTTACCTTTTTATGCTTCTCTTGAGTCTTGTATTTGAAAGTCAAATTTTCTGTCCAGCTCTGGTCTTTTCATTAGGAATGCTTGAAAATCTTCTACTTCACTGAATATTCATTTTTCCCCTGAAAGATTATACTCAGTTTTGCTGGGTAGGTGATTCTTCAACATTGGTCATTTCTGGTAGGTGTAGGGTGGTACCTCAGTGTTGTTTTAATTTGCATTTCTCCAATCAATAGTGATTTAGAACATTTTTTTTCACATGACTATAGATAGCTTTGCTTTCTTCTTCTGAAAACTGCCTGTTCAAATCCTTTGACCATTTATCAATTGGGGAATGTCTCTTATTTTAAAAATTTGACTCAGTTCCCTATGTATTTGAGAAATGAGGACTTTAATAGAGAAATTTGCTGTAAATTTTTTTATATTACTAAATTGTCTATGGTACCTTTTAGCAAAATGTTGTTTCCCTGATCTAATTTTGGTTTTGATTTGTCTGAGATCATGGTTGTCACCCCTGCCTTTTTTATTTCAGCTGAAGCACATTAGATTCTGCTCCAGCCCTTTATTTTAACTTTATGTATATCTTTCTGTTTCATCCTGTGTCTCTTATAAACAGCATATTGTTGTATTTTGGCTTCCAATCCATTCTGCTATCTGCTTCCATTTTATGGGTGAGTTTAATCTATTCACATTTACAGTTATGATTACTAACTGTATTTCCCTCCATCCTATTTTCTTTTGTTTCTTCTCTTTTTTCTTCCTGTCTGTCCTCAAAAGTCTGTTTTGCTAATGACCACTGCCTCCCTTAATCACTCCTCCCTTTTATCATCTCCTTTTCTTTCTTACATCTCTTATCCCCTTTCTCTCCTATTTCCTTATTGGGCAAAAGAAATTTTATACATATTCTTTTCTCTTTGAACCAATTTTAATGAGTGTGAGGTTCAAGTATTGTCCACCATCTCTCCATTCTCCCCGCCCCCACCACCACCACTGTAAAAGCTCTTCCTTGTGTGAGGGGATTAGTGATCAGAGAGGTATATTTGATTCTGGAAAGTTACAAGGATTATACATGATGTCATAAGGGAAAAGATTGACACATATTTTCTATGAGTAGTGGCAGAGCTGATTTGATTATAGCTGAAGAACTTGAAGGAGGGGGTCAGTATGGAGGTCACTTGTAGGATGACAAGACAGAGTGGGTCTAGATAGAGTGAGTGATTGAGGCAACCACCAATTAAGGCATCAAAGCCCCAGAGTGGGAGTTTCTGGAGGTGAAAGGGTTAATTCCTGTAGGGCATGGTTTCCTGTCTGGGCAACATAGCAACTGGCAAGAAGATGGTGAGAGAGTGATATGAATAAAATAGTTCTCAAAAATGAATCACTAAGTATTAACAAACATATGAAAGATTGCTCCAAATCACTAAAGAGAAATGCAAATTAAAACAACTTTGAGGTTTTACCACACACCCAGCAAACTGGCAAACATGAGAAAAGATGAAAATAGCCAGTGTTGGAAAGACTGGAGGGAAACCGACACACTATTATATTGTTGATGGAGTTTTGAATTGCTCCAGTTGTTCTGATACATGAATCAAAATTATTTAAGAAGAGTGACTACTGGTTATACCTTGTGACTAAGGGATCTGTCTTCTGGACATAGTGTTCCAAGGATGCAAAAGACAGAAAGAAAGGTACCATATAAGTTATCCATAGAACAATTTTTGTAGTAGCAAAGAACTGGAATAGGGCAGATACTTATTACTTGAGGAATGGTCAAACTGTAATATTGGAATGTAATGGAATATTATTTTTAATTTTTTTCCAACAAAAATTATTTTCTTTCCCTCTCACTTTTCCCCTTTTTCTCCATCACCTACCTCTCTCACCTACTATCACTGACATCAGAGGGAAAATATTCTTGTAAGAAACATGTATAATCAAACAAAAAAAATTCTCATTCATCATGTCCAAAAGTCTACACTTAAAGTCTATTACCTTTCTCTCAGGAGATAGGTTGCATATTTTAGTATAGGTCATTGCATTTACTAGATTTCTAAAGTCTTTCAAGGTACCTTGTTTTCACAATGTTGTGGTTATTGTATGAATTTTTGTCCTGGTTCTGTTCATTTCACTTTGGATCAGTTCATATAAGTCTTCCTCGGTTTCTCTGAAGTTGTCACCTTCATCATTTCTTATATCAAAATAGCGTTCTACTATAATATGTTTAGCCATTCTCTAATTGATGTTTTCATTATTGTTCAGTCATTTTTCAGTCGTGTCTGACTCTTTTTTTTTTTTTTTTGTTTTCTTGTTAAAGATACTGGTTTGCCATTTCCTTCTCCAGCTCATTTACAGATGAGGAAAGCAAAGCAGACAGGGTAAGTGATTTGCCCAGGATCACACAGCTAATCAGTGTCTGAGGCTGGATTTGAAATCAAGTCTTCCTGACTCTAGGCTGGGCACTCTATCCATTGTGACATCTAGCTGCTCAATCCCTAATTGATGCCCCCACCTTTAAGATCCAATTATTTGCCACCAAGGTAGGAAATGCTATAAATTGTTTTTTGTACAAATGGGTCCTTTTCCTTCTTTCTTTGGTTTCCTTGGGGTATGTCTCGTGGTGACATCACTGGTTCCAGTAACATGCACAATTTACTAATTTTTTGTATATAATAGAATATTTTTGTGTTGTCAGAAAAGAAAAAAATATTAGGTAACTAGAGAAACAAGGAAGGCTGGTATGAACTGAGGCAGAAAGAAGTAAAAAGAACCAAGGGGGAAAATACATATAATATATATGTATGTGCGCATACATATATATTATATATACACATACACATATATACATATATGCACACATACATCCGCACATACACCATGAATACAATAATGTGAACGGTGGTTGATTGTTGTCCTTTGTTCTCAAAAAGGACCAAAATGACAACACTATTTTGAGATCAAGGTATACTGGGTCTGACTGTGGCTGCTCAGACCAATGTGAACTTGGAAGGCTCTACTGCAACTTGGGCACGAATAGTTCATATGACCTTTTGGAGTGGAGATGTCTCTAAATTTTTGCATCTTACATTTCTTTTGAGCTACTTCAACTCTGCTTTGCTCTTAGAGCACCTTCTTTGACTAGGGCATGCCATGCTGTGTGGTCCTGTGTCAGTATCTCCCTTGTTTCACAAACACTTCCAAAGTTCTTCAGAGAGACCTTGAGAGTGTCCTTGTATTGCTTCTTCTGACCACCATGTGAGTGCTTGCCTTGTGTGACTTCTCTGTCAAATAGTCTTTTAGGCAAACATACTTTTGGCATTTGAACAGTGTGGCCAGCCCATCAGAGTCGCCCTCTCTGCAGTAGAGTTTGAATGCCTGGCAGTTGAACCAGAGAGAGCACCTAAGTGTCCTCCTGCCAGGTGATCTTTAGAATCTTCCTAAGACAATTCAAATGGAAGCGATTCAGTTTCCTAGCATGGTGCTGGCCTTCAGGTTTTACAGGCATACAGCAATGAGGGCAGCACAATGGCTCTGTAGACATTCAGTTTGGCAGGCAGCCTAATAACTTTTCTTTACCATGCTTTCCTTTGGAGCCTCCCAAACATGGAGCTAGCTCTGGCAATGTGTGCATCAACCTCATCATCTATGTGTACATCCCTGGAAAACAGTTTCCAAGGTACCTGCCAAGATAAATGGATAAATTTTTTTTTAATTTGCTGTAACCCATGGTTCCACGTATGGATGATGTGGTGCTGGTTGGTGGAGAACCTGTTTTCTTGTTCTTAATTGTTAGGCCAAAATTAGCACAAGCAGCAGAGAATTGATCAATACTTGTTGCATCTCATCCTCAGAGGCTGCACTAAGCACACAATCACCTGTGAACAAAAAGTCATGTACCAGCTTTCCCTCCACATTGGTCTTGGCTTGTAGCTGTTTCAAGTTAAGTTGAATGCTGTGTAACTGTAATGACCTGAATTGGCTTTAGAGAAGAAGTAAGGAAATTTACCCCTCACCCTTGGTTGGAGAAGTGGGGAGCTACAAGGGTGGCATAGTACATTTACTATCAGATGGTATTGATATGTCTGTTGAATTTACTTTCAGTCTTTGTTACAAGGGAAGTATCTGGAGTACATCTAGAAATGACTATGATGTAAAAACCGAAGGTATCAACAAAACAAATAAACAAAAAATATAAGTGCCTACTATGTGCCAGGCCAAGGAAGTGAAGCCATGACAAGCAAGTAAATTGGATTTGAGTGAGGGAGGGCTGTGCAAAATTATCAGCTTCACTTTCTCCTCCAGAGCCATCTGGGTCCAGTGGCCAGATATAGGTTAGGATAGCTGGAGATGGCCCAGAGTGCAGTGGGGAATCTTGGTCTTTTCAAGCTAAGGTCTTTAACAGGTCTCCAACAAAATATTAAAAGGTAAACATGAAGGTGACTTGACCTCAAAATAAATTTCCCAAAGCCCTGTTCACCAAGTTGCAATCAGTGGACACCTTCTACTCTCTATAGGGTAGACAGGACAGCTCTGACCTTCCAAGGCAAGGAGGAGTTCTGGTAACCTGTAGATGTGGAATAATGAAAACTGTCCAGAGGAGACTTCATGTCCAGATAGTAATGTGATACATATGGTATAAGATGCTTGCCTTTTCAAATCTTCTTTTCTTTAATAGAGGGTTTGGATGGTGAGAGGAAATTGTTAAGGGGATATCCTTTAACATAATATTACAATCAATAATGATAATAATATTATAATAAACATAATATTATGGCTTCCTTCTTTTCTGAGATGAGTTGAATCCAGTCAGCATTAGCAGTGACCAAGAGTCATTGCCATCTGCCAGTTGTGGGTGGCCTAAACTGATGGTCTCAGTTCTATTCCCAGTGGACAGGTAACTTGCATCAGAAAAACCAACCACCACATCTGGAACTCATTGGTAGACTCAGCGGAGAGTAGCCAAAAATGAAATCAGTTACAGAGACAAAATTCTCAGCTTGGTCTGGGATTTCTGGGTCAAGCCTGTGACATATTGAGGGAACGAGTAAGAGGAGGTTTCCAGTGGCATTGTCCAACTAAACATACTACTTCAGAGGACTAATATTCCCAAAATAAACCTTCTCCAATCCCATTCCACACCCCATCTTCTAACCTACCCATTTTTCTAGTTAGTCATATATTCAAAGTTGCTTGCTGTTTTGATACATGAATTTAGGGAAGGGCTAGACCTCAGGAAAAGGAAGGCCAGAGGTTTATAGAAATACTTGTTATTTTAAAAAGGAATTAACACTGTGAAGAAGAGAATGAATCCCTTTACAGGTAGACAAAAGTCTTACTTCTCCCTTAGGTATGTGAAGATGGCTGAGGGAATGAGGATGGGAAGAAGAAAAGAATAGTTGGAAACATCCGGAAATCATTTTAGTGTTAGTGAAGCATAGTGCATCCATCTATTTTGGGTTTTGATATTTTTGATATATTTTGATATATTTGATAAATATGCAAATGATGTCTTTATTCATCTTAATTTTTAGCTCACATTTATATAGTACTTTGCAGTTTACAAAGTCCTCATATGGTGCTTAGAAATGGTTTACATACTTTTGTAGCAGAGATCAGACAGAGATGCAAATCAATTAATCAATAAGCGTTAATTAAACTCAGCTTAAGCTTAGTTTCCAATGCGAGGAGACAACAGTATATGCAAAATACTGTAGAGTGTATATATAAGGCAACCTTAGAGGAGAAGGCACTAGAAGCTGCAGGAGGAAAGGCAGCAAAGGTCTCTTGCAGAAGGCTAGATAACTGGACCATAGTTGGATGATAGGCCAGTATGGTTGGATGTAGAGGGAAGTAACATATAAGAAGACTAGGAAGATAAGAAAAGGCCAGGTTGTGAAGAGTTTTAAATGGCAAAAAAAAAAAAAAAAAAAGAGTTTATAGGTAGTAGGGAGCCACTGTAGTTTATTTATTTGGGGGAAGAGGCGACATGGTCAGACATTTTGTTTTTTCCCTAAAACAAAATTACTTTGGCAGGTACACTTCCTAGTGTGCTATATAGTAAGCACAAGTGGCCCATCTGGAACTGTTTCCTGTGAGACATTAGACCTCAAGAATTGGGTTAATGGTGAGAGGCTGAGATTTTGAATTTCCTTCCTCTCCTGTTGTCTCCTCTGTTCTCTTTTCTCCCTCTATCTGCCTCCCTCCCCACTCTTGTCTGTCTCTCTCTTTTTTGAGACCAAATCTCCCTACTTCACACAGGATGGATGTACAGGGACCACTCACAGTACTGACCCCATTGCTAATCTTCACAGAAGTTTTGCCCTTTTCTGTTTCTGACCTAGGCTGGTTCACTACTCCTTAGGGGGCCTGTTGATTCTGGTGCCAGACTTAGTGCTGACACTTAGTCTGCTTTAACCTTGTGGCAGTTCCGAACTCCTGAATTGAAGGGGTCCACCAGCCTCTGCCTCCCCAGTAGCAGAGACTACCAGCCTAAGTCACCATGCTCCAGCTGACTTTGAATTTCTAAGGGGTGTTGTGTGTGCATCCATCCTGTGTCATCTCAAGAGGAGACAGGAAAAGAAAGAAGAGTGAAGTCATGTAAGGAGGAGAGTAAGGGGTCCATTTATGGAGCCAGGCAAAACCCAACCAAATACTGACTAGGCAAGCAGACTTACGCCTGAATTCTAAAGGGCTAACCTGGCAGAGCTTACAAGATGTTGGTCTGTCTTCTCTAGTTTTGGGGCAGGAACATGAATAAAGGGCAGCGTCTCCATATTATCTTGGGAAAACAGGACTCATTTAGGGAATGGTTGCTAAGGACCTTTCTCATGTTTGTTTTGTTTCCTTTTCTCTCCCACTTAAGGGCTTCTGCTGATTCTCTGCTGTGAATTGTCTGGGCAGAGCCAGAATTAGCATGGGGTGACCCAGACTTTGCCCCAGGCATCGACTTGGGAGAGAGAGCTTCATCCTATTTCCTGTTTCCCTAATCCTCCTGATTCACACCCACTTTCTGCCTTGTCAACCCCTGCTAATTCCTCTGCTACCTCTCCTCCTACTCCCAATCTCTATCCAGCTCACTTCTAGCTTTCTCAAGACCTCATCCTTCTCTGTTCTCCATTCCCACTGGGGCCTCTTTTCTGTTATGCAGCTTCTCACCAGTTCAAATCTTTCTCTTGCTTCTCTTTTATCTTCTGTTGTTCACTGAAACCTTGCTTTCTCCCAAAGATACCACGTCTTTGACACCCTTCCTAGGTCTAGCTTTCTACTCCCTGACCCACACAGGCAAGCAGCAGTTGGAGTTTTCTCTTTGCTCCCCACACCACTTCTAGGTTTTCCCTCTGTCACCATTGTTCAGCCACCATCTTTTGGAAACTCACTCCATGCTGGGTTCAGAGAAACCTGGGAAGACTTCTATGAACTGGCCAAGTGGAGTGAGCACAATCGGGAGAATTTCTAAAATTACCACAGCATTATAAAGAAAAACAGCTTTGAAAGGCTTAAGAATTCTGATCAAAGCAATGACCAGCAGTGATTACAGAAGACAGATAGATGAGGTAACATCCAACTCACCTCCTAAACTGAGAGGTGATGGACCCAGGGCACAGAATGATATATATACACTTTCAGATAGAATCAATGTGTGGATTTATTTTTCTCGACTATGCTTATTTTTTACAAAAGAGGGTCTTGTAAAAAAAAATTGGGAGGACATTGAAGGAGAGAGCCTAGAAAGGAAAATTTATTTTAAAAAATATAAAGAAGAGAACAGAAGTAAGTTAAGTCAAATAGAAATTGTGTTGAATTTATTATACACTTTTAAAAAGATCCCAAGCTATATGTAAAATAGAGACTTACAGTTTCATATGCAATCGCCTTTTTTCATGTTCTTTATATATGAAAAATTCATGCTTGTTGGTGTTTGGCAAGTTCAAGATAATAAAAAAAATATTTTTAAAAATGTACTCCATCTTGTCCAGATCTTTAGCACTATCACTTATGGACCCATATGTTATTCTTATTTCTCTTCAATGATTTGAGAACCTGGCTCGCAGTCTTCCTCTCCATGCTCTCTCCTCTCCCTCTTTGAACACTCTAGCCTCCTTCATCAGCCTCCTCAATGATCTCTGTTTCCAGTCTCATCTCATGCAAGTATACACAAGATCAAAATATCTTAGACCAAGGTTCTTACTCTGTGAATTTAAATATATATTTGCAATCATATATTTTATTTCTGCATTTAATATTATTTTGAGAAGGGTCTCACAGGCTTTACCAGATTGCAAAAAGAGTCTATGTACAAAACCATCAAAGAACTTCTGGGTTAGAAATTCTTTAGAGGCACGTCCTGCCTCTCCTCTGCTGAATTTGTCCCAGATGCCCAAACTCCCAGTTACTTCTTTTTGCTGAGGCTTCTGTTAGCAGTAGTATCTAAAAATATGTTTAATAGGATTATACATGCAAAGCTTATATCAGATTGCTTGCTGTCTTAGGGAGAAAAAAAATTTGAAACTCAAAATCTTATAAAAGTGAATGTTGAAAATTATCTTTTCATGTAATTGGAAAAAATAAAACTTAAAATAAATTTAAAAAGTGGAAAAGACTGGTAGTATCTGAGAATCTGTATCTGAGTTGACTTTAGAGGTCCTTAGTCTTAGACTGGGACATGGGGTCCAGTAACAATGGCATACACTTTTGAACCCAAGTCCATGAAGAGCTAGTGCTAGTTGTCATGCAGGTAGCGCTATTATCCCCATTTGATAGATGAGGGTTAAGTTCTTTGTGTTAGGTCATATGGCTATGGGTGGAAGAATTAAGATTTGAACCCCTAGTTCCATAGCAGTTTTCCTGAGAAGAGCTTCAGACAGTACATCATGTGAATTTCAAACATAGAACATTGAGATATCATAACAAATTGAAAACTATAGTAAAGGATGTGGGTAAGTGAATAAAAGTGGGGGGGCAGGGGGGAAACCATGAAGAACATAGGCAAGGGAAGGAGACAAAGCGAAAGTAGAGAGTAGTCTAATGGGAGGTGATTATTTCCTGAAATACTATGGAAGGCACTATAGGGGAAAAGATTGATGGGCTGAGTATATTTGTAGTTATAATCATTCAGTGTATGTACACAATATAGAGATTTATTTGGAGCTTTGATGTTGCTGTGATGAGTTTCATTATCCCCCCGTAGGTTGTATAGTCTTTCCTATGTGCATCAGGGTCAAAGTTATCTCTTAGGATATAGGCTTCCAGAAGATAATGGTTCCATGAAAGGAGCGGAACAAGTTATCATTTTCTTTTTCTTTTTTGGTTAATAATGATATTATAGAAGCACTGTGGGATGGTGGATTGAGAACTAGTCCGAAAGACAGGAAGACTGTGGGCAGCTATGTGGCCCAGTGAGTAGAGCACAGACCCTGGAGTCAGGAGGATGAGTTTAAATCAGACCTCAGACACTTGGCACACTTACTAGCTGTGTGACCTTGGGCAAATCACTTAACCCCAATTGCCCTGCCTTCCCCCCTCCAAGAAAAAAAAAAGGACAGGAAAACTAGCTCAAACCCATCCTCTGGCACATACTATGTGACCCTGGGCAAGCCACTTAACCTCCAAGTTCTCCAGGAATTTTCCTTTTTATTTCTTAAGATTGGGGCAATTAGGTGGTACAGTGCATAGAGTGCCAAGCCTGGAGTCAGGAAGACTCATTTTACTGAGTTCAAATCTGGCCTCAGACAAGTACTAGCTGTGTACCCTGGGCAAGTCACTTGACCCTGTTTGCCTCAGTTCCTTCATCTATAAAATGAGCTGGAGAAGGAAATGGCAAACCACTCCAGTATCTTTGCCAAGAAAACCCCAAATGAAGTCACAAAGCGTCAGATACAATTAAACAATAACAACAATTTTCTCTCCTTCCTACCCCATCCCCTACCATTTAAAAGTAAGCAAACAAACAAAAATAAAACCCTTGGAATAAGTATTTATGCTCAACCAGAACAAATTCCCTCATGGATTATGTCTCATTCTCCACCTTCAGTCCATCACCCCTGACTAGAGATGGATAACACCCTCTAATCATTGGTCTTCAAGAATCTTGGTTGAACATTGTCTTGATCAAAATTCATAAGCCTTTAAAGTCGTTTGTTTTCACAGTGTTGCTATTGTTTTTGTTTTTGTTTTTTTGCAAGGCAACCTGGTTAAGTGACTTACCCAGGGTCATGCAGCTAGTAAGTGTCAAATGTCCAAGGCCAAATTTGAACTCAGGTCCTCCTGACTCCAGGGCTGATGGCAGTGATATTATTGTATAAATTATTCTCTTTCTTCTGTTCATCTCACTCTATATATATGAGATCATACAAATCTTCCCAGGTTTCTCTGAAATCATTTCTATCATCATCATAGAGACAATGGTATTCCATCATAATCACACACCACTATTTGCCCAGTCACTTCTTGATTAATGAGCACCCCTTTGTGTCTAGTTCTTTGCACTGTGAAAAGAGCTGCAAAAATGTTTTTGTGTATTTGAGTATCCTTTTCCTCTTTCTTTCATCTCTTTGGGGTATAGACCCAGTTGTTATAGTACTAGTCAAAGGACCTGTGTTTACAGGTTAGTAACTTTTGGACCATAGTTCCAAATTGCTTTTCAGAATGGCTTCACTAACAGTGCATTAATATACTGGTTTTCCTGTAGCCTTCCATCATTGCCATTTTCCTTTTTTCAATATTGCTAACCCGATAGGTGTGAGGTAGAACCTCAGAACTGTTTTAATTCATATTTCTCTAATTATCTGTGGTTTGGAGCATTTTTATATGGTTATTAATATCTTGGATTTTTTTCCTTTGAGTCTTGTCTGTTCATATTCTCTGACCATTTATCAGTTGGTGAATGGCTCTTATATAGATTTGAAACAGTTCTTCACCTATTTTGGAAAGTAGATCTTTTTCAGTGAAATTTGCTGCAAAGATTTCCCTCGATTACCTGTTTCCCTTGTAATTTTAGCTGAATTAGTTTTAATTTGTTCAAAAACTATAAGCGTTATGTGGCTATTTCCTAGGATCCTTGTGGCATGTATATACATTGAATGAATGAACAGAATTAAAACCTTAATAAGCACCTATTGAGTGCCAACCACTTTGCAAAATGCTGGAGCACTTTGCTAAGTGTTTTGCAAGAAAATTAAGTTTCTTGGGAACAGGTACTGTGTCTTCTACTGTTTGTGAATATTCCATAATGCTTTATACAGAAAACATTTGATAAATGCAGAATGAATGGATATACACATTTGAGATAATAAGCTCCTAGAAGGAATAGATGAACGTTATTTGAAATGTTTTAACACAAAAACACACAGAGAGGGTTGGAATAAATCTCAAATAAATGACAGAGAGTTGGTTCACTATCTCCAACTATGTTTTAAAATTCAAAACTTGATTTAAATCCAGATTTCACAAGGAAAGAAACAGGAGTCCTCTGGTCTGATTCTGAGCCTGTAGTTGGAATACCTTCAATTCCTTATCTAGAAGCTTTGGGTTTTTTTTTTTTTTATAAAGATACTGTGGTCTAGTACCCTCTGCCCATCTGCTCTTTCTGACTCAATTAATCAATACGGTCAATAAATATTCAATAAACAGCTCAGTTTTGATCACTGTAATCATTCTGTGAATGCATTTGGTGGAAACTGCAGAGCTTAATGAGGTGGTTGCTAGATATTTGCCTTATTTCTTGTGAGTGCTACTGTAAAAGCTAAAACATCTTGTGTTAACAATAGCAAGTGTTAGAACCAAGACTCCAGTAAGGAGGATTTAGTTTATTCAACCAAACACATGGCGGGTTTTTATTCCCTCCCTCTTTTCCTTTGGGATAAAGATCTTTTCCTGTAGAAACTAAGGTTATGCCCCTACTTGTGAAACCCAGAGAGAGACACTTTGATGTGAAAGAGGATCCCAGCAAAGTAACGGATATAGAAACCGGTGTGGGAATAGGAGGCAGCTCCAGGAACAGGAAGAAGCATTGGTCCACTGGAGAGGTTATTTCATCCTTTCCTCTGTCTTTACCCAGTCTGTCTGATTAATTTCCTCTCATAGGTTGATGGAGGACTTGGGAAGAGAAACTCTTGCTAATAAGGTTAGATCCAAACACACTGCCTCACATTGTGAGGCAGCTAAAGCTGGATTCTCATACTAACTTTTATGAAAGTTGAATGGACAAAAAAATCTTATTTGGGTTATATTTACACAATTTGGCCTGCCTAAGTGAAAAATTCAATCAATTGACTTGGTGACACAAGAACAAATAAGTTTATGATGTGACTCATTCACCCTGACTTGACTGGTAGTTTGGGTATCATGCAAGCACAAGTCTAAAAATATCTCCAGTTAGGTTTGGTTCAATATGAGGCAATTTATCACCTCTTAAGACACTATTGCTATGCACTGAATACCGTGGTAAAACCCTCAAGGAGCTTACATTATGCAAGGGAAAAAAGATTACTATTATCAAACAGCTCACTAAAATAAGAACAATGTTATGAAAATTTCGTATAAAAATTCATATAATTTTCAAAACATAATCACCAAAAAGAATCTATAGCATCCAGAAATAATACAAGTCATGGTATCGAAGGTTGGAGTTAGCCTGGCATAGGCATGCAGTGACTCTGGTTATATGATTATTGCTATTTTCTCATTCTTCCCATCTTTATACTAGATGGGGTTTGAATAGAAATGTTGTATATCAATACAGTATTGTCAATAGAATTACTATCATTATAATCATCATCTCAATCTTTCCATCTAATTTGTTGGAAGTCAGAAAGAAATAGTCCTGGGACAAGCCACTACCCTGCCATTGTTCTTTTATGCTTAATGTCCTATGGATTAATGACATAAGTGGATAATTGCTTTCTGTAATGGAACAGATGTTCATCTGGGTCCCAATTAGTGCGAATAATAATACCCCTGAAGAAGTTGGATTATTTGAATTCATTTTGCATATTATCATTGAACTGGACCAATGACCGTATTTTACATAATTATCACTGAATAGTGAAAATTCAAATATACACGACCACTTTAGGGGATTTATTATTTGCATTAATTTCGACCTAGCTGCATTGAGATGTAAGTTTGTCTTTAGCAACTTCAGGAAAAACATCCTAGGCCCAATTCGGGCATCAAATAGGACCCAAGACAGGATGATGAGGGTGCATATACCTCATCTTGTACTTACATGATTTGGATTTAATTCTGCTTGATCTGTATATTTTGAAAGCTTTATGTTCCATGGAGCTTAGAAATTATTCATCGCTGATAGGGTAAAATTCTTCTAAAAATCTTATTCTTAATTTTTAATATATCGATCGATGTTATGCTTAGATGATTATGGGCAACATCTTTGTGTGATAATGCTCTGGTTTTAGCACAGTTTATTGGTTGGGTTCTTAAGGATATTTCGAGATCTACATTTATAGTATGGAGATTTTTCATATGTCACTCCATGAAAGATAGCAACCTTCTGATTTATATCTATATTTTTCCCTCTTAGATTTTAATGCCTCTTCTATTTTATCTCTTATTTTGTCTAATTTAGGTTTAGGGATGAAGTCACTCCTCATTACCATCTTGTGCCATTTGATAATACATTGAAACTGAGGGTACTGCTGTCTCAAGAGAGTTTGAAAACCTTTATAACTGGTAAGATCTACTTCCAGTTTTGTTATGATATAGGGGAAGGGAAGAGAATAGGCTTTTATTAAATCTCAGTAGTACTCTTGGGCCTGCTTCTTACACCTCCCCTTATCACCCAAGCTAGCGTGCTAGTGATGCATGCTAGAATTTGGTTCTCCTCTCTATAAAGGGGGATCAGATCGTATCTGTCCATGCCGCTTACTAACAATATCTAGATATTAAGATAGCTCCCATGGGGGCATATATATTCTATGGTTGTTATTATTGTTATCTCATTCTCATCCTTTTCAATAGAGTTCAAAAAGAAACAGTCCTAGTGCAGGTCAATATTTTGCTATTCTTATTTATTATTCTAATTATTCTCTATTATTCTTATTTATTATGTCTATTATTCTAAACAGCTTTTGTAACTAAAAATCTTATTATTGTCAGTAGTATTTGCTATATTTAACATTAAAAATTCGAAGTTATTTAAAGGGTTTTTTTTTATTTCACCTCCCCACCCACATAAACACATACATGCAAGTTAGTCCAATGTTAGTATTGCTATTCCCATTTTAGAGATAAGTAATATGGGGACTGAAAAGCTTAAGTGACCTGCTTAACATAAAGAGAATTAATCAGTGGACAAATGTTTATCAAGTTCCTACCATCTGACAGATGGGGCAATTAGGGGGTGTAGCGGATAGAACACTAGGCCTGGATTCAGGAAGATTTGAGTTCAAATCTGATATCAGATACTTGCTAGCTGTGAGACCCTGGGCAAATCATTTAATCCAGGGGTAGGGAGCCTGTGGCCTCAAGGCCACATGTGGCCCTCCAGGTCCTCAAGTGAGGCTCTTTGACTGAATCCGAATATCCCCTTGATAAAAGGATTTGTTCTGTAAAACTTGGACTCAGTCAAAAGTTCACACCCAAGGACCTAGAAGGCCATATGTGGCCTTGAGGCTGCAGGTTCCACAACCCCTGAAGCCCCTATTTGCCACAGTTCCTCATCTATAAAATGGAAATATCCTGGAGAAGGAAATGGCAAACCACTCTCATTACCTTTGCCAAGAAAACTGCATGGACAAAGTCCATGAGATCACGTAGGGTCAGGCACAAGTGAACTATGACAACTTGTCAGGTACCATGCTAAGTCCTGGGGATACAAACTGAAAATGAGACAGTCCTTGTCCTCATGTAGCTTTCTTTCAATCTAATCGAGACCAGGCTAGGATGTTGCTGAGCCCCAAAGTTATATCAAAATCCCGCCCATAACAAAAAGCCTTCGGCTTTAGCCTTCAAAATCCAAATTTTGGAGTCCTTTTCTTTGGAAAGAAATGGATGTATCACAGGGCTGAGATCAGCTACTTTGCCCTTGCTACAAATTGGTTGCCCCTATGCAAATTGGATGCTTTGTGTTGACTGCATCAAGGAGGGTGGTTTTTGGTTTTGTTTTTTGAACACCTGGGGGAAATCCTTTTTTCCCTGGGCTCAATAAAGCCCCAGTCATCTGGGTTGCAGGGCAGACCCTTTTCCACAAAGCCAGAAGGCTGAGCTTAGCAAGGCTCTTCACTGCTCTTGCTCTACATTTTTGTCACACATACATATACCCAGAAGGGTTTGTGATAAGCATTCCAGCTCCCCCACTCGAGTCATGAGAGTGAATACATTTTTTTAAAAGTTAGAGGAACACAGACTGAAAAATACAAGGAAGCTGCTCTCTGAAGGTGCCTGGCTTCAGTTTCATCATGTGTAATGTTATCAGGGAGGCATCAGTGTACTGTGAAATGGAGATTTCATTCTCAGCTCTACATTTCTCCCAAATCCTAGGAATGAAGGCAGAGGCAGAAATGACCCATTTTCTCATTTTGCATAATTTGGTATTTAAATTCAGTCTTCTCAGGCCTTTCATAACAATGCGATTTTCCCAGAGCCTTGGATCCGTCTTAAAGGACTTTCGTTCAGGGTAAAACTTCCAAATAGATCAGCCAGAAATGGAAATCCATTTATGATTCCTGGGTTTCTACATGGCTTTCTTCTGAAATATTCACTAATTATCCAACTATTTTAGCCAAAACTTATTCTGTACCCTCTCTCACCAAATTTTTGCACTTATTTCATTGAGTCACAAATTAATACATTATACTGATGTTATTGTTTCGTAACTCATCCAGTAGAACTAGATTAAATGGTTATAAACATAGGATTAGAATTTGACTGCCGGATTAAGCAGGAGAAATTGGGTAAAGTGTAAGTGTGTGTGGAGGGGGGTGGGGTTGAGTTTCTTTATATGCAAATATATCATAGCTGTCAAAACACCTGGGTATTACAGAAAGGCTGTGTTCTGTGAATATTCTCTATGCAGATCCCTCATTAAGCAGTGGCTTTCTGTGAAAGGCACTGAGCAAAGAAGGAGCCACATCTGGTTCTACTGATCAAATATTCTTTGTTTCCAGGTGCTCTTCTGGGTGGAAGTGCCCATTTACATCTGTTTCTTGGAGGCTGGTTTGAAGTAGGATGCTGGACACATGTGAATCTGCCAGTAAAACTGGATTACTGGTCTTCTTCAAAGAGCTTTTTGAGGTCAGCTTGTATGTGGGGTGGTTCAAGGTGCTACGCAAAGTACCCCAAAGGCTGGATCCTGTCCACTGAGGAAAAATCATCTAAGAGGGAGCTTACCAGATATCTAAGCAAGGCTCTGAAAGAGACAAAAGAAAGCAAGAAAGAAAAACGAAAGAGAAAGAAAGAGAGAGCAAGAGGAAGAAAGAAAAAGAGAGAAAGAAAGAAAGAAAGAAAGGAAGGAAGAAAGAAAAAGGAAGGAAGGAAGAAGGGAAAAAGGGAGGGAAGAAAGGAACAAAGGAAGAAGGAAAGAAAGAGAGAGAGAGAAAGGAGTGAGGGAGGAGAGAGGAAAGGAAGGAAGAAGGAAAGAAGAAAGAAAAAGAAAGAAAAGAAAGGGAAAAAGAAAAAAAAAGCATTGTCTCATCTGAACAGAGCCACAGGTTCTGAAACATCAGGTTGGCATAATTTACATACACTTTATAATACAGTTATTCCGAATTGCTGACAATTCTCCCCGGAGGAAATGTTTATAACACCACGGTGGGGGGCGGGGCGAGGGGGGGGGATATAGACAGCTTTATTTTATCCCAAAGGAGAGGAATAACGGAGACAAATAGAATCAGAGACACACTTTCTCTACTTGGCTATTTTGCCTGAGTTTGGTTCTGATAAAGAAACAGTTCTATTTAAGTATCATAGATATAGATGCCTGGGAAAGTCCCACTTTCTACAAGAACCTCATTCTCTTGGACCTTGAGGGCTTTCTCTCTAAGACTACCATTGATTTATTCTCACTCTATCTTGTTTGTCCATAGTGTTTCCACGTTGTGTCTCTCATTAGCACGTGAGCTTCTTGAGGGCAGGAGGACCGTGTTTTTGCCTTTTTTTTTTTTGTATTCTCAGTGCTTGGCCCATCATTGCTGTTGTTCAGTTGTGTCTGACTCATAGCAGGCCAATACTGTTCATAGCGTTTTCTTGGCAAAGATACTGGAGTAGTTTGCCATTTCTTTCTCTGGTAGACTAAGGCAAACAGATTAAGTGACTTGCCCAGGGTGACACAGCTAGTAAGTGTCTAGGACAGATCTGAACTTGAGTCTTTCTTACTCCAGGGACAGCGTTTTATCCACTGAGCTGCCTAGTTGTCTCCTGGCACATAGTGGGAGCTTAATAAATTCTAGTTAGTTGATTTATTGCTTGACTAAGGGAGGGGAATTTAAAACTCAGCAGGTAAATTTTCATTTTACTAATGGCAAGACTGGAACTCAGAATAGTTAAGTAAGTCCTCCAAGATCATACAGGTAATTACAGGTCATAGCTGGAATCTGAACTCAGGGCTTTTGACTCCAAATCTGGTGCACATTCTCCTAAATGATGGGAGCTGTCTAATTTCAAAGAGAAAGCATAGTTTTACATGTGCCAGATCCTCTTATTGGGCTGTGAAAATCTCAGAGGCACTGTATACAATGTGGTATCCAGGCTTCCTGGAGAAGTAATGATTTAGGATGTTCTTATGACTTTCCCAATATTTATTGCTATTATCATCATCGTATGAATATGTACAAAGTTGGGAATGGTGATCCACAGATTTCACCTGCAGTATCTTTTTTGTTCCTACATAGGGTGATAGTAAGTTTAACAGTTTAATAATTTAATAGTTTAATTTTAAAACTTTTAAGTTTAAATTTAATAATTTAATATTTATCAAATTCATTGGTAATTCACCCAAAGACTATGAGCTCCTTTAGAGCAAGGCATGGGGCTTGCCTTTCTAGTTATCCCCAGTACTGGGCACTTAATAAATGTTTGTTGACTTAATCATAGGGAGAACCATGTCACATGAGATGACACATATTGCCTCTTGGTGGGGGAGAGAGGCAAAATGTGCCTCAGAGATCATCAAGTTCACCCCCACCCCCTCCATTTCACAGATCATTAAACTGAGGCCCAGAGAGATGAACTAACTTGCTAAAAGTCTCACTGTCTAATCCAGTAAGTATTTGTAGGGCAGTTAGTGGACAGAGTGCTGAGCCTGGAGTCAGGAAAACCTGAGTTTAAATCTGGCCTCGGACACTTACTAGCTGTGTGACCTTGGGCTAGTCACTTACCTCTGTTTGCCTCAGTTTCCTCATCTGTAAAATGAGCAAAGAAGGAAATAGCCAACTACTCCAATAGTTTTGCCAAGAAAACCCCAAATGGGGTCATGAAGAGTAAGGCACAACTGAAAATGAGTAAACAACAAGATGGGCAAGGAATGGGGGAAGAGAATAAATATCTATATAGTGTCTACTACATGCCAGGCACTATACTAAGAGCTCATTTGATCCTCACGTCAACCTTCAAGAGGTAAAGTGACTTGACCAGGGTCATATAGGTCACCTGAGCCCAGATCTGAACTTCTGTCTTCCTGACTCCAGGCCCAAAGCAGCATGGAAGTCTGAGAATAGAAAAACAAAAAACAGTCCCTGTTCTTACAGAACTCACATTTCACCAGAGATAAAGAGAGGGTAATGATATATATAGCTTGTGAGTGACAAAAGTAGAACAGGACCCCGATCTATCCTAAAGGCAGCAGGACAGGGTGAGGGACAGCTCTCAATGTCAGCTAGACAGGCTGGGGGACAGCCCCCAATTGGATTGGAAGAAAGAGTGTAGAAGGTGAGTAGTATAAAGCTAGAAATGTGAATGGGCACTAAGTTTTTGTGTATTTGCCTTTCTTCACATCTCCAGCACCACTACCATCTCCACAAAAATGATAATTGAAGCCATGGGAGAAGACAAGGTTGTTGAGATAGATGGTAAGGAATAGGGCCAAGGACAGAATCTAGGCGGACAATAATCCTCCTACCTTTGTTTAAACCTGAGGAAGACTTTATTTTCTAGGTTCAAAAAACCAGAAATATTTCATTCATGTTCCTCTAGTCCAGGGATGGGGAACCTGTGACCTTGAAGCCACAAGTGGCCTTCTACATCCTTGGGTGTGGCCTTTTGACTGAGTTCAAGTTTTACAGATCAAATCATTTTATTTATTATCTATGAAGTTTGGATTCAGTCAAAAGGCTGTACTTGAGAACCTAGAGGGCCACATGTGGTCTCAAGGCTGCAGGTTTCCTACCCCTTCAGTCTGTTCCTGGTTTGGAAAGCCAATCTTATTATTTACGATGCAGGAACTTTTAATATTCCCAGGATCTAACTTTAAATATAGGGTATTCATGTACATATGCAGATCAGTCCAGATTCTGAGGCCAGAAGGAGCCAGCCTACAAGCTAGGCAAACATTTTAACAAAAACCAAAAGCATAACCAGCCCCATTCAGATGCTGGTGCCCATTGACGCTAGATGCATCAACCCCCAACAACTGTAGTCATTGAGAAAGGGCTTTTGAATATCTAGAGTTTGCCAAAACCACATAGTTTGTGGGTTACTGGATTTAAAAAAAGTTGTACCTGAAAAATTTTTCCTGTTAGGAAGTTTAGTCTTTGAAAAATCTAAAATGTTACGTATCTGTAAAGTGTTAAGAGAGACAGCTTGGTATGGTGCATAGAGGACCAGACTTAGAGTCAGGAAGAGCTGTGTTCAAGTCCCATTTCTGGCACTAGGTAACTGTGTGACCCTTGGTGAGTCATTTAAACTCCTAATGCCTTAGACAAGAGTCTAAGACTACACATTGCTGAGCTGGTGCAGATCCATGAATGCAGTCAGATGAGCCCAAACTCTCCGACTCTGTTATATAATTGAGGCAATTGTCCAGATGACTTAGCCTCAGAAGTTGAAACCTTAGTTTATTTCAATACTTTTAAAAAGACAATTACGGATAGAAGGTGAAATGATCAGAACCAGAACTATTTATAATATAACAGCAACTTCGTAAAGATGTATGATTCTGAAAGAATTAAAAATTCTGATTAATACAACACGATAATCAACCATGACTCCAAGGGAACAATGATGAAACGTGCTACCCACCCCCTGTCAGAGAGGTGATGGGCTCTATATGCAGAATGAAACATTTTTTTTTTTGGAGGGGAAAAGGCAAGGTAAATGGGGTTAAGTCACTTGTCCAAGGTCACACAGCTAGTAAATGTGTCAAGTGTCTGAGGCTGGATCTGAGCTCAGGTCCTACCTGACTCCAGGGCCGGTGCTCTACTCACTGCACCATCTAGATGCCCCCAGAATGGCATGTTATTGTTTATCCTTCGTACTTGAAGAGAACCAGTGACATCATGATGTCGAGGTCAAGGAGCAGTGTTTGACTGCAGCTGATCAGGCTCGGAAAGTTGAGCACAAATAATCCATTTGAACATTTGGTATGGAGCTGCCTCTAGATCTCAAGTTTTCTTTGTGCTACTGTGATTCTGCTTCATTAATGGAGCACAGCGCCTTCTTCGATGCGGGCACGCTGTGCTGGGCAGTCCTGTGCCAGCATCTCCCATGTCCCACAATTGATACTAAATTCCTTCAGAATAGACCTCGAGAGTTCATTTAAGTGAGGCAGAATTACCCAGTCTTCAGCCTCACTCTCTCTTCCTGAGTCATTGGAGTCCAGTGGCAAGACAAAAGTCAACTAGAAAATGCCTAAAAGGCAGGATTTGAACTCAGTGTCTTCCTGATTCCAAGTCTACAACTGACCATGTGGTCCTGGGGTACATATTCTCTCCTTGATTATCACCCCACCGTATTCTTACCTCCCAGTAGCAGCAGCACCACGAGAAACCTCTTGGTACCTGAAGTGAGTTTATCTCTAGGTCAGCCCTCCCCACCTACACACCTCCATCCCCCTTCCCTCTCATCCCAGGTACAAAAAGAGAGTGGTCAATGAGCATGGAGGGGAGCAGCATCTTCGGATTATTTTGTCCCTCATTTTCATATGTTTACTTTTTAAATGTCTACACTTTCTTAACAGTCTAGTGAGGAAACAAAACCACTGCCAAGCAAATTGCATCATGGCTCCCCGTCCCATGTGTTTTTGTATGGCTGCATGTGCAGTGCCTGCCCCTCCAGGAATCCACTTTAAAAATGTAGATAACACCTACTGATGTTGTGACTCATCCTGTCAAGAGAATAATGAACAACCAACATACTACCTTCACTTATTTATTATACCCCGAGGCTCAATGGAATACGGCTTCCTTGATGAAGAGATAAAAAGGAACAACATAAAAGCAAGGAAAAAGAAGAATCCTTCATTAAAACTGAATCTACCTTCTGGACTTAACTTTCTGGTGTCTATTTTTTATTAGTACTACTAGAATGTGTCTTCACAATACAAGTTTACTTTTGAGAGCACCCATCCGATGAACCTGCCTCTCACCTAGTGCTGCGCAAGACAGAAAAATCCATCAAAGAGCTGGGCTCAGGAATGAAAATGAGAAATTGAGGGAAAAGATGTATAGGTTTTGGGGGCTGTAATTTAAAATGGGACCACAAAATGCTGGCAGAAAGTTTCTCCCCCAAAGCAAAAGCTGCCCTAGAGAGAAGACTTGGGACAATAAAAAGAATCGCAGGGGACATAGGTGACAGTGCTGGCCTTGGAGCCAAACAGAAGCCCTAATTTTTAAATTCTGGGATTAAGTAATTATCTCACTGAAGCATTGGAAAGAATAAGAAACTCAGGGACGAATTCCCATACTGCCACAACTTAGTTATGTCACATACTTGGAAAAATCAGTTTTCCTTATGAAAATCAACTCCTCTTTCTGTGCCTTTGTGTCTTCTATCATATTACAAGGTAGTACTGGGTGATCTATAATGTCCCTTCCATCCTTCCATCTTGATGTCCTCGCCCCATTTCAGATCACATTTTGTTTCCCATATCTTTAACACAGCTGTCATATCCCATTGTATGTTCTAATTATCTATGTTTGCACCTTATTATCTTACTAGATAATGATCTCTGTAAGGGCAGAAACCACGTAATCAAATTTGTGCTGAAGAAAGAGAAGAACAACTGGTCTAGCAAGACATACGCCTAAGATTTTTGAAGAGCAGATCTCAAGAAAGGATAGCTAGGTTCCTGTGGACTGCAATTCCAAAGGAGAAAGCAGCTCTTCTGAGCTGGTGATGGGGATCACTCCACCCCACTCCACCCCACCCTTCCTGTGGACTACAATTCCAAAGGAGAAAGCAGCTCTTCTGAGCTGATGATGGGGATCAGCTCACCCACAGCTGAGCTGTGATGGGGAAATCTCAAGAAAGAAATTCTGAAGAAACAAAGAGAAACAATTCCTATGAGGTAAAAAAGGGATTTTGTTGTTGTTGTTGAGTTGTTGTGACCCCCATTTGGGGTTTTCTTGGCAAAGATACCGGAGTGTTTTGCCATTTCCTTCTCCAGCTCATTTTACAGATGAAGAAACTGAGGCAAACACTGTTAAGTGACCTACCCAGGGTCCAATAGCCAGTATCTGAGGCTGGATTTGAACTCAAATCTCCTGACTCCAGGCCTGGCACTCTATTGCACCATCTAGCTACCCCTAAATAAAGGATAGTTTAAATAATAATAATAAGTAGAATTCATATATCACTTTAAGGTTTGCCAAGTATTTTCTTTACATATTAATTCTAAAGAGACTGAAGGGGATGAACAGTAACTCTTCCATCCACCTAGTGAGAGTGACCAACAAAATGAACAGCAAAGCATGGCATGCATACTTTTTAATAAAAAGCAGCAGAGCAAAGAATAAGAATAAAAATTGGATTTTCTGGGGGGTTTTTGGTTTTATTTTTATTTTTTTAATTGAGATATCAAAGAAGGAATAGAAATGCTGCTTGGTTTTGATGGGAACGATCATAATAAATCACAGGGAAAACTAATCAATTCTTATATTTGTTTTCTTTGCCTAGGAGTATGATCTTTGGATTGGAAAGGATAGAATAGAGTCTATTCCCTATTAGTCAGTCTGTTAAATAGACTGTCAGTCCAACTGACTAATATGGAGTTTAGAACAAGTTACCAAGGGAGATTGTAAGGAAGCACCTCGCCGTCCTTAATGAGTTCAAGTCATCAGGCCCAGATGAATGACATACAGGGTATTGAAAGAAGTGGCAAAGTCACATATGAGATTGCTGAACCACCTTCAGTAGTATTTGAAAGACCATGGAGAATGGGGAATGGTGAGATAGGACTGGGAAAGCTGAGGCTAAAGGGTCCCTTGAACTTCACAGTTCTGAGCTGCAGTGGACTAAGCCAATCTGGTGTCCTCTCTAAGGTCACCATTAATATGGTGAAGCCCTAGGAAGGTGGGGAGCAGGTCGGGATCAGGTTGCTAAGTAGAGATGACCCAGCCCAGGTCAGAAATGGAGCTGGTCAAAGTTTCTGTGCCTATCAGAAGGGGATCAGACCTGTAAGTAGCCCCTACGTTTCTAGCTTGGGTGAGATAGGGAGACAGTCTCTAAAAAATTAAATTAAATTTTTAAAAAGAAAGATCATGGAAAATAGAAGATAATCTATAGGAGAGGAGAAATATCTCAATTTTTTTTAAAAAGAATGCATTGGAGTCTGTTAACCATGTTAGGGAGCTTAACTTTAATTCCTGAGAAAATTTTTGATTAATTATGAAAGGGAAGGACTCCATCAAGAACAGGTCATGACACACTGACCTTATGTCATTTTCTGACAGGCTTATTAACCTAGTAGTTCAGAGGAATACTATAAGTATAATTTATCTAGACTTTAATAAAGCTTTTGATAAAGTCTCTCATGCTACTTTTAGGGAGCAGGTAAAGAGATCTGAGCAAAGTGATGATAAAATTACATGGATTCAGAAGTAGAAGAATGGCAAAGCTCTATGGAGTAGTAGTTGTTAGTTTGATGTCATCTTGGAAAGAGGTCTCCAGTGGAATGCCCCAGGGATCTGTGGTTGGCCCTTTGCGGTTCAACATTTTTTTTATCAACCTCTTGGCAGTTCCACAAACAAGACACTTCATCTTTTGGTTCTGGGCATTTTCTCTGTTCCTCATAGCTGGAATGCTTTCTCTCTTCCACTCTTCTGGCTTCCTTTGTGGGGGTTAAAGTTGTCCAACCTACAATAAAAGAGATTGAGGCAAAGTTCTGAGCCAATGGCACTTATTATTAAAGGGTCCATAGTTCCCTCTAATGAAGTGGACCTCAGATCTTCCTCATGATCTGAGACACCCCTTTCTTCCAGGATCTTGTTTTCATAAGGTTTGGTACCCAAATGTGCAAAGGAAGTGTGAGGAAATACAAAATCTCATTGGTTGATTGACCTCACTCTTGAGGGTAAAAATTGACCTATCGGCAGGGGCAGTCACAGGCTGGGTGAAGCATGGGGCACTCCACTGACTAAGTGGTCATAAGATGGTCACTTGCTCATGTTGAATAAGAGAGAGAGGTCCAGAGGTACAAAATAAGTAGGGATGTGCTGGAGCCTGCTCATATTCATTCAAATTTTCAACATGAGCATTTGGAAAACTCTATAAATCAGGGCTTGATTTCTTGTTTTTGTTGATCGTCTAGACTTAAGAAAGTGATGGAGAAATATATGAATAATGCAGGTTAAATTTAAAACTGTGCTGTGCATACATCTTTTTTTTCCCTTCAGAAAGCTGGTTGTTAAACATTTACCAGTATTCTCTTGAGATGAGGGCACATGAAATAGGCTGAAGATAGGAGTAAACTTAAAAGTATGCTCTGTGTTTGGGAGAGCTGGTTGTTAAACATTTACCAGAGTGCATGTGAAATAGGCTGAAGATATGAGTAAACTTAAAAGTGTACTCTATGTTTGGGAGGGCTAGTTGTTAAACCTTGACTAGCAACACCTGGATATAAGGGAAACTTGAATGGGAAGGGACCAAGCTGGGAGGACCAGGAAAGACTTCATATAGAGGTGATGTTTAAGTGGAGTCTCGATAGATTCTAGGAGGGGGAACTGAGGAGGGAATGCATTCTGAGCATGAGGGAGACAACCTTCATGAAGTACAACCTCAGAAGTACAAAGAGAGGAGATGGAAAGATGTCCCTGAAGAATTAAAGTTAAAAATATATCCAAAGGGCAACCAAGAGGGCTTCATGGTAGGTGTGAGTGGGCCACAAAAAATTACAAATAAGGAAATGTGAACAGGTGTTACAAAAGAAAGATGGCTGAGAAAGAAGATGTACTTGGTCATGTAATGAAAGAAAGGGGCCTTTGTTTAGTTTGTTGTTGTTTGTAATATTTCAGATTTAACATGGTACTTCAATGAAGCCTTACTTGTTACTGTCCCCTTCTGAATTTCCTTCTGTTCTCTTCTCAGTTGATTTTCAGCAAATGGGGAACTCCCCTAAGTTTGGGGGAGCGGTTTAGGTGGTTATTAAAAAAACAACCAGTACTTTTTGGATTCACTACAATATCCTTTATGTCCCCAATTCTTGCAGAGGCTGTTTGCCTAGTAGCTACCCACATGACAAAGGTCTTGAGAATTTGATAAAAAGCAGGCAGAGGGAAGGGTTAATAGCTCACCTCCCAGATTCTGTGATCAGAGCTATATCAGTCTTTTATCTGACATCATAAAAATTACTTTCAATTTCCCTGACTCCGTGAAATCATTGATCAAGGACTCTGCACCCAGCACACACAGGGAAATGTGATTTTTTTACTTCTTCAATCTCTGTAGTAGCCTGTGAATTAATAATATATCTCAGGAATACTAAATAATAATCATACCATTTTGTATTTATATACTGGCATACATAAATAATACCTTTCATCATAATGAAAAGTGCCAGAGTATTGTCTTTTCTTACAATTGTACTAAATTAATGGCCCATGAATAAAAGAAATGAAGGGAAGAAAGGCAAAAGGAAAAGTTTGGACTGAACTGGGATAAATAGGATAAGCTATCTCTGAGCCATGATGTCTACCCTTGCAATCCAGTAGCACAGACTTTGAATTAGGGGTTGCCTCTTGAGCTCAAGGACCCTCTTGAAGTACCCCCAAAAGGAATGGGAGGTTGTGGTAAAGGTCCCTTAGACTGATCTGGTGGACTTGTAGACTGGCCAAGAACTATTTTATAAAGATGTATTTCCAGTCAACTGGGACTCAATTGTATGTTTTAGCTTTGGGTAAAATTCCCATTGGCAGCTAATAATTTATTTTTTAATTTATTGTTCTATTTTAGTTTACAGCATTCAGTTCCACAGGTTTTTGGGTTCCAAATTTTCTCTCTCCCTCCCTCTACTCCTCCCTTACTCCCCAAGATGGCATGTAATCCAATGTAGGTTCTACATTTACCTTCTCATTGAACTTATTTACATAATAGTCCAGTAGTAAAGAGGAATTATAAGCAATGGAATGAATTATGAGATAGGAGAAATGAAACCAAAAAAGAAGGTGAAAAAAAGAGAGAGGGAATAGTTTGCCTCAATCTGCATTCAGACTCCATAATTCTTTCTCTGGATGTGCATAGCTTTTTCTATCATGAGTCTTGGAGCTGTCTTTGAACCTTGCATTGATGATGGGAGGCAAGTCTATCAAAGTTAGTTCTTACAGAGACCATGTGTCTGTAACCATGTATAATGATCCCCTGATTCTGCTCCCCTAGCTCAGCATCAGTTCACATAAGTCTTTCCAGGTTGTAATGAAGTCCGTCTGCTCCTCATTTCTTATAGCACAATAGTATTCCATTACATTCGTATATCACAGTTTATTCAACCATTCCCTAATTGATGGGCATTCCCTTGATTTCCAATTCTTTGCCACCACAAAGAGAGCTGGCAGCCAATAATTTGAGGAACACTCTGAAATTGGTCAGGTGTTTGTTGAATCAGTGGCTGATTTTGCTATCTATCCTTAATGTAAATTTCTGCTAAAGTCCAGAGTCGTTTGGCCTAACTAATTGGAGTCTTTAATTGTGTTGTTGCTTCTTTATTGAACCATCACAAGAGGGGTAGGGGGAAGAAAAAAAGAAAAGAACTTTTTAGGTTCTAATGTTTTCACCTCCTGGTCCTGCCAATTCATTTTTTGGCTGGCCTGGAGAAATTGGTATTGAGTAACAAGCAAGAAATCTGGCTGGCTGAGACCTGTCTCCTTATGATTCTCATCTGCTCTTATTTACTCAAAGAAAGTGTGTCCGTAAGGCCTTGCAGTTAAATGTTCTTGTACAGTAGCCTCTTTTAAAGAAGGATTTCTCTGTTAGTTCAGCTGGAGTCTATGGCTGAAGATAACATGAGCCATGGAATCAACAACATTTCATGTTGGTTTGATTTTCTTTATACTAGGGGATGAGGATTTGGGGGTGAGGAGGGGAGGGATATGGAAGGGAACAACAAAACAGGGAAGTTTGAGTTTTAAGTTGAATATTTCGTAACTGTGTGCCCTCACCTAGCCCCGGCTTTATTTTGTGGGTGGTCGAGTCCCGGCAAAATACAGAACTAGGGTAAAGAAAGAGGGAGGAAGGGTTGAAAATTAGCCCAGGGGCAGGATACAGAGGGAGGCTAATATTTAGTGAGGGCTATGTATGACCTTAACTGGAAGTTGTTGAGACCTCACTGAATTGAACAGGCTGTTCAGGCTCTGAAAATAGGAGTGGGGGTGACGAAGTGTGGATGTGACATCTGTTATGAGGGGCTGGGAAAAGGAAGCAACCAACTTTGAAGTTTCTCGCGAATGAGGGAGGGTCTCAAAGGCTTCTGGGAGGTGATAGGCTAGGAATTTGTTCCTCTCAACCTGGCCCCAGCTCCAGGTATCCTTCTCCCCTTTGGGTTTTGAGTAGTGAGTTCTACAGGAAGAAATGCAGACAGAAAGGTCCAGGATTTCAGTAGCCCAGGTACATCTTCCATCATTTCAGACTAACCTTTTCATGACTTCAAACACCATTTTCTGGAGTTGCCACAGCTAAATACATTCATCGCCTAGTGGCAGAGCCGGTGACAAGCTTTTCCAAGCTTGGCTAGGTGAGGCTTTGAACAACAGTGGTACAGACTCCTACTCAGAGCCTTTCCAACATGGTTAAGACTTGCCAGAGCTTGTACTCTGTTGGCCCAGACTTTGATATCCCAGGATCAGATAGCTCCACACCACAATGAGACCTCAGAGGAGGACTTCACTGGAAGCCAAGGGATGTAGATGGTTGAAATGTAGGTGTGTAATTTGTATGGTATTTCAAGATTTTTCTGAAGATCTTCAAAAAAAACCCATTATTTTAAGATAAAGGTAAAGGAAGGAAGGGGCAGGTAGGTGGTTCAGTGGACAGAGTGCTGGGCCTGGAATCAGGACGAATCATCTTCCTAAGTTCAAATCTGGCCTTAGACACCTACTAGATGTGTGATTCTGGGCAAGTCACTTAACCCTGTTTGCCTCAGTTTCCTCATTTGTAAAATGAGCTGGAGAAGGAAATGGCAAAGCACTAGAGCATCTTTGCCAAGAAAACCCCAGATGGGGTCAAAAACAGTCAGGTGTGACTGAAAACAACTGAGCAACAATTTACAACAACAAAGGGAAGGAAAAAAGGGGAAAAGGGAGGGAGAAGGGAGAGAGAGAAAAGAGGAAAAAAGAAGATAGGAAGGAAGAGGAGGAAAGAAAGAGGAAGGAAAGAAAAAGAGAGAAAGAAAGGAAGGAAGGAGGGAAAGAAGGAAGGAAAGAAGGAAAGAAAGAAAATCACTGGGGGGAAAAAAAACTAAGCAGGACATCTAACACTATATATTAAACACTGTATCTATCAATCACTAGAAACCTAACAAAATACTTATAGAAATAGAGATGTGTAAGTGACTGGGAGTATGACCCTGAAGTGAAGTGGAATGTAATCAATCAACAAGCATTTATTAAGCACCTACTATTCACCAGGCACTATGCTAGTCATTGGGAACACAAAGACAAAGAATAAAATAATCCTTACTACTTACATTCACATACTACCTACAAGTAGATACATGTAGCCCATAAGCACCGAGGATCCTTCTCCTAACTCCCATTCCCATAGACAATTATCAATTACATCTCTCCCTTAGGGTTTTAGGGATACTTCTGAGGAGTTGGGAGTGATTCTCTAAATATTCTTGTTGTAAGCTCCCATGTATGTGAATTCCCCCAAGTTTATCAGTTGGGAAACTTCTAGCCGGGCAGCCTTAAGTCAAGTGGTAATAGTAATAATAGGTAGGATTCATATAGTCCTTTGAGGTTTGCAAAGCGCTTTAAAAAATATTATCTCATTTGATTCTCACAATAACCTTTGGAGGTAAATACAGTAAGAACAATTATTATGAAATAATCCCCCAAACATCCACTTTCTCACAAATTATGCAGAATTCGGGGGAAAGTGAGTTCAAGATTGGGGTGCACACTGATGTAATTCACAGCTCCTGATTTCAGGAAGTCCTTTTTTTTTCCTCATTTATGGGATGCTCACAAAGTTCTCTGTAAGCGTGGTGGATCTGGGTCCCGTCTCTCCTTGGCTCCTGATGCAGACACAGCAGCCAGCTGCTGTTAAGGATAGGAAGACAGGCTAGGACACTTCCTCTGCCTTCTGGAACTCCCTATTCCAACTCTTTATAAAGGACCTCTGGGGATTTAATCCCTTAGCTACTTGAAACGCAAGTCCTGTTTCACTTAATCTGGGAGTGAGGGTAGGGAGGGCAATCAGGAATGGCTTTCTTCATAAAAGGATTTGTTCTGTGAAGTTTGGATTTAATCGAAGGGCCACATGTGGCCTCTAGGCCGAAGGTTTCCCACCCCTGAACTGCTTTTCAACATTCTTGGTAATCAAAAATACAAGTTCAGATAGTCAATTCAATTCAACAAATGTTGACGGTGTGCCTGCTAGATAATGGGAAAGAGACAGATTTTACTAAGATATAATCCTTACCCTCATGGAACCTAAATCTCACCAGTTATATTACAAAATGATACATGGTAAGTAAATGGTTCCTGAGAACGGCCGCTCTCCAGAGTCAGCATCACCTTGATGGCAATCAGAACACAGCCTTGGTTTTCCATGACTATCTGATTCCTGAGTGGAAAAGCACACAATGTTTCTCTTGTGGACCGGGTGCTGACATTCTACTTCCTATGATAAGAAACAAGGCCAAGGAGCAGACAAGTAGACTCTCACTCTTCTGGGACTAGAGTCGTGGGAGGAGGTGATTTGGGGAAACGAGTAGGAACAATGCTTGACCTTCAGCCCTTCCTTATTTACCTTGTGCTCTATGAGGTCATGGGCTTAATTTTGGGAAAGAGGCCCAGTGGCAAATGAACACTTGAGAGCACTGGTTTTGAAGAGATGGTAGAACCCAACAGGGTTTGATGGTAGTCAGAGAGTTAGTCAAAGTGTTAGCCTTCCTGCTTTTATTCTCTCCTCTTCCCAACTCCATCTGAGCATCATCGAATAATTGGTTCTAGAGTCTGATGGGGTCTCAGAGTCAAGTGGTCAATCACTTCCTTGATTTACAGATGAGCAAACAGCCCCAGAGAGTCTAAGTGATTTGCTCAAAGTCACAGAGACATCAAGGGTGAGATGTGAACTTAGGATAACGTGTTCTTTTCACTGAACCACTCTACCCATCCAAACAAATTTTCAGAATAATCTTCCTAAGGCACAGTGATTCCCTTGTCTATCATCCTTCAGTGGCTGTTCTTTCTTATTTACTTATCATGTATCCCTTTGTAACATAAGTGGTGAGACTTTAGGTTCCATGAGGGTAAGGAATATATGTTATTAAAATTTCTCTCTTTCCTGTTATCTAGCAGGCATGCAATCAACAGCATTTGTTGAATTGAATCGACTATCTGAGCTTATTGCATTTTTGACTGCCCAAGATGTTAAAAAGCAGAATTTTTGCTGTTCAGTCATTTTTCAGTCACGTCTGACTTTTTGTGACCCCATTTGGGGTTTTCTTGGCAAAGATACTAGGGTGGTTTTTCATTTCCAAATCCAGCTCATTTTATGGATGAGGAAACTGAGACAAACCTACTGTGCCACCTAGCTGTCCTGAAAAACAGAATATCACCCCTTAAACTCTCCTTTCAGAGAATTCCAATTTTCTCCTAGACTTGGAGTCAAGAAGACTTGAGTTCAAATCCAGCTGCAGATACTTAATAGCTGTGTGACCCTGGGCAAGTTCATTCATCTCTATCTGCTTCAGTTTTCTCGTCTGTAAAGTGGGGGTAATTGTACCCAAAATTCCCAGGCTTGTTGTAGGGATGAAGTGAAATAATAACACTAAAATGGTTTTTAAACTGTGAAGTGGCCAGATATTATTAGATAAACTACCTTAGATTGCTGGTCCCACAATTGGCATCCTCTGTCAGCTTAAGAAAGTCACTCACTCTCTTGGTACCTCGGAGTGCACCAGATGGGAAGGGGAGAAATGGGCAGATCCATTAGCATTTCTAAGAAACACCTCAAGGAAGCAGATATGTTAAACTAATTCAGATGATTCCACAAGTTGTGAGGGAAGGTGTGAATATGGAGCTAACTTCAGTGAAAACAAAACTGAAAAAGGAAAAGGGAAGAGGGCTGCCAGAGAAAAGATGAACTGAAAATGTGAAAGGAGATATGCATTTTTGGACATGGCCAACGTGGGAAACTATTTTGCTAGACTAGGCATATTGTTTCCAGGACTTCGTGTGTGTGTGTGTGTGTGTGTGTGTATGTGTGTGTATGTGTGTTTTTAAAATTCTGCTGGGGAAAGTTATGGGGGGGGTGGAGAAGAGATAGTGGGAGAGATAGATCAACAAAAGAAAAAAAAAGATAAGTAGTTGAAAAAGAATTAGAAGTAGCATTGTCATCTAAGTTGGGATTTGAGAAACAGCACCAAAAAATAAGCCCACCCAATATATTAACATTATGGTTACTTTTATGTAAGTTATATATATGTATATATATATATATATATAATATCTGTATATGTTACATCATTTTTATTTTATTTTTAAGGATGGTTTATATGTTGATAAAATTATTAAAAAGTCTAAAAAAAGGAGGGGAGGAGGAAAATATTGCCTCCCTTCTGATTTGTCAGGCAGCTAGGTGGAGTGCAGGGCTTTAAGTCAGGAAGACTCATCTTCGGGAGTTCAAATCAGACCTCAGACACTTACTGGCTGTGTGACGCTGGAGAAGTCACTTAACCCAGTTGGCCCCAGTTTCCTTATCCGTAAAATGAGTTGGAAAAGGAAATGGTAAACCACTCCAGTATCTTTGACAAGAAAACCCCAAATGGGGTCATGAACAGTCAGATACAACTGAACAACAAAATCTGTTTTGTCAAGATTAGTACAAAAGTGTCTGAAGAAGCCTGAAAGAAAAAGTCCTGTTTGTGTACTACTTTGTAAAGGAATCATGTATCGAGTTCCCAAATTGACTTCTGCTAACTTTGAGCAAGAAAGTTCCTGGCATTTCTGCTCCGGGATGATGTCCCTCTTTGAGTCCTTACAAGCCAGGGCTGTGGACAGGGGAGAGGTGACCAGAGGAGAAGATCATGTAATCATTTGATCTCATTTGGAAGGTGAGGAGCCAAAGAGAGAGGTGTAGTGATAGAAGTTTCAATTCCCGGCTCATAAGGAAAATTCAGGATGTCCCAAAAGTTTTAGTGCGGGCTTAAGTTACTGAAGCTTAAAAATGCCCTAAGACTTTTGGAACACTTTGTATTTCAAAGATCCGTCCTCCCTTCCAGGCCACTCTTCTTACTAACATATTGTCAGGGAAAAGAGTCTCTTGTCTTTTCTTGGACCCAGTCTCACTGAGGACTACTAGCAAGAGGTATGGGAAGAGTTAAACTGGCAAGGAAGCCTAGTGGTCTTCCCTCAGGAGCCTTGTTACTACTTCCTCTCTAATCTATAGAATTATAGCTCTAAAGCTCTGAATAATGATGATATGATGATGATGGTAACTGGCATTTAAAAGATTTGCTCTACATCTGTTATTCCAGTTCGTGGGAAGTATTATCCTCATTTTTACAGATGAAGAAACTAAGGCCAAGAGAAGTTCAGTAGCGAGCACAGGCTCACAACAGCAAGCAAGTGTCTGAGGTGGAATTTGAACTCATGTCTTCTTGATTCCGAGTCTAACACGCCAGCCACTGTATTCCCTAGGTGGAAGAGACCACAGAGTTCATTTAGTCCCAGTCCTCTCATTTGACCTTATGAGGAAGCTGAGACCCAGAGAGATTAAATGTTTTGCCCAGGGTCACACAGCTACTACAGTAAATGTCAGAGGTGGGTTTTGAACCCAAGTTTCCCTGATTTCAAATCTGATGCTCTATCTACTGCTTCCAGTCCTACAGTATGGGCTTTGGCGATACGTAGTCAAGCTCCTCTGGGACTTGCTGCCCCTTCTCTACCATTCAAGGAGAATCTAGGTGGAGGTTAAAAAGGAGGGCATCCTATCATGAGTGCACTTGGAAAAGCTTGTTACCAACCCTAAGAAATAAAGGTATACAAATGAGCCTTCTGGAAAACTCTTGAATGATTTTCAACCAACTAAAGATAGCATGGGGGTCATGGGGAAAGCCTTGACCTTGAGTCTGAAGACCTGATTGTAAATCCAAGTGTTCTACCACTTTGGTAGCTGTGTGTGATGGTTGGCAAACTTCTGAGTCTTTTGGGGTCCCTGTTTCCTCATCTGTATAATGAATATAATGATATTTGTATCACCTAGATCATTCATCTATTATGAAGAAAATTGCTTTGCGTAGTCTGTCTTCCCTCCTCACCTCCATCTCTCAGAATCCCTGGCTATGCCTATGTAGGCTTAGCTAAAGCATTGCCTTCTCTGTGAGGCCTTTCCTCATCCTCTCCCTCCTCCCTGGTAGTGCCCCCTACCCTCTGCCCTTGTGTATATGTACATATATTATGTGTATATATAAATATATATCACTACATGTTGTCTACACCAGCTAGACTATAAATTCCTCAAGGGCATAGATTTTTTCCCTCTGCTCTTTTTTTTTTATCCCTAACACACTTAGCACAGTGCCTGGCACAGAGTTGGTCCTTAATAAACGTTCGTTGACTGATTGATTAAGCACTAGTTAAAGTGCTTATTAATAGAAATAATATTAAACAGCTAATCGGAATTATTGGAAAAGGAGATACACGTGGCTTCCTCTCAGCAGAGCACAAAGTCCCCGAGGGCGGAGAATGTTTCTTTTCTGTCTTTGTAGTCTCATCACCCAGCACAGTGCCTGGCACATGCTTCATATTTCAATATTTGTTGAATGGCGCTGTTGAAATGTTGACCTCGAATCAGGAGCTGGTTCTTGTTTTATTTTGTTTTTTAGTCTAGATCTGGACTTAAGTCTTGTGTGTGGAACAGATGAAAGGAACTTAGACAAACTAAGGTATTTTTTAATAAGGTAATATCCACATAATGAACAATTTGTGCCAGGTGAAAACCAGTGTATGCTATTAGAGCATCAGTGGCTGGAAACTTCCATGCTGAACAGTCAAACAGGATACTTCAACAAGTTAATATATTGCATGCGGTGGGAAAAACACCCAGAAGAAACCGTATTAAGAATATTTTTCCAAGGACCCAGGGTAGGTGTTACATTTCTATATGAAGGGCTTAGGCAGGCTGACCATGTTGTCCCTATTTGCATTATCTTTAGAAGTTAAAAAGTTGTTTTTTCTTTCATCCACGCTGTTTGAAGGGCCACCACCTCTTCAGCTGGCTGGGTTTATTTATGGAGCATTAAAAAAACCTTTTGGTCACATTTGTCACATCAAGGGGGAAATCATTTGGCAGATGTGTGAGGACAGATAGAAGGACAGGAAGCTCTCTTCGGTGTGACCTTTGGAGCCCAAGCTACTCAGGATCTGCTATAGCAGTGCTTCTCGACCAGTGGGCTCCCCTTTAATGATAAATGCTGATGACTCCTAGGCAGCTTATACTCTTAGAGTGTTGCCTGGTGCTCTGAGAAGTTAAATAACTCGGCCGGGGTCCCACAGCCAACATGTGTAAGAAGACTGCCTTGAACCTGGGTCTTTCTGACTCCAAAGCTAGACTTTATAGTGTGGTGGCTGGCTATTTTCAAATGTATTTGGCTGCTCCTGTAATTAATACACCAAGAGTTTGTTTTAAAAGCATCACTGAATTCACTAAAGGCTATATACTCAGATAGAGGGGTGACTTTGGAGAAAGGAAGATCTGGGTTCAAGTCCTATCTCTGACACATACTGGCTGTGGGAAGAATCTAAGCAAGGTAACTTCTCAGGGTCTCGAGTTAAGTGACTTGCCCAGGGTCACACAGTAAGTAAAGTTAGGACACAGTTAGTAAGTGTCAAGTGTCTGATGCCAAATTTGAACTCAGGTCTTCCTGACTCCTTGGCTGGTACCCTTTCCACTGCACCACCTACCTGCCTTCCACCCAATTGTTTTCTTTTGAAGCAATTAGGGTTAAATGATTTGCCCAGAGTCACACAGCTAGTGTCTGAGGCCAGATTTGAATTCAGGTCAACCTGACTCCAAGGCCGGTGTTCTATCCACTGCACCACCTGGCTGCCCCTATTCACTGACTAGGTCACAAAATCATCCATTTGCATAGGTAGAGAGAATTTCTACACCAGGAATTTCACACTGTGGTGAGATCACAAGTCCAGATAGAACAAACCCAACATTCCAAAGCAGCTTCTTATCATTGTGTTTTTTCTCAATCAGGAGATGATCACTTGTGGCTAGACAGTAACCCCCTTGAGGTTGGGGACTAATTTTCATTTTGTCTTTGTATCTACTGTGACTAGAACAGTACTTAGAATATAGTTTAACTGATACTTATCAAATGCTTGATGCATTTAATGGGGAGGGAAGGAACTGTGAAATTTGTTGATATCTGTTTCCATTACATCAATTATTTGGAATGAGAATATTTGTAGTATTAAACCTTTCTGGGTTTGTCTTGCTCCACGAGCTTTAAGGATTTACTATTGTCTCCATAATAAACATAAACTTTGCTGTTTAGGATTCAAAGTCCTCAACTATCTGGGTCCAATCTGTCTTTTTAGACTGATTTCACATTATTTTCCACATACATTCCATATTCCAACCAAAGTGGCCTATTTGCTATTCCCCATATACAACATTACATATTGTGCGCTCCACACTCGGAATGCTCTCTTGCCTTACCTCTTCTACTTAGTACCCCAAGCTTCCTTCAGGGTCAACTCAAGAGCCACTATGACCTATAATCCTACTAGTTGTTAGCTCTCTCCCCTGACCTCTGAAATTGCTTTTTACCTGCTTTGTAGATACTTTGCATTCATGCATCTACATGTTCTGGGGTCACTCCCCCAACCTGCACTCTCATTCCTATTTTTTTGTTCTTAGAAGGATGGTTGCTACCTCTTTCAGGTGTTTAGGAGTAATCCTGAAAGGTTACACTTCTAATATTGTTAGTCTTGAGCCCCCATCGGTGTGCTTCCCATTAACAATCAGCCAACAATACTTAGGTTTTAGAAAAGGTATTTACTAAGAATGCATAAGAAGAATTGGTACAAAATATTTCCCCTCAAAACTGGGGGCACACTCTCACAAATATGCTGTATCTATGAAAAGAATTGGCTTAAATTTAGAATATAATGGTAGATAGATACATGTATAGAGAACACTTTTGGCAAAGGGGCTACTTCTCATCTTGGTTCATTATAGCCTAGAAGTCCTTTCTTGAATCCATAGCCAACATTTTTCTCTGGTGAAAGGGGTCATCTTCTTGATGCTGCCTTTCTTGTCAGGTAACTATCTTGCATCCTAATGTCTAGTAGGATGTATATTACTTCTCTTCCACCTGGATAGCTTTCTCCTACTGGTCTATTCTCTCTGATCCTAGAAGGATATACTGTCTGATACTGGTCTACTCTCAAATAACATGGTAAGCAGTGGGGAGAAAGGAGACAGAATATTTCCTCCCAAGACTGATTTTGTCACAGGGGCTTAGCTCCAACTTTCGACTCTCAAACTTGGAGTCTTTTGCCACTGCCTTGTTCTAACCTCTTGACTGACTGCTATTTTTATACACAGGCACATAAGTGGGTTTGATTCTTTCAGCCAATCACATGTGAATCATCTGCCTTCATCCAATGACTGAAACTTTACAATCCTCTCAAATACATTAATGACTTTCACACATTATAATGGAGTCCTAGGAAAATTCCTCAACACCCAGTTTGTTTGACTGATTCAAAATGAGGTATATAGACTTTCTATAATTACATTAATAGAGGTGATGGTAAAACTTCCACCCCTTTACATGTGTACACATTATTTATTCCCAGTAAGCTCCTTAAGGTCAGAGACTGGTTGTTTTTTTTTTTTTTTGACTAGGTATTCCAAGTGCCTAGCACAGTGCCCCATACATAGTAGCAGCCTCATAAATGCTAGTTTAATTTAATACTCTAGTATCAAAATACTCTATGTACATGTGCATATATATATATTCATATATATATACACACACATTTATACACACATACATATAGATTGTCTAGACACATATAGATAGTCTAGAAGCATCCTCCAATGCCTATCCCATCTATCCCTCTTTCCCTAGATATATACCTAAATCATACCAGAAAGATGGGTTTTGTTTTGTTTTTGCTATGTCACCTATTTAAGCTCTTTAGAGAAGTAGATTCAAGGTTCTGGCAAATACTTTCTGCCTATAGCCCTACAAATATTGGTCATTCCAGAAGATACCTCAACATGACTCACTGGCCATGACTTGGGGAAGTACCTCTTTCTTGCCATCTCTCATCAATGCCTTTGCTCACCCTCACTTATTTAAAGACTGCCAAGCCAGGAGCACCTGTCCTCTCAATTCTGGTTGGTCTGCCTGAAGTAAATGCTATTACAGAAATTTAGAACGGCACACAGTTGAGTACATAGTTTTCTGGACTGGAGGTCAAGAAGAAAAGTTCAAATCCTGCCTCTGATGCTCTCTGGGAGAACCATAAGAATGGTACCTGGAGCCTCCCTCTTCTAGTCTGTAAAATGGTAACCAATCAACCAGCATTGGTTCTGGGCATAATAACATCTTTGGTACCTACCTCACATGGCCATAGTGAAGTTCAAATAACGTGATTCATGCAAAGCACTTCACAAACTTAAAGGTGCTATATGAGCATCCATTATTATTGGGTGGACTCATGTAGCATAGGCGGAAGATAGGGGTGGAGTGGGAAATAAACATTTACATAGCACCTTTGCTTTATAAATATTATCTCATGTGATCCTCACAATTCCATGAGGTAGGTGTTATTATCCCCATCTTAACAGTAGAGAAAATTGAGGTAAGCAGTGATAAGGTAACTTGTCCAGGGCCTCATAGCTAGTGTCTGAGGTGGAATTTGAACTCATTTGTACCTGACTCTTGTGTGTTTGTCCTTTGTCCCTTGAAGAGGGACTATGACATCAGGGAAATAATGACATGACTTGCAGTTGACTTTGATTTGAGTGAGGGAGGGCTGTGCGAGGTCACCAGCCTCACTTTCTCCTCCAGAGCCATGTGGGTCTAGTGGCCTGATATTCACCAGGATGACTGGAGATGGCCCAGGATGCAACGGGAGATCCTGGCCCTTTTGGGCTAAGGTCTAGACGTTAGCCTAGACCTGACTCTAGGCCCAGTGCACTATACACCGTACCACCTAGCTGGCTTTAGAAAAGACAATTTAACCACTAAAGGGTGTCAAAAATTATTTTTAATAATCATTATCTTGGAGATTCAGAGTTTTCCCCAGCCCCCTTCTTCCAAAGTCCTGACTTTAACTTCAGTTTTTCTTCAGAAGGATGTTTCTGATAATGAGATGGCATTTACTCTTTTTATCCTTATCAAATCTCAGTCCAAGATGGAAGTAATTTAATCTAAGGTAGGGAGGCCCATCATGTTCTGCTCAGGCTTAGGTGGAGACAGATTCTTCTGGTCTAGATAGTTCAGATCCTGGGGGTAGTCTGATAAAAGAAGCATTTTCTCTATTCAGAGGTAAAATGATGATAGGGTGACATTAGCCCCTGTTGAAAGGGTGTATAAACTGTGCCCCAGCACCCCAAAATGAGCTCAGTCCTGACACTACAGCTCCCATGCTTATGCATGCCATCCACTTTGAGAGAAATGGTGGACTATAGAACTTCATTCTGTTTGTCTTTTTTTAGAATAAACACTGAGCTTGACAAAGGCAAGCCAGAATGATCTAATTAATCATTTTGTATGTAACCCCAGTTCCACCTCAGCAGCCAATCAAAAGATTTTTTGTTTACCTCTCAGTAATTGGACAGGAAACATTCACAGGAAACTTGCTCATGCTCTAAGGACGGGCTTCCATGGACCAGTCCCTATTATGCTTACAACGTGACTTCTTCTACCAGAACAAATTTTCTTTTTAATTCTGAACTTGAACTCTCTAGTGATTCTGCCTAAATTCCCCACTAATGGACCAAGCCCAGTTGAGAAATATACCCTTAGCACAAGGATGTTTAACAACCTGGGGGGAGGAGGATTTTACGCACATCCACTTCTTAAAATCAGAGTTATTAACACCTTAAGTCTAGACAATTTGTAACCATTGTTGATTTCTGAGTTGAAAATTTAACAATCAACTCTAGAGATAGCTCAAGAACTTTTATTCCCTCATTTAATTCCAGCACACTGCTGCCTAGGGCCAATGTAAATCACATACATTTTCTTGTTTTGAGTTAGGGAAGCTAATCTCTTTGTTATCTAGTCATCGGGCTGGAAATAGAGTCTATCCTCTGGGCATAGATTACAAAAATCTTTTTTTTTTCCCTTCTGCCAACTACATCAGTCTGTGAACACATGCCAGGCATGGCACTAAACCCTTGGGAAACAAAGACAAAAATGAAATGACCCTTACCCACAAAGAGTTTGCGTTGATTCTAATAGCAGAGACAACACATACATAGAGGGGTGTTCCAAAAGCTTCCAAAAAGCTACATATAGAACATAAATGTATGTTCTATATACAAAACATGTATATAGAAAGTAGTAAAAAAAACATTTCAGTGCAGTTTCAGCTGGAATGGTAGTTTTGGCCAGGAAGGTACTAACAGCATAGTGTGGGAGAGCAATGCAGAAGATGATGCTTGAGTTGAGTGTTCAAGGAAACCAAGGATTCCAAGAGGTAAAGATCAGAGAGCATTCCAAGCACAAGGAACGGGGGGGGGGGGGGGGGGGG
>CM053623.1:281889530-281947869 GCA_028646595.1 Phalanger gymnotis
GGAGGAATTTATAGCACTGTAGTTTATTAGATAGAGGGTGAAAGGTCAGGCTTATACTTCAGGAAAATCATCTTAGAGGCCTGCTGAGGATGGATTAGAGTAAGGAGAGGCAATTGAGAACAAACAGTGCCATATTGCAATAGTCTAGCTCAGGGGTTGGCAAATTACCCAAAACTACCAAAAGGGCCAAATCTGGTCTTATATAAGTGGCAAGCTAAGAACATTCTTAAATCAAGTTTTTAGTTCTGGCTGTATAAAAGCAGGCATTGGCCAGATTCATCCCATAAGCAGTAGTTTACCAACCCCTGATCTAGGTAGAAAGGTGACAAGGGAACAAACTAAGGTGATGGCTGTGTGAGTCAAGAGTAATGTTGTAAAGTTGTAAAGTCGTAAAGAGTAATATCGTAAAATGATAAGATTTGGTCACCAGCTGGATATGTGAGATGAGTCAAAGTAAGGAGTTGAGGCCAAAATAGAAGTTGGAATCTGAGTTCCAGGGAGCATGGTGACATCATTAGTAGTATTAGGGGAGTTTGGAAGAAGGGTTAGATTTTGAGGAAAGATAAGAAGTTCTGTATAATGAATTCTGTTTTGCATATGGTAGGCTTGAGATGTCTATTGGTAATCCAGTTTGAAATGTTTAATAGGCAGTCTATGATGTGGGATTGGAGTTCGTCAGAGAGACAAAGATCTGATTCCTAGGATTTCATTATATTATTATAGTGATAATTATAGTGATAATAGTTGAACCCATGGAAGCTGACAAAATCACCAAATGAGAGGGGCATAAAGAGAGAAGAGACAAGGACCCAGAAGAGAGTTGTAAGAAACACTCTAAGTAAATGGATGGACATGGAGGATGAACTAGCAAAGGAGACTGAGAAGTTTGGTTCAGACATGTAAAAAAAAAAACAAAACCTTGAGAAAGCAGAAAATAGAGCAGAGAGAATATCTAGGAGGAAGAGATGGTCAAGATTATCAAATGCTGTCAAAGGACAAGAAGGATGAGCATTGAGAAGAGGATATTAAATTTGGCGATTAAGAGATCATTGTTAATGTTGGAAGAAAGCAATTTCAGTTGAGTGGTGAAGTCAGAAATCAGTCTGCAAAGGATTTAAACCAGAGGGAGAGGAGAAGTGGAGGCTCCAAAAGTGTATATTTTCACACTCCCTTTATTCCTCCCTTGAGAAGGGTCATAGTCAGGACTCAGTTTAAATTAACAATCAAGTTTCCTGGCAGTAGCTGGTCTTTTGTTTAGCAAGTTTAAAAGGAGAAAAAATACCGCTAATTTTAAGGTTTTTGTCTATTTCCAGGCTTCACAGCATTGAGCTGATCTACGTTGGGAAGACTAGTGAAAGGAAAACCAAATTTTGCCTGTGTTCACATCCAGAGTATCCTTGTGTGAAATAGATGCATCTCTGTTTCCTCGTCTTTAAAATAAGGCTAATTTTATCATTAGCACCTACCCTATTTCATGTGGCTCAGATGAAATAATTAGTGTAAAGTGCTTTGTAAAACTTAAAGTGCTATACAAATACTGGTTATTATTCATGGAATTGGGAGCAGATGGACAACCATTCTTCAAGGCAGGCAAATGCCCAAGGAGCATTTATTCTGCTTTGAAGAACTTCCAGTGAAGGCTATTTTTTTTTCCTCAGTAAAAGGCAGTTAGGTGGTACAGTGGATGGAATGATGAACTTGGAGTCAGAAAAACCGAAGTTCAAATCTAACTTCAGATATTTATGAGTTCTGGGATCCTGGGCAAATCACATGACTTCTCTGACTCAGTTACTTCTTCTGTAAAATGGGGATAATAATAGCCCCTACCTTACAGGATCATTGTGAAGATTAAATGAGATGATGTTTGTAAAGTCCCTTTGTAAATCTTAAGGTTCTATCTCTCTCTATACACACACAAATACACACACATATATACACATATATGCACATATATAAGTGCTAGCAAGTATTACTGTTAGTAGTATGTGCGTATATATATATTTATACAAATGCTAGCAAATATTAATGGTGGTAGTGGTAGTAATAGTAGTAGTAGTGACCATTTTTAAAAATTAAGTGCATTTTTAAACATTTTTTAGAGTTCAAACTCTTCCGCTCATTCCAGCTGCTCCCCTACCCACTGAGAAAGCAAGCAACATTGTATCCATTATGTGCATGTAAAATCATGCAAAACATATTTCCATATAATAGTAACAGCCTTTTCAAACATTGTAAACTCTCCAGACTGAATGGGACAAAACATGTATATAGAAAGCACTTTAAGGTTTGGGAAACATCTTACATGGGTTATTTCCTTTTCACAGCAACTCTGTGAGATAGGTGCTATTATTATGCTTATTTTACAAGATGAGGAAACTGAGTCACACCCAAGTCAATGAGTATCTGCTTCAGCTTATAGACAAATCAGGAGGGGCAAAGCGAAATTAAAGTTGATTTCTAACTATGTGAAACCGCCAAAATAACAGGCAGATTTGGATTTGTCTGAATGTTACATATATCAGTTGATTTGGTAAAACTTTCAAATTACAAATGACCTTAAGACTCTGTACCCCAAACAGCCACTTTAATTAGTGACAAACCGGGTGATAGATCTATGTTTGAGATCTCTCCTAAAAGTATAAGTCTCATTAGATTTATGGGAAATTTACACATCGTAATAGCAGTAACCTACCATTTTCCCATATTTCAAAGCTATAATTATTGAGGGAGAAAATTAAAGGCAACTCTTTTAGCTCTATTGGGATATAAGAGAATAAAAAAGCTTATGGGAGGTTAGAACAGATAAATCGTAAATATTGAGGGAAAAAAGTAGTGCCTGTCGTTCCTAATTAGAGGAAGTTGGCACCCGAAATAATCAGGTTCCTTTTCCTTCCAGAGCTCAAAGGAATGCTTGGTTGGGTTTTCCAGGGTTAGGGTCTTATGGTGTCCACACCTGTGTTTTTTTTTTAGGCATTATTCTGTTGCCTTTTTTTTTTTCCTCAACCCCAGAGGGAATATTTTTAAAGAAATGTTCAAGCCCTATTTTGTGATGCTGTCTCACTTTTTCTTGTTATTTCAGTAATGTCTGACTGTGACCCTATTTGGGGTTTTCTTGGCAGAGATATTAGAGTGGTTTGCCATTTCCTTCTCCAGCTTATTTTACAGATGAGGAAACAGGCAAACAAGTTGTAAGTGACTTGCAAAGGATCACACAGCTATTAAGTATCTGAGGCTGAATTTGAACTCAGATCTTCCTGACTTGAGGGTATAACCCCCTTCCTACCAAGCTCCCCACAGGTGGGGAACCTGTGGCGCGGAGGCCATATGTGGCCCTTTAGGTCCTTACATACAGCACTTTGACTGACTTCAAACTTCACAGAACAAATCCCTTCAATAAAAGGATTAGTTCTGTAAAACTTGGACTGAGTCAAAAGGCCATACCCCAGGACCTAGAAGGCCAAATGTGGCCTCTGGCCTACAGGTTCCCCACCACTGTTTTAGAAAAAAAAAACCAAAGTGCACATGACTTCAAAGCAAAGACATTTAATTAACCCCACAGCAAAATAAACTGCAAGGAAAAGTTCCTTCCTTCTCTCCAATTACATAGTGAAAGAAGGATTATGCATAGGAAATAAATCTGGAAAGGCCTGTGGGAACATGTGTGACCAGTGAGACAATAAGAATCCTAGGACAACTCATACCTAGGTGGCATCTTCACTGGGTGCCTCCTCTACTTCAAGTGTCCCCACTGGCTGTCATATTGGGAGCCCTGGCTGCTGATGTCATCTGGCTGTTGTCGATGTTTGTCCTTTGTTCTTGAAGAGGACCATGACATCAGGGAGGCGATGCCATAACAAGTAATGAATTGGATTTAAGTGAGGCAGGGCTGTGCAAAGTCACTAGCCTCAGTTTCTCCTCCAGAGCCATATGGGTCCAGTGGCCAGATATAGATCAGGACAATTGCACTGGGGGACCTTGGCCTTTTCAAGCTAAGGCCTTTAGTAAGTCTCAGTTTTAGTTCTTCCTTTTCTCTCTCTCTCTCTCTCTCTCTCTCTCTCTCTCTCTCTCCCTCCCTCCCTCCCTCCTTCCCTTCCTTCCTTCCTTCCTTCCTTCCTTCCTTCCTTCCTTCCTTCCTTCCTTCCTTCCTTCCTTCCTTCCTTCCTTTTTTCCCCCAGCCTCAACACCAAATCACTCTGGCTCTCCTTAATTGGCCAACAATAGGTGCCAAACCAGGTCCTACTCGGTCATTGTTTGGCCCCTCATAGGCTCGGAATAAATGTAAATAGAAATTTTTTTCTGTTTTGTCCAGAAACCCTGATAGTCTTCCCCTCCCACATAGATTTTTTTTTTTAACTAGGTAAAGATGCCATTCTCTGCCTCATTTCTTATTAAGCCTTAATCATTGAATGGGCGTTGCCTGTCATCCGGCTAGCAAGAGTGTGGGCGACTGTTGCTGTAGGCCTGGTATATCCTCTTCGCTATTCAGCCATCCTTGGGTATTGCACTGAATTACCCTGCAATGTGACACTTTCTATTTCTTTAAAGGAGTTCTGAGCACTTTTAGCAAATAGCCTCAGGGTTATCTTGCTCTTCTGTGATTTTAAAACCCAAAGCTACAGTCAGCCAATAGAAGCCCTCAGATTTAGGTTAAATCTGTCTTTTGAACTCCTTCAATTGTTTTTCAGCTGTCATTCTGTGATTTCAGCACCTTATTTGATGAGGACAGAGAAAAGTCTTTTCAATTCCTTCCCACTCCCATCTTGCCAATCACAGCGGCTTCATTCAGCAAGAGGAGAAAGATAGAACTAGGGACTTTTCGTCCTGCATTCCTGGTCAGTGATAAAATTGATGTGTTCCCTCCATTAGGAAGTACACTTACAAGCTAGGGCATATCCGAAATTCTAAGGGGAATAGAAACCATGTCATATGAAGACTGCTTGAAGAAATACAGGATATTTAACCTGGAGATGAGAAGGTGTAGGGGAAGATCTCTTCAAGGATTTGAAAGGCTGACATTTGTAATAGAGACTAAACTTTTTCTGCTTGACTTAAGAGAGTAGAACTATGAGCAGTGGGTACATGAGGCACAGAATCAGATTTTGGTTCAGCATAAAGGGAAAATGTCCTGATAATTAGAGCTGTCTCAACATGGTTGACACATACTGGCTGTGTGACCCTGGTGAGGTCAATCAACCTCTCTTGCCCTCAGTCCTATCCTGTAAAATAAGGGCATTAGAATAGAATAGATCTTTATGGTGCCATTCAGCTCAAATATATGATTCTATGGACTCTTTTAGGACCATTTTTCTTTAATTACCTCCCCAGTCTTTGGGACCTTCCCATCTTCAGTCTTCCCTTCCCTAAAGATTTTATTCTCTGTGACAAATAGTTCTTTCTTACCTTGAAAATACTCTAGCCTCCATTCTAGTCATTAATCCATCTCTTATTTTCCTTTCACTATCTTATTTCTGGAGCAAATACTCACCACCCATTCCATCCACCATCTTACCCCTCACTCATGTCTTAACTCATTGCCATATATCATTATGGCTTCTGTCACTGAAACTTCTCTTTTTCTCTCTCACAAACATATTTAGTGACCTTCTAATTGCAAAATCTAATGGCTTCCTTTTCCTTGACCCCTCTGTGACAATGGACACTGGTACTCACCTTTGCTTCTTGAGATTATCTTCACTTTTGTTCTCTGTGACTTTATCCTTTCCAGATAATACAACATTTTTTTTTTAATAACTCCCCCATCTCCTTTCCTTATTATTCTTTCTTTCTCTCCAAAAATGGGCATTCTCCAAGAGTCTGCTCTGGCCTTTTGTTTCTATTATTCTGTTTACTTTTCCCAAGAGATCTTTCATGTTTTCAACCATCATCTCTATGCAGATGACTCCATTCTGCATTTCCAGTTGTACTGGACATTTTCACTTCAATGTCTTGGCATCATTTCAAAATCAATAACTCTCTCCCAGATGTTCCTCCCTCCATTAATGGTCTTTATATCTTCAAGACTTGAAATCTCAGCATCACTATTCCCTTCCCCCTCACTTTGCTTGGAATACATGGTCAATAACTAGATCCTATTGGTTCATCATTATCAACAGGAATTCACCAAATATGTCATATATCAAATATCATATGCTAGACATTAACTCTAAAATCTATCTATTCCATTCCATTGCATTGCCTTTGTATGCTGGTCATTATCACACTTGGATCCAATTAAATTCATTTCAATTAGCATTAAATTGTGCTTCCATGGAGCATGGGCACGGTGCGCCCACACACCCTAGATCCAGAATGCCTATTGGCTCCTCCCCTTCCCTTCAGTGGCCTATCCTGCCCACTTTCAATACAGCCTTCCAGTTTTTACTATTTTAATAATCACTTATTATTATTTAATTTTAATAAATAACATTTACTAGTCACTAATTAACCAGCATCTTTTAAAAATGAATTTTTCTTGCTATCATTTTGTTTTTATTTCATCTACATTTCCCAGTGCCCCATTGCCTTCTTTCCTTCCAGAGAATAATCTATAAAAAAATAAAAATGGGGAATGTTTTTAATCAAAACTGACACGTAATGAAAAAAATTACAGATCTCATACTGAAGCTAGAAAGGACCTGAGAAATCATCAGATCTAATCCTGTCATTTCACAGATGAGGAAACTGAGGACAAAGAGAGGTTAAGTGACTTGAACAGAGTCACACAATTAGTATTTGAGGCAGATTAGAGCCTAGGCCTTCCAGACTCATTCTTGAAATCTATCCATTACAGCCATTGCCTTTCATTATCTACTTCTATATATGCAACGCTCTGGAGTCAGAGTCCCCTACTTCTTCAAAGAAACCAGAGCTCTTAACTGGTCCCCCTGCTCCCAGTCCACAGCCCTCCCCACTCCCACTCCCATCCATCCTGCATTCTTGTGCTGCCAGGTTAATCACCCTTTTATTACGGCTTTCATCTTGTCACTCCCCTGCTCCAAAACTTTAACAGATCCCCATTTCTTACAATATAAAGTTCAAATTCCTTAGCTTGGCATTCAAGATCTTCCATAATTCCAAACTGCTTTTCAAATTTTATTATTATCCATTATTCCTTGACTTGAATCCTCTGCTCTGACCAAGGTTGTTTACTTAGTGTTTCTCATACAGGATTTATACATTCCCAGCCTCAAGTCTCGGCTAGTGATGTTTTCCCAGCTTCAGATGGAAGGATTCTTTCTCTCCTCTGTCTAAGCAAATTCTACTCCACCCTTCACATCTCAGTCTAAGTCCCACTTTCTCTCTGAAACTCCCTTAAACATACAGTTTGGCTGGTACACAGCCAAAAATGACATTTATCCCCTTTGAACTTTTAAAGCATTTGTTGTCTGTATCTGTTAATTTGGCAGTATAATTTACTTTCTTGTACTGTTAATTTTTATGCTTCATGTTTTCATTTCTTATCTAGACTCTAAGCTTCTTGAAGGCAAGAACCATACTTTTCCTTTTTTTCTAACCTTTTGTACTCCTAGAATGCTTTTCACAGTGCCTCGAATAGAATATATGTATGTATGTATGCATGTATGTATATATAAATTCACACACATACACATATGTATACATACACACATGTGGACAACATTTATTAAGTGCTTAGTATGAAATACCCTAAATGCTGGGGCTACAAATACAAAAGATGATCTTTGCTCTCAGGGAGCTTGTACCCTAAGGAGGGGGCAGAGATATATAGGAGAATGGTGGTCAGGGAAGGGAATTATGGTCAGGAAAATCACAGGGATGGTGAATGGAACATTAAGGCAATGGAGTGACATCCATCCCTTTCCAGAGACAACTACAGTGTTGATTTTTATTGAATTCCCAAGGTTTTGGAATGTATTAGAGAACAACAAGCAATTTTTTCTTCCTTTGTTGTTTTAGGCTGTAATTGTATAATCAGTTTTCTGGTGTGTTTCTTTACAAGTCAGACCGGGTTTTTTTTTTTTTTTGAGATCATTTTTGCAGACTTTTGTATTTGTTTAATTTAATGTTTTAAGTATTGAAACCTGCTGTGTGATTGAATCCTGTACAAGTGTTGATATTGAGGCTAATATAAAGAGTATGGACTTTGCTTCCTTAAAATGCATAAATGTACCTCAGTTTCCTAATCTGTAAAATGAGAAGGCTGGGCTAGTGGGTGCCTAAGATCCTTTCAGCTCTAAATCTAAGATCTTATGAACTTGGGGGAGGAGAAATTGAAAGTTTCTGCAGATAGCGATGGAATCTAACAAAACCGATTGATTAACTGATAAAGTATCTTACAGCGGTATGCATTGCTTTAGGGGGTGGTTACATACATGATCAAGGCAAACTTAGAAAGATGAAACATCAATCAAAATGAGAGCAGGAGAAGACAAAAAGAATTCCTAAATCCTTTTCTACCAAAGGCTGATGGCCAAATAACACTCTCCCAAATCAAACCCTATACCTAAAACAGACGTCACACTTCATTTTTTTAACTTTTATTTATATGTTGGTTTTTTATCCGTTTCATTTACAAATATATCTTTTCTCTCTTTCCAAGAGAGTCATCCCTTGTGGAAAAGAATAAAAAAGAAAGATGGGGGGAAAGGAATTCAGAAAAACTAACCAATATATCAACTGAGTCTTACAGTTTACCCACACCCATAGTCCTTGCCTCAGCAAAGAAGGGAGTGAAGTGCATTTTCTCTTCTCTTCCTTGGGGCTAAGAAAAATCACATGCAAATGTGGTTGCCATTAAATAAACTTTTTGTTGACCAGAAGGGAAGGACCAATTTTGTTAATGAGGCTTTGGATTTTGTTTTTGTTTTTTGTTTTAGAGAGCAGTGTGAGAAATTCTCAGGCCAAGTTTTACTCCAGATCTATTGGAGAAAAGCAAAATGCTTTTTAGAAAAGCATGTGATGGAGGGATGTCAATGCTCCCAGACATTTAGGAATGGAAGCTTTGGAAAATGCCTTCCTCAAAGTAAAGAATGAGAAACACAAAGAATACAAAGACATGTAGAAAGATGTCAGCATAAATGAAATGATGAGGAGTGAAAAAGGTAGAGTTAAAATGAATAGATATATTAACTGGAAGCATGTAAAAGAGGTTAACAATAAACTTTAGGAAAACCAGTGTCAATCATGGTAGACAATGCTAGGACTGCTTTGTCAAAGTTCATTCACATGCTTTTCTTTCTTTCTTTTTTTTAATAGTATTTTCCCCCAATTACATGTCAAGAGAGTTTTTGGAATTCATTTTTACAAGATTTTGAGTTCCAAATTTTTCTCCTTTCCTCCCTCCCCTCCCCTCTTCCTAAAATGGTAGGCAGTTTGATATAGGTTATGCATGTACTATCATGTAAAATATATTTCCATATTAATCATAGCTGTGAAAGAAGAAACAGGTCAAAAGAAAAAACACAAAAAAGAGTAAAGTAAGTGAAAAAATATGCTTCGATCTGTATTCAGAGTTTATCAGTTCTTTATCTGGATATGGATAGCATTTTCTTTTCTAAGTCCTTTGTACTTGTCTTAGATCATTGTGTTGCTGAGAAGAGCTGAATCATTCATAGCTGATCATCACACAGTGTTGCTGATACCGTGTACAATGTTTTCTCGGTTCTGCTCATTTTATTTTGCATCAGTTCATACAAGTCTTTCCAGGTTTTTCTAAGATCTGCCTGTTCATCATTTCTTGTTGCACAGTAGTATTCTTTTACATTCATATATAACAGCTTGTTCAGCCATTCCCCAATTGATGGGCATCCCCTTATTTTCCAATATTTTGCCACCACAAAAAGGGCTGCTATAAATATTTTTGCATATATAGATCTTTTTCCCTTTTTTATGATCTCTTTGGGATTTAGACCTAATAGTGCTGTTATTGGATCAAAGCATATTCATAGGGGCAGCTAGGTGGCACAGTGAATAGAGCACTGGCCCTGGAGTCAGGAGGACCTGAGTTCAAATCCGGTCTCAGACACTTGACACATGTACTAGCTGTGTGACCTTGGGCAAGTCACTTACCCGCAATTGCCCTGCCAAAAAAAAAAAGCATATTCATAGTTTAACTGCCCATTGCTCTACAGAATGGTTGGGTCAGTTCACAACTCCACCCTCAAAGCACCAGTGTCTCAATTTTCCCACATCCCCTCCAATATCTATCATTTCCTTTTGTGTGTGTGTGTGTTTGTCATATTAGCCAATCTGATAGGTTTGAGGTGATGCCCCAGAGAAATTTCAATCTGCATTTTTCCAATCAAAAATGATTTAGAGCACTGCTTCATATGCCTATAGATAGCTTTAATTTCTTCCTCTGAAAACTGCTTCTTCATATCCTTTGACCATTTATCAACTGGGGAATGGCTTGTATTCTTATAAATTTGACTCAGTTTTCTACATATTTGAGAAATGAGGCATTTATCAGAGACATTTGCTGTAAAGATTGTTTCCCATCTTTCTGCTTTCCTTCTAATCTTGGTTGCATTGGTTTTGTTTGTGTAAATGCTTTTTAATTTAATATAATCAAAATTATCTATTTTACATTTTGTTATGTTCTCTCTCTCTCTCTCTGTCTCTCTCTCTGTCTCTCTCTCATTTGGTCATGAACCTGTAACTCAATTAATTTTTCCTTTATAGCACTTGGTGCATATGTGTTTAATATTCATATTACTTCATTGTCTATGGTACTTTTAAACAAGATGCAGTTTACTTCCTTATCTCTTTTAATTAGGTCTTTTTTGCTTTTACTTTTTCTGAGATCAGGATTGCTACCCTGCTTTTTCTTTTTTAACTTCAGCTGAAGCATAACAGATCCTGCTCCAGCCCCTTACCTTTACTCTGTGTATATCTCTCTGCTTCAAGTAAGCAACATACTGTAAGATTCTGGTTTTTGATCCAGTCAGCTATCCATTTCTTTTTTTATGGGAGATTTCATCCCATTCACATTTGCACTTATGATTACTACTTGTGTATTTCCCTCCATCCTACCTTTCCTCCAATTTGTCCTCTCTCTCCTTTCACTCTTTCCCTCATTGACAGTGTTTTGCTTCTGTCTACCACCTTTCCTTGTCTGACCTCTCTTCTGTCAGATTCTGTGCTGCCCCTCCCCCATCCTCACCTTTACTTAATCTCCTCCCTTCCTTCCTACATTCTTGTTTGGTAAGATAGATTTCTGTATTCAACTCATTGTGTATATTATTCCTTCTTTGAGCCAGTACTGATGAGAGTAAAGTTCAAGGGCTGCCTATGACCCTTTTGAACCTCTTCATGTGAAGTAATTTACCCCATTCTGCCTCTCCCTTCCTTCTGCACCCAGTGTACTCTGCTTTTTCATCCCTTAATTATTTTTTATGTTGTTCTCTCAAATTCACCTTATACCTGGACCCTCTCTCTATATTCCTTCTAGGTGTACTTTTAGTAGTATAATTTTTAAGAAATACAAGTATCATCTTCCCATGTAGGGATATAACCAGTTCAGCTCCATTGAATTCCTTATGGTTTTTTTTTCCTTTTTTACCTTTTTAGGCTCCTCTTGGGTCTTGATATTGGAGATCAATTTTTTTGTTCAATTTTGGTCTTCTTCTTATGAAAGCTTGAAATCCTTCTATTTCATTGAATGACCATTTTTTTCCCCTTGGAGTATTATGCTTAACTTCATCAAGTAGGTGATTCTCAATTGCAGTCCTAGCGTTTTGGCCTTCTGGAATATCATGTTTCATGACCTTTGATCCTTTAATGTTGTAACTGCTAAGTCTGTGTAATCCTGATTGTTGCTCCCTGATTTGAATTGCTTCTTTTTGGACACTTGCAGCATTCTTTCCTTGACCTGATAGCTCTGTAATTTGGCTATAATGTTTCTTGGAGTTTTTTTTTTTTTATTTTGGGATGGCTTTCCTGAGGTGATTGGTGGATTCTTTCAATGTCTATTTTGCCCTCTGGTTCCAGGCTATCAGGGCAGTTTTCCTTGATAATTTCTTGAAAGATGTTTTTCAGATCCTCTTTTTGATTATGGCCTTCAGGTAATTCAATTATTCTGAGATTATCTCTCCTGGATCTATTTTCCAGGTCAGTTGTTTTTCCCATGAGGTATTTTACATTTTCTTTTATTTTTTCATTCTTTTGAATTTTTTGATTGATTATTGAGGTCTCATAGATTCATTAGCATCCACTTGCCCAATTCTAACTTTTAAGTCATTTTCCTCAGTTAGCTTTTGTACTTCCTTTTGCATTTGGTCAATTGCACTTTTTAGGCAATTGTTTTATTCAGTGGATTTTTGTATCTCCTTTTCTACTTGGCCAATTCTACTTTTTAAGCAGTTGTTTTCTTTTTTCCAAGCTGCTGACTCTTTTTCATAATTCTCTTGCATCACTTTCATTTCTTTTCACAATTTTTCTTCTACCTCTCTTATATGATTTTCAAGCTCCTTATTGAGCTCATCCATGAGTTCTTTCTGGGCTTGAGACCACCTCCTGTTTTTCTTTGGAGTTTTGCCCATAGATGTTTTGATGTTATTGTCCTCTTCTGAGTTTGTGACTTTGTCTTCCCTGTCACCATAATAACTTTCTATGGTCAGATTCTTTTTTTTGTTGTTCTTTGCTCTTTTTTTTATTTGACCTTTTCCCCTTCTTTTAAATTTTATCTCTTCTCCCAGGGTAGAAGGGGGTATGTCTCAGGCTTCTTGTGCCAGGGGCTGCAGGCCCTAGCTGTTTACCTGGTACTATGCTGATTTTACCCTGAGGCCCCTGGGGGACCCTAGTGTCTGGTGCTGCACTGAGGGTGTAGGGTGTGGGGGAAGGCTGATGCTGCTGAAGGCCATGGGGATCTGTCAGCTTACCTGGTACTGAGCTGGGGTCCTAGTGGTGGTGTCTGGCATGTGCTGAGGCCAGTGGGGTATTTCTACATTTCCCCTGGGCTACACTGAAGCGCACCATGGTCTGGCTTCTGGTGGCTACTTGTTTACTTAGGCACCTGTAGGGTTGATATCTACCTGTTTTTATGGGGCTGGCTGAAGTACTTGGAGATCTGGCTGGTGGAGGATGCCTGTTTGCCCTGAGTTGTGCTGAAGCATGTGGTAGTTCTTGGAGCTGGAGTCTCCAGGTTTCCCTGGCTATGCTAAGACATGCGGTGGGGGGGAGGTTGGGGTGGGGGACCCGGTGTTGGCATTTGCCTGCTCCACTGCACTGGGGCTCAGGATCTGGTTTGCTGGGGTGGGGCTTGCTGTTGGCTTGCTGGGATGCTTTCTGTCCTAGACTGTGCTCTTCCTTTACCTGAGTGAGACAGACCTTTCTTGCCAATCTTTCAAGTTTCTCGAAGGCTAAAAGGTTGTTTCGTCCCATCTTTTTTCTGGTTCTGCTGTTTTGTTGTTTTGGGGTGCTATTTTATGGTTGTTTAGAGGTGAATATGGGAGAGTTACAGCTATTTACTGTTTACTCTGCCATCTTGGCTCCTGGAAGTGGTTCGGTTTTCCTTTCTTTTTACCAATCAAATAATAACAAAAGGGCTAATGAGCTTAATTGTTAATGGGTTTGCTTTTTCTGTCCTTATTTTGTTTGGGTTATTCAATGATTGACTTTATTTAGGAAAAACAAATTTATTTCCTTTAAAAAAAGAAAAAGAAAGGCCCCCATCTGTGGCTTTACATCATCACAATACTGTAGGTAGATTAACTCAATTTTGGTCAATGGACTCAGGACATTTTCATCTGAAGGAAGAGACTCCCAAACAGATTAAGATACTGTGTTTCCTTAAGAATATCAGCAATGACATTCTTTTTTTTTTTTTGAGGGGGGAAGGCAGGGCAATTGGGGTTAAGTGACTTGGTTGCCCAAGGTCACATAGCTAGTACATGTGTCAAGTGTCTGAGGCTGGATTTGAACTCAGGTCCTCCTGACTCCAGAGCCAGTGCTCTATTCACTGCACCACCTAGCTACCCCAGCAATGACACTCTAATACTTAGAATAGCTCTTTACTTCTGGGCACATGCTGCACTAGAACAAGAGAGAACATTAAAAACAGGTGAAAGATGTACTCTCCCTTTTTTATCTCAGGTATTTATTTTTATGGGGTCAGGGTAACCATCAGGAATTAGGCTGCTTAACAAGAAAGATACATTTAATAGATGCCCTGGGAGTTGTAGCTTCTGGCCCTTGATACTTGTACATCTATTAGTTGACACAATCCAAGTTCTTTTTTTAAAAGGGTAAGAATAGTTTTTTCTTGCATTAATACTCATCTTTTCCCTAATATCCACCTTTTGCTAAAATCTGATATGTCAGAAAACTTAGTGTTTTACTTTTTTAAAAAACTTTCTCACTTTAGTGAGAAAAAGTAAAATTCTCTCTTTTGTCTTTGAGATAATGTCACTGAGTTGCCACTATCCCAGCACTGAAGGCAGTATGGTGTAGTGTGCAGTGGAATGAACACTGACTCTAGAGGACCAGAATATTAGGGTTCTGGTATTTTCTTGTCTGGGTGACTATGGGTAAGTGACTTAACCTCACTGGGCCTCAGTTTCTTTCTGGCTTCCCTGGTTTCCTTTAAGTCTTAGCTGAAGTCTCACCTTCTATAAGAAGATTTCTGTAACCCTTTTTAACTCCCTTTCCCCAGATTATTTCCAATGTATCCCATGTGTATCTCATTTGTACTTCCTTGGCATGTTGCCTCTGCACTTAGATGGAAGCTACCTGAGATCAGGGACTGGTTTTTTGCCTTCTTTGTATCCCTAGCACTAAGCACAGTGCCCAGGACATAATAAGTGCTTAGTAAATGCTTGTTGACTTGACTTGACAAGATGTCCTGTTCTATTGAGCCTATGTACAAATTACTTGAAGTGGGATAGGTCTTCACTTACTATTCCACACTTGTATTGACTTCATTGCCTGTTTCTCTTTGTTACTAATGGCACATACTTATATGAGTGATTGCAGCAGTCAAGATTTCCATCTAGATGGAACAAGGAGCAATGTTTTCTGCAAGTGAAAAAAAGTGGCCCGAATAGCATGTAAATGCATATAAATTTGGCCTCTGACCAGTCTCTATCCAACTGAGCTAAATGGTCCTATGGGCCTAATTCTCATTCTATGGACCTATCCAAAGGACTTGACTGGGTAGAATTACCTCAGAAAGAGGGAGAAGCAGAAGTGTAAGGCTGTATTTGCAATCCAACCTATGAGGGAAATTACCCTGTCATAATGTCTCCAAACTCTGGTAAGCTAGAATTGGAAATCTTATGCTTGCTTTGACCATGAGATGATAGGGTCACAGATGTAGCACTGGAAGGGACTTTAAGGACCACCTATTCCAACTTCCTCATTTTATAGAAGAGAAATTTAAGGACAAAGAGATAAATTAATGTGCTCAAAGTCACATAGGTAGCAAACTGGCAGGCATGAATTCCAAATTAAACAATTTCAAGCGCAAACAACTTTTTAACATCATATCATCAAATTACAAAGAACATTTTGATTTCGAATGAATAAAACAAAACTAGAATTATGAAGAAAATCAAACATAGTGAAATACAGTTATCCAACTGATAGAAAAACAAGCTCATAGAGTATAGAGCCCTAGGCTATGGGAAGAACAGCAGCAAAGAGGAAAGAACTAAGTTCTTAATACTGAATCCTGGATATTTAAGTGAGTATTGTTTTCAAAGTTTCAGTATATATGGGATTTCTCTCTCTCTCTCTCTCTCTCTCTCTCTCTCTCTCCCTCTCCCTTCCCCAACTCCTTTTAAAAATAACTTAGTTGCATGAATGGTTTAGGTAAGCTGTGTGTTGGTGGAAAGCCAAAGAAGAAACGAGACCATATGTGGGGTAATTTCTCTCTGGCAGATAGACTACAGCTCATTTAAAAGAACTGTTGATCAACCTGGTCAAAGAATCCATTTTCTGCACACCAGAAATACAAGTGAGTTCTTGAAGTTCAAGTAATATAGTACATAAAGGAAAAAAAAAAACATATAAAAGCAATACTGTAGATTGAACTAGGGTCTGGGACCTCTGAGGGACTAACTTAATACCTACTATTAGTGATTCACTAATGCTGGCTCTGGCCGAACACACTGACTCTGTCTGTCTTGGATTATCCATTCCCCTCTGTTCACCATATGGAAACTTACTGACCCCTTAAACAGTTATCAAGTTTATTGCAAGGACTTGCTCAAATGGATAAGGTTTGTGTGTTTAAAGCCTGCAAGTGGCTACTACATCTGATTTCAGATTTCATCTTATAAGAAACCATGCAAAATGTCAGTTCGGTCAATCAAAAGCTAACAAGCAAAAGTCTCAGCTAAAATCTCACTTTCTACAGGAAGACTTTCACAACCTTTCTTAATTCTAGCACCTTTTTTCTCTTGATTGTTGATGTTCAGTTGTTTCGGTCATTTCTAACACTTTTTTGACCCATTTTGTGGTTTTCTTAGCAAAGATACTGACTTCAGAATCTTTTGCGTTTGCCATTTCCTTCTTTAGCTCATTTTACAAATGAGGAAACTGAAGCAAACCAGGTTAAATTACATGCCCAGGGTCACACAGCTAGAAAGTGTCTGGGGTTGGATTTGAACTCAGGAAGATTCACTTTCCTGACTCCAGGTCCAGAGCTCTATCTACTATGCCACCTAGCTGCCCCCTGATTACATCCTATTTATCTTCTCTATAGCTTATTTGTACATAGTTGTTTGTATGATGTCTCTCTAGTTATACTGTAAGCTCCTTGAGGGCAGAGACTGCCTTTTAACTTTCTTTGAATCCCCAGTGCCTTGCACATAGTGGGTACTTAATAAATTCTTATTGACTAACAAGAATTAAAAACATTTTTCAATTATCAAGCACTTATTTTTTTCCCTTTTACCTCCCCTCCCGTGACTGGGAGGGAGTGCGTGGAGAAAACTAGTGTAACAAACAGTCAACCAAAATAAGCTCCCATATTGGCCATACCCAAAAATGTGGGTCTCATTCTGCGTATTAAGTCTATCCTCTTTCTATCAGGAGGGTGGTGCATTCTTCCTCATTGGTCCTCTGGAATTATTTGCTGCTCAATGACATATAATTAATGCTTACTATGTGCCCAGAACCGTGCTAAGCAGTGGGTACACCAAAAACAGCAAAATCTCAGTCCTTTGCAGTCAAGGGGCTCACAAAAGGAGACAACAAGCAAATGACTACACATACTAACTTAATCTTCTTGTATTTCCTCCTTTGTAAAATATGGGGGTTGGATAAAATTATTTTTAAGGTCCATTCCAACTCTGATGTTCTGTGATGTTAGGTCTGAGAACTTTCTTTCTTCTTTATTTATTAAAAGGGAGACAAGTCCACATTATGGCACGCTACAATGTCTTCCAGAAGGATCATGGATGCCACAAGAATTCATTTCTTATGGAATCAATTCCAGAGGGTGGTAAATTTCACTTTCAAGCCCATCATTTTATTTTCTGGCCACCTTGAATCCATGAAAAGAGAACACATGCAAATACATATACATGCCATCTGTGTAAAGGTAACATAAGTGGCTAAACTTCTTCCAGTTGTTCACATATGATCTCGGTGTGTTAAGACATAAATGGGAACATTTCTTAGGGTCCTTGATCAAGGGAGTTAGAGAACCTGGTTGAAGATCTAGGGAGATGACTCCTTGCACATGACACTCCATTTCTTGACCCTGTGTGTCTTCACTGGCTGTCCCCTATCCCTGGGATTATCTCCCTCCTCATCTCTGTGTCTTTTGGCTTCCCCAGCTTCCTTCAAGGCTCAGCTAAAATCCTACCTTCGTCAAGACATCTTTACCAGTCCTTCTCAATTTTAGTGCCTTCCTCTGTGACTAGCCCTATTTTATTGTTCAGTTGTTTTTTCAGTCATGCTCGACTCTTTGTGATACCGTTTGGGGTTTTCCTGGCGGAGATATTGGAGTTGTTTGCCATTTTCTTCTCCAGCTTATTTTACAGATGAGGAAACTGAGGCAAACAGGATGAAGTGACTTGCTCAGGGTCACACAATTAGTAAGCGTCTGAGGCCGGAGTTGAACCCCAGGCCCAGTGCTCTATCTACTAATCTACCTCCTGTTTATCCTGTATATATCTTATTTGTGTATACTTGTGTGCATCAAGGAGCATGGAATAAGCCTACTGTTCTACCTATTCCAGAGAGCATGAAAGGAGTACCATATAATGGAGAAGATGATCAGGGCTACAATGTCTTCTAGATGGATTTCAGGGAGCTCAAGAAAGTAGGAAAGAATATTGGATGAGATGAATAGGCTTAGGATAAAGGAGAGTGCATTAAGAATCAACTTGGGATCCCACAATGATGGGACAGCAGGGAAGGGAAAGATAGCAACTATAGAGGCATAGCTAGCACTGGGATGGATGAGTGTGAGAGAGGGGTAGTGGTAGCAGAGGAAGGGCTTCCTCTGGTGGTAATGACTTTGGGGTTTTTTTCGCCCTTAGCAGGGAGTGACTGAATCACAAGGATTAGGGGATTTGGAGGTGGGAGTTTGTTTACCACAGGACAGTTGACTGGAGTCCCCACCCCTCGGGATTCTCTTAAAATAGAGGACATCATTTTGGCCTTTGAAGCAGTGTTAGCTTATTCTCTTTGAGGAGAAGAGGGGCATTGTAGAGAGCCAGGAGTGCCTAGGCTGCTTTCCCTGGCCCTAGCAAAAAGTCTTAATGCAAATTTCTTTTCTAATAGTATCATGGGCATTGCACACTCCTCTCTTTCTTGTTTTAACTTCTAAACAGCAACAGATCTACAGATGGTTGATGACTCTTGAGGAAGTGTGTTCTTAGCACCATGTATTAACCAACCAACTGGTGTCTGCAACACAAAAGAAAGTCTAGGCAATATCACTTTCTGGAATCATTCAAGGGACAGAATGCTAGGGGTAATGAATCTATCTCCTTTCTTGTGCTGCTACCACAATGGTCTGGGGAGAGGTATCCATTAAAATTTTTTTGTTGTTGTTCTGAGTTCTCTCCCTCTTACCCGACACTCCGCCATCTGTTGAGAAGGCAAGAAATACCATGTTAAAAAAAACAAGAAAAATTTTGAAAGTAAAAGAAAATATGCTTCAATGTGCACTTAAGAGTTTGTCAGTTTGATAGCAATTTGCATCATGAGTCATTTAGAATTGATCAGAGTAGCTAAATCCTTCACAGTTGATCATCATTACCATGTTACTGTGTATAATGTTCTTCTGGTTCTGCTTCCTTCACTTCACATCAGTTCATATATGTCTTCTCAGATCTTTATAGAAACCTCCCTTTTGTCATTTCTTACATCACAAGAGTCTTCCATCACAATCATATAAAAATCATCCATTCAATTACAAACCAATAGGAGATTATGAGGAATGTAAAAAGCAGTCACCAAGGTTACAAGGTCACCAAGACTATGTGTGCAGGAGAGTCACCTCTCTTAAGGGCATAGGACATGTTATATCTATTGTACAGATCCATTATATCAGGATTCTTCTAAATGTATTTTTGTTTTCAAACAAATTCTTTTGCACACAGCCTATATAAATCACATACAGTAATACCTTGTTTATCTGTCAATTACTTAACCAGCAATCTCAATTGTCTGGAAAATAGGTTAGAATTAATTCAGGGGAGAAAAGGCTTCTGAGCAATCAAAAAAAGATGTTACAAAGTTCATGCAGTAATGCTCATATATTTTATCCAAGAGTCCCCTGACCTCCTCACTCAGAGCTTAGCTTTTCTTATTTTCAACATCTGACTAACAACCTTGGTTACCCATCAGCTCACAGAAAATTAGAAAAGGGGTAGACAGGGACCTCACCTGGTAAAATGCTAACGTTTCCCTAAATGGTATCTATGGTCCTTTTAAATAGCAATATGAGTAGAGGGAAGCTTCCAAAGAAGGAATCTGTTCCCTCTTTTGTGCCATGGATCCCTATGACAATCTAGCGAAGCCTGTAGCTCAGAATAACATTTTTAAAGTTGTAACATTAGAATACATAAGAATACATAAGGGAACTAAAGGAATGTGGCCATAAAACTGTGCTACTATCTGGTGGAAGAGAAGGCAACATGGTTTCAGAAGCCTAGAAGCTTGAGTGGCTTTCATCACCACTAGTTCAACCAAAAGCTACCTCCCCTGCAAAGTAACCCATGCAAGTACCCTGTGAATAATGGCCACAGTAACAAGATTGGAACAAGTGGGATTAGCCCTTCTACCAGGGGTACATAATGAATTTTAAACTCAACAATGGATAGAGAGCTGAGCCTGGAGTCTGAAAGACCTGAATTTAAATCCTGCCTCAGATACTTACAAGCTATGTGACCCTGGGCAAGTCACGTAACTTTTGTCTACTTCAGTTCCATTAACTGCAAAAAAGGTGATCATACCAGCATCTCCCTCATAGAGATGTTGTGAAGATCAAATGAAATAATATTTGTAAAAAGCTTAGAACAGGGCTGAGCACATGTAGGAGCTGTTATTAATTTACCTTTTACCTCTTTCTCATCTGAGCTCACAGACCCCTGAAAGACTGTGTACTCCAAGTTAAGAATCCTTTTTCTAGATGAAAGCATATTAATAGGAATAAGAAGTGAGATAGAGGCAGCTTTGGTCTTCTCTCTGATGTGTTCTAGTTATGTGACCTTAGACTCATCACTTAACCATTCATTGTCATTAGGATTATAAGTTGTAGAGCAAGTATTGATCTGAGTTATGGAGGGAATTTCCTCACTGGGAGTTCTCTTCACTGGTGAAATCACAGGTTTGGTCTCCCTTCTCCACCCCACCATTATCCTTTCAAGAATGATGGCCAATAGCTTGAAAAGAAAAAAAAAAAGGAAAATCTAAAAAAATGCAAATATAAGGGTTTTTTCAAAGTACAAAATGATTGTTCATAATTATAGTCGATGAAAGAAAATCAAATTGTGCTAAGTGTATTTCAAGAAGCATGTAAGACATTTTAGGGATATTTGTATCAATGGCTACTAAATTTTTTTTTTAAAAATTGATGTTTAAAGGGGAGGAGAAGTAGAAGGAATGGAGAGACAAACATTTATTAAGTATTTATCACATACCAGGCACTGTGCTAAACAGTTTACAAATTTTATCTAAATGGGGTGAGCTTCAGGGCATCTAGGTGGCAATAGAGTACTGGTCTTGGAGTCAGGAAGACCTGAGTTCAAATTTGACCTCAGATACTTATTAGCTATGAGACCCTGGGCAAGTCACTTAACCCTGTCAGCCTTGGTTTCCTCATCTATAAAATGAGCTGGAGAAAGAAATGGCAAACCACTTCATTATCTCCACCAAGAAGACCCCAAATGGGGTCATGAAGAGTAACTAAACAACAAGCTTCAGTGATTGGAAAAGAAAATTTCCTCATGTAGAATAATTCCAACACTATTGGATAATGAAGGCATTGATATAGTATCAAGCCAAGTAGGAGAGCAACTTTGATATGATATTTTTTAAAACATATTTACTTAATTGAATCTTACTTAGATTAAATCAGAATTATTTTGCACCTCTGACCACGTACCAAGTGACAGCGAGCATAGGGATTCAGGATGGAGTGGACCTGGGATGAACTCTTCATTGTGGATAATATTCAGAGTGCATCTTGCACCCATGAATGATGGTAGAGTTGGTAACCACATTCTGTAAAAAGGCTTCTAAACACCTCTATATGCGTGCTTTGGAACATGGCTTTTAGAGACTCCCCAAACCAAATAATTTTCTTCTGATTATGCCACATTGGCATCTACCACTAGATGGTGCTGGGTAAGCAGGGAGAATGCCAGCAAACAGGCCAGTTTCTCCTTAAATCCCCCTCCCTGGCCCCACCCTCCTCTCTCCCCTTGCTATGATTGCTGATCTGAGCTCAATTTCTTCAGGACTATCTAGTGATAACAAAATCCCTTTTATACTCGATTCAAACACAAGCAGGAATGGGCGAACATATTGGGGGGAGGGCAGTCCTCTTTTGTGTGTTATTAAAAAGGGAAAAGCCCAGTAGCAAGAAAAAAACGAGCTGATGGGCTTTTAGTGATCTCTTCAATAACAAAGCGTCTTTTGAAATATATGGATTCTCTTCTTTGAGGTGGAGCTTATTTTAAAATGGAGGGTTAGAAGACCACAGAAACATGAATTACCCTTTGATAACAATGCATGGCTCATTAACACATTGGCAGCCTCTAGAGTTAGGGAGCTTTTAGGTCCAAGCCTATTCCTTTTAAAAGAAATGGGAGCCGGGGGTCAAGAAAGTGGAGGACATTTATGCAAAGGTGAAGAAGCATCCATCTACGTGAATAGCCTGTGTGTCCACACAAGAAATACATTTTCCCTATTGATTAAGGCCTTCCTATTTAATACTGGAAGAACACTTCAGATTACCCCAAACACAGCCTATTTCAGCAGTGCATTTAATCATTCCTTTATAGAACTTGATTCCTATTTCAACCCAGGCAAAAACATGGAATAGGGAGAAAAAAGTCCTTGGAATAAAGTAATCTTTGTTTCTACTCTTACCCTGGAAAGGGAGAGGGGGAGCGAAGTATTTGATTAATGTGGGTCTTTAGGTGTTCATAGTGGAGCGACCTGGGTGATCCAGAGAACTAGGCCCTCCTGCTTACCTTATAAATCTTTAAAATGCCACACGTCAAAGGGATATAACCCAACAGAACTATGTCAAAAAAAAAAAAAGTTCAGTACTTTTAAAAAATGATTGCCAAACCAATTATAGTCTCATTTTTTGACACTATGCCTGAATCCAGGATAAAAGTGCTTCCTTCTGTGGACCTACCATAGAACACCACTCAAATAACATCCCTCTTATTGCTTCCTCCAGGAAGAAAGGGCCATTTAGAACTGAGTGTGGCCAAGTTTCCTTCAGAGGATTTCTGAAGTCTCCAAAGTCAGAAGACAGTAGATTCCACCATCTAGAAGCCAGAAGGGTCCTCAGAGGCCATGTAGTCTAATGTCTTCATTTTATTTTTTCTTGTTCCGTTGTTTTTCAATTGTGTGCAACTCTTCATTGAGTTTTCTTGGCAAAGATATTGGAGTGGTTTGCCATTTCCTTTTGCAGGTCATTTTATAGATGGGGGCACTGAAACCCAGAGAGGTTTAGAGATTTGCCTAAGGTCACACAGGTCATAAATAATGAGGTAAAAGTTTAAATCAGGTCCTCAGCCTCTGAAGCCATTGTATCATGCAGAGGATGAATTTGAACTCTGATCTCCTGACTAGAGGTAGTGTGTGGCTTTCCTATTTTACTGCATGGGATGGCACAGAATTTAAGGATGCAGAAAGGAAATTGAGAAGCATAGAGCACAAGAGACAAGAAAAGCAGTGGGTTTAGGTCTGGCACCAAAGATACAAAGAACACATTGAGCAGGTGTGGAAAGAGACACAGCCATATATAAAAGGGTGTGTGCCCGCCAAATGAATGTGTCCTAAAATATTAGGATTCAACCTTAAAACATGTTTCTTGGGTCAATGTCTGTACTGGGGGAGAGGGTAAAGACTGAAGCAAGAGATTGGGAATCATTCCCAAATGGCACCAAACTGAATATGTTAGAAAAGTCAGTCCCCAGAGCAGTTGGTGACAATATGACTCCTGCACATTGTCACAGAGTGACACACTCTGTAATCACATCACAAGGGATTAAAGCTCCCATCTGTCATGCTTGTCCTTCAGTGGCCTTGGGCTGTGTGACCCATGATTGACGGTGGTGCTGAGGCCAACAACCAAGTCTGCTGGCCTCAGGGGAGGATCTTTGTGGGCACAGTTAGCTGCAGTCATTGGGCTGGCAAACATTTTAAAAGAGAGGAATCTGCACTCTGGCATGTTGCTTAGAGTTGTTGAAGTTGGCTCTCGGTGGCAGTTGGAAGCTAAACAGTGGGGAGCCTAGTGAGGATGTGCCAACAAGGGCTACAATGGCACTGCCTCCTGGTGGAAATTGTTGTTCAGTCATTTTTTTTTCAGTCACATCCAACTTTTCATGACCCTATTTGGAGTTTTCTTGGCAGAGATACTGGAGTAGTTTGCCATTGCCTTGTGCAGCTTATTGTACAGATGAGGAAACTGAGGCAAACAGGGTAAAGTGACTTGCCCAGGATCACAATGCTAGTAAGTGTCTGAGGCCAGATTTAAATAAGCCTTCTGACTCCAGACGCAGTACTCTATCCACTGCACCAAATAGCTGCCTCTACTAGTGAAAGGAAGAGGAAAATGGCTTGGGTATGAAGGGAGGGGAAAGCTTAAGTGAACTTATTACAAAGTTATTAGTCCACTGAGCAACCAAGAAAGTGAGTTATACTTCCTCATACACTTGATATGTGTTCAAAGTGTCTTAACACTCTCGAAGGCGAGGAAAGCATGGAGACAATACGGCACTGGGAACCAAGAAATCAATCTAGAAGCCTACTATGTGCCAGGCACTCTGCTTGGAGCTGAGGAGACAAAGACAAAAGTGACACAGCTCTTGCCCTCAAGGACCATATTATATTTTAAGGAGAAGATGATGTGTATATATAAGTATACTGAGAATGTGTCTCCCCATCCTCCATCTCCACCTTGGATGCAGTAGTAAACAGTGTTAGAGTAAATGTAAATAGCAATTGTTTCTGCTTTGGTCAGGAACTCTGAAGGTCTTCCCCTCTCTGATTGTTTTTTTTTTCTTTTTTAATTAGGTGAAAGGAGCCATTCCTTGGCTCATTTCTTACCTAGCCTTAATCACTGAGTAGGCATTGTCTCAGTCAAAGTGAGAACTCTGAAAGACCTTAGCTTACCTTAGCTTAAAAAGGCCAAGGTCGCCCACTGCATTCTGAGACACCTGCAGTCATCCCGATCTTTATCCAGCTACTGGACCCAGAGGGCTCCGGAGGAGAAAGTGAGGCTGGTGACCTTGCACAGCCCTCCCTCTCTTAAATCCAAGTCAACTGCAAGTCATGGCATCACCTCCCTGATGTCATGGTCCTCTTCAAGAACAAAGGACAAAAAACTGCCACGACTATAACAAATAGTTTTAGATGTGAGAAGGTACGGAATGCCTTTTTGTGGAGGTCTTGATCGAGGTACAATGGAAAGAGAATTTGACTTGGAATCATAGGACTTGAGTTCAAATTCAGGCTTTGCCAGTTACTACCTGTGCGACCACAGACAAATTACTTCATGATTCTGAGTTTTAGTTTCCTTATCTGTTAAATGAAGATTTGTCTAAATAAGTGGTATAAAACTCAGATAGAAACAGAGACACTAGAGGATCTTCATGGCCTCATTGACTTAGAAAACTACATAGTAACATTATCTATGTTCTATTGTATTTTTATTTATTTTCTTAAATATTTTTCAGTTTTGTTTTAATCTGGCTGGCCTACATTTATGGGTCTCTGGCTGGGTGTTTGACACTCCTGCTCTGAAGGACTTCTCAAGTCCCTCCAAGCTCTAGATTTATGGTCTTACTGCCCCTCTGGCATGGTGACAGAATTTTAGAGGTGGAAAGGACTTCAGATTATGTAATGGAAACAGTGCTAGATTTAGGGTGAGTGGGCTGAGATTTAAATCCTGGCTTTGCTGCATCTTACCTTGGATGATATATGTTCCTTGTGATCCTTGGACAATGAACAAATGAAAAAGCATTAAGTGCTTACTATGTGCCTGGCCCTGTGCTAAGGATTAGGGATAACCATTAAACCTCCGGATCTTAGTTTTTGCACCTGTAGAATGAAAGGGTTGGATTAGGTGATCTCTGAGGTCTAGTCCAGCTCCAAATCCCATAATCTAACTCAATAGTTCCCAACTTTTGCCCTGAGGAGTTACTGCAAGGGGTGTGTGTACCCAGAACCTATCAAGCACTGTCATATTGGTCTTTATTTAGCTCCCACAAAATATACAGTGTGGTATAGCATAATAAATAAGCTTACTTTCTGTATGCTCGATGATATTGCTTATTTTTCAGTTTTATTCAGATGCTATTGTCATTAATAAAGTACAAATTCATTTAAAAGGCAGTACTGAATTCATAATAACTTCTTGTCATCATCAATTTCTTTAATCAAAGGATAATCATTACAACTATCATTTGAGGTCCTCTATGTAAAAAAGAATTCATCATGTTTTAAATGGATGAGACCCACTGATCTAGCTCTCTCATTCTATCGAAGGGTAGTATTAAAATACCCTACTGGTCCTTTAATTCTAAAGCTGTTTTAAAATAAATCCAAATTTGAACTCTAAATTCAGTAGTGCTGAAACTGAAGTTGCAGCGTTTTGGTTGCCTTTAAGAAAAAAAGATAAAGGAAGAAAAGCATCAATAGAGATCTTTTAGATTTGTGGACATTAATCCTTCCAGCTACACCCCAGAACTTTACCAGGTGTATTTCTTACATTAAGAAATAAGGTAAAGGAAGTCAAAATAGCATGAAAACTATGACTACAATATTTTGGTTTTTTTGGAATTAAATTTTGATTTTTCAATTAACAAGCATTAATTTTCTCTCCCTGCAATCGCTTCCCTTTCCCTTGGGAAAGGAGAATACTGGAGAATACAAGTTCCTTGTAACAAATATGCAGTAGAGTAAAGCAAATTCCCACGTTGACTATGTCCAAAAGTCTATGTTTCATACTGCACTTTGAATCAGTGGAGATGGACAGCATTCTTTGGAATAATGGCTGATTAATGCTTCATTCAAAACTGTTTTCACAATGTTGTACATCTATAATATTAACAATAATCTTGTGTTCTGTTCATGATAAAGGAACTCAACTTTAAGAACCTTGATATAGACACAACATAATTATATGTTTTCAAAAGAGGATTTAGGTCATTAACTAATCACTTAAATCATTATCTGATCCTGTAATTCTGTTTTTGTTGTTCAGTACTTTCAGGCGTGTCTGATTCTTTGTGACCCCATTTTGGAGTTTTCTTGGCAAAGACACTGGAGTAATTTTCTATTTCTTTCTCCAGCTCATTTTACAGATACAGCAACTGAGGAAAACATTTAACTGCAAGGTCATACAGCTAGTAAGTGTCTGATACCAGATTTGAACTCAGGAAAACGAGTCTTTCTGACTCCAGCACTCTATCTACAGCTGCACCACCTAGCCAAGCCATTGTAATCCTGTATCCCTCTAGAAATCTACAATTTCTTGATGAATTAAACCAGAAGTGTCAAACACAGGGCCCACAGGCAGTTGGTAACCCTCTTCAGTGTGTCAGAATCAGATTAATATGCAATAGGGAAGTAATAAACAAAATAAATAAAAATTCAATAAGACATAGATAATGTTAATACATGGTTTTCTAAGTCAATATGTGGCTCATGGGGATCTTTATGTAAGGATTAGTAGCCCTATTTCTATTTGAGTGTTACTTCACTACATTAAATGACCTGAAAATGAAGTCCTAACGTCTGTGTCAACAACATGCTGCTTGGGCAATTGGTCCCTCCAATGGCTAGAGGATGTCTAGATTTTGTCAGAGCTAAAGGGTTCTGAACTCCAAATTATGGAAGAAGGTAGCATTATGTAAGAGAATAGCACTGTTCTAGTCACTGAACTCTGTCTTGCTTTCCCCTTCTCCCCCTAATTAAATCAGAAGCAAGCAATTAGCCCAAAGTGGTTCCAACATGGAATAGAGACTCCCTGTTGCTTTGAATAGTCAAAATAAGAGCTCACATTCATATGGTTTAAAACTGCTTATGTATACTTTTTTATTTTATCCTCACAACAACCTTCTAAGGTAGACACTACAAGAATTTTCTCCTTAGGGGCAGCTAGGTGGCACAGTGAGTAGTAGAGCATTGGTCCTGGAGTCAGGAGGACCTGAGTTCAAATGCGACCACAGACACTCGACACACTAGCTGTATGACTTTGGGCAAGTCACTTGACCTCAATTATCTTGCTCTCCCCCCTCAAAAAAAACCAAACCCATTTATATGTAGAACATATATTGGATTCCACACTGTCTTTGGGGGGGAAGGGGAGAGGAGAGGGAGGGTAAGAAAGTTTGGAACTCAAAAATTTGTGGAGCTGAGTGCTATAAACTAAAAATAAAAAATCTAATTAAAATTCCAAAAAAAAAAAAAAAGAATTTTCTCCTTATATTACAAATGGGGAAATTGGAGGGAAGGGAGATTTAATGATTTATAGCTAAGTTTATTCCCATTTTACAGAAGGGAAAATGGAAAAATAGATGAAGTAACAAGCCCATGACTCATGATGAAAAATGCTAGCCATTCCAGAGAAAGATAGAGTCTAAATGCAGATCAAAGCATACTATTTTTTACTTTCCTTATTTTTTCATGTTTTTAATTTTTTGTCTGTATTTTCTTTCACAACATTAGTAATATGGAAATATGTTTTGCATGACTGCACATGGATAGCCCATATCAAATTGTTTACCATCTCAGGGAGGGGCCAGCAGAAGAAGAGAGGGAAAGATTTTGGAGTTCAAAATTTGAAAAAAAGAATGTTAAAAATTGCTTTTAGGTATAATTGGGGAATTTTTTTTTTTAAAAAGCCTATTTATAAAAAGTAACAAGCCCATGGTGATTCAGCTAGTAATTAGCAGGATATGAAACTAAATCTTCCTGACTCCAGAATTCTTTCCCACATACCATACTGCTTTATGAAAAGATGAACTGAGATTCTCAAAACCTTTCTCTTCTCGACCAAATACGGCCCCACAACTGTTAAACCTATTTAGGGAGGTGAGGGCAGAGAACCAATTTTAATATTGAGAATAGAACTATAAAAAAAATCTCCTTTACCCCATTCACAATGAATCATTCCATAGAATATGTAAATTGGGTGGGACCATTTCATAGATGTGGAGCTCCTTACATTTCAAAAAGTCTTGGATCAGAATTATTCAGGTTTTTTTCAAATGGCGTAATACCTCATTTAGGCTGCTCACATAGATTTCCATCCTTTGATATGCTGATTTGAAATCAAAGATTTGTTACAAAATGGATATTCTTTTCATATCTACCTGTCCTCTGGTCGGTCCCCATAGACTTCTTCCTAGAAGATCAAGTATTATGTTGAACCTTTTTATAAGATGCCTTTTAAAAAAAAATAGTTTCAGCATGTAAGAATCTGGCATTCACTCTGAAGTAACTGAATCCTCTGCGTATACTGTTCTAAGGACCATAGCGCATGCACACTTTTAAAGTTTCAAAATGAGAGCTGAACTCCAATCCTACAGTATGTAGCTTTGAAATTGTGACACCTTGTGCATGAATGAGACCATGACAGATAAGCTTAGAGAATAATCACCAGTGGTTCATCCATTTCAGGGAGGGATGGTGGTGGTGGTAGAATGGCACATAGAAAGAATATGGTTTAACAGCACTTTCTGGATGTTCCCAGTCATTTCCGGATTGAGTATAGAGCATTCGAATGGCCTCGATCATTTAACCGATGCAGACTTTCAGAATCGCTAGTCGAATGTGCTGGCAACCCCCCATCAATATTGCCAAAGATGAGCTTTGAGTCAATCTCATACCCAGGATGCCAGATCGATGGGTAGAGATCCCAGGAGAGAAGGGGACACATTGATGACATCTGTAGAAGGTGGAGTTGCAGGTAGTAAAACTGAGTAGTCAACATCCTCCTGCCCTCCTCAGGAAAAATCTGGGCTAGTGCATGAGCTGAAGTGGATCAAGTGAGGGAATATCTGTAAAGTTGAACTGATATACTTTCAAATTTTCCATCAGTCTTTTATCTCTCTATCTTAGCACAGCGGCTACATGGTAGGTGCTTAATAAATGCTAAATGTCTTCCATTGCAAACCCCTGTAGCCTTACCCACTCCATGCACCAGCACTTTGAATGATGAGGATAGGAAGACAACACATATTTACTAAGCACCTATTATACTGCCAGCAGCTCTGCTAAGCACTTTATAAACCGTTTTATATTTAATCCTCGCAACCACCGTGGGAGGAAGGTGCTATTTCTATACCCATTTTATAGTTGAGGTGAGGCAGACAGAGTTAGGTGACTTCTTCAGGGTTTTACAGCTAGTAAGTGTTTGAGGCTGGATTCAAACTCAGGTCTTCTTGACTCCAGACCCAGTGCTCCATCCATTGTACCACCTGGGGTACATCCTAGGTAAACAAAGGGACTGAACCTCTAATTTCATTGGAGCTCCCACATGAGGAAATTCACTTGACCTTAGGTCAAGCCTTCTTCACATTGTGAAGAAGTTTAAACTAGTTTTTAGTTTAAACTTTAGTTTAAAAAACTAAAAATAGTTTTTTAGGCAGGAATTCTTTTATTTTATTTTATTATTTTATTTTTTTAAATTAAATTAAATTAAATTTTATTTTTATTTATGTATTTTTTTTAGGCAGGAATTCTTAACCTGGGGTCCGTGAACTTTTATTTTTTAATATATGGATAACTACCTTTCAATATAATTACTTTCCTTTGTAATTCTTAATCTTATATTTTACTAATTTAAAACCTGATTCTGAGGATTATTGACTTCACCTGCTAGCCAAAGGAGTCTGCAATTTAAAAAAGATTAAGAACCTCTGGAGTTACCTAGAACACTGAGCAGTTAATAATTCCCAAGGTCATATAACCAGTAAATGTCAGGAGCAGCATTTGAACTCAGATGTTCCAGGTTTTGAGATTTTTTCTCTATCATCTCTGCTATGCTGCTTCTCATTCAAATGATGAAGCAATACTTGTTGGCATGCCCAATAAATAAGAGATCCATGTTCATCGTCCTGTAACCTTTAGAGTATAAAGCCATTAATCAGATTTGGGGAGGAGGAAGAATTTGCTTAAACCAAACAGGTCCAATGTGCTTGCTGTCAAGTCTTAATAAAGAGCATTTATTAAGTGTGTGAGGCAGCTAGGTGGCTCAGTGGATAGAGCCCTGGATATGGAGTCAGGAAGACCTGAGCTCAAATCTAACCTCAGACGCTTACTAGTTGTGTGACTCTGGGTAAGTCACTTAATCTCTGTTTGCCTTAATCCATTGGAGAAGGAAATAGCAAACCACTCCAATATCCTTGCCAAGAAAACCTCGTGGGTCCACGGGTTCATGAAGAATAGGACACAACTGAACAAGAAATGTACCAGGCACTGTCATAACTGCTGGGGATACAAAGAAAGACAAAAACAGGCCCTGCTCTGAAGAAGCACAGAGTAAAATGGAAGAGAGAAAAGAGAGATGACTATTAGATAAACAAGATATGTTGTTGTTTAGCCATTTTTCAATCATGTTCGACATTTTGTGATCCCATTTGGGGTGTTCTTGGCAAAGACACTGGAATAGTTTGCCATTTTCTTCTCCAGATCATTTGACAGATGAGAAAACTGAGGCAAACAGGACTGAGTGACTCGCCCAGGGTCACACAACTAGTAAGTGTCTGAGGCCAGATTTGAACTCAGGAAGATCAGTGTTCCCGACTCCAGGCCTGGCACTCTATCCACTGAGCCACCCAGCTGCCACAAACAAGATATAGACTGAATAAATTGGAAATGGTCACCAAAAAGATAGAACTAGCATTAACAGGGACTAGGAAGGGCTTCTTGCAAAAGGTAGGATTTTTAGCTGAGACTTGGAGGGCAACCTCAAGCTGAAGTTGGTCCCTGGTCCCTGTAAGCAGATTCCTATTAAACCCAAACTATAAAAGGCGTGTGATTACAGAGATATTCAAATAGAGTACAAAGATCTTGATGTCTACAGACAAAAGATACACCTCCCAAGGGAATTTCATTCAGATGTTAAGTACAAAAGAGGTATATCATGGCCATGCACTCTACCTGTTCCCTTAGGATATAGCAAGTGCCAAGGCTGCCAAAGACCCACCTTGTGGTTTTTGCAGTTGCTATGACAATGCGCTTTCTTGGTTTCTTTCTAGAAATGAACCCGACTTTTAAAATTTCATGCTTAGTTTCCTGTGGGTGGTGATTATTTATGAAGTAGAAATAGGGGAAGTCGATCAAATAAATGTTTGCTCCCATATTAGTTTCATAAAATAATTCAATTCTTCCATATTTAACCAGTAATCACAAAGATATGTCAAGATTCAATTCAATTGACGTTTGTTCAGCACCTTTTGTTGTTCAGTCATTGCAGTAGTGTCTGACTCTTCATGACCCTATTTTAGGGTTTTCTTGGCAAAGATACTGGAGTGGTTTGCCATTTTCTTCTGCAGCTCATTTTACAGGTGAGGAAACTGGGGCAAACAGGATTAAGTGACTTGTCCAGGGTCACACAGCTAGTAAATGTCTGAGGCCAGGTTTAAATTCAGGAAGATGAGTCTTCCCTACTCCAGGCCTACTGCTGTAACCACTATACCACCTAGCTGCCCTATTAAGCACCTGCCCTGTGCCAGGAACTATGCTAAGCACTGAGGACACAAATAAGAAGAAGATAGTCTCTGTCCTCAAGGAGTTTACACTCTAATGGGGAAGACAATAAGCACAAAAAAGCTAAAAAGGTGTGTGTGTTGGGAGGCACCAGGAAGTACCTGGGAGTAGGGGAGGACATGATATTCTATGGAGTCCAATCCAAGCAAAGCTGTTGATAGAAAGTAGAGAGTTAGCTGGAAGATACTTGCATTCTAGAACTTTCACAAAACCTCCCCTACTAGTCCTTTGTGCTTGTCCTGTAGACTGTCTCTGGTTTTCACTTGTTTCTTTGCCATTCCTTCTTGCAGTTTTCCCACTACCTTTACTACGAAGCAGCTGTTCTCAACCTCCTCCCTGCCCACCTTTGGTTCTGCCCCTTCCTCCAGCAAGCCCCATAGCTTTTCTCAGTTTTTCTAGACCTTGACCATAGCACAGCTCTGGTAACCTAGAATGACTCTTTTAGTAAACAGAACTTTCCAGTTTATCCCTGCCTTTGATTTCCATCCTCTCTGCCTAGACTACCATGACCAGGTTACTGTGTTCCAATGCTTTTCTTAAAGGATTAAACAACTTTTATCAATTTCACAATTCAATTCAACAAACATTAAATGACGACTGCCCACTAGGCACAGGGCATAAAAGATGAGAAACAAAGGTTCCTGTCCTCAGTGAATTGAGACTCTAAGTATATGTTTAGTGGTGGTGGGGGTAGGTTGGACCCCAGCATTCATGGACAAGTCTGAAACCCAAATGAAATCTATTATAAGGCTTCTTTGGCTGAGTATTACAAGTTAGAGAAATTCTTATTGCTTTATCCTGAGAGAGGAAAGACAGTGTCCTAAAAGTATAGTTAAGCTTTACATTTATATAGTTAATTATGTAACATTTATTTACTTAATTATAACATTTATGTAGTTAATTATGTAACATTTCTTGTTCTGTGCTGATTCCAGAGAGTTCAAAATAAGAACAGTAAAAATTTAAAAAACAGACATAATACACATAAACTATGATATATCACAAACTATGATATCAAAATGAGTATTTCTATTGGGTTCACTTATGATGAAAAATACAAGAGCCAAAAGTATCACAAAATTACAGTCAAAGAATTTCTGAGTTGAAAGAGACTTCAGTGTCCATTTGGTCCAACCTATAGGTAAAAGAATCTCTATTTCAATATATCCAGTGAGTGGTCATCCAGACCATACTTGGAGATCTCTAATGAAGGGGAAACTATTTCTATCCAATTTCACTTCTGGATAGCTCTAATTATGAGGAAGTTTTTCCTGATGTCAAGCCTAATTTTGCCTCTTTGTAATGTTCATCAAATGCTCCTATTTCTACTTCCCTGAAACTCATTCAGCAGAAGAAATCTAATCCCCTTTCCACGTGATTATCCTTCAAGTACTAGTAGATGGCTACCATGTCTCCTATGCCCCAGTATTATCATCTCTAGGTCAAATACACCCAATTCCTTCACCAATCTTCATATGTCACAGTCTTTGTTATACTGTTTGCGCTCTTCTACATCTTCTCAAGCTTATCAATGGCTTTCCTGAAATACAGTATCTAAAACTAGACACAATATTGCAGGGTGTTACAAAGGCAGAGTATAGCATAAAGGGAAAGTTACCACCTCATTATTACAAATAGCCATGCTTCTCTTAATGAAGTCCGAGATCATATTAGCTGTATTTACTTGTTTATTCTTTTGTTATTTATTTATATATTATGTTAAGTAATATTATATGTTATATTAATTATAACATACATTATCATTAATATATTAATATTAATAATTAGTTAAGAATAATTAATATTATATATTATTCATTCATTCATGCATTTGTTTATTTTTGCCTCTTTAACACTATTGACATATTGACATAACCAATGAAATATATTGAGCTTTAGTCCACTAAATCCGCTGGATCTTTTTTAGACAAAAATGCTATTTAACCATGCCTCCCTTATCTTATATTTATGAAGTAAATTTTTTGGACCCAAGTATAACTTTACATCATGATCAAGCAGTTATACTTGGCCTACCCAGCAAATAAGAGAGCCTACCATGTTCACTTTTCTATAACTTTTAAGTTACAAAGTCCCCAAAGCCTGTCTTCAGTTTCCTCACTATGAAATTATTAAATTTTAGCTTAACAGATTCACCACCAATCTGTCCTGGTTCATACATGTTTTCTCAGTTTTCTTCCAATCTGTCATATATTTAGGGGAGTCAAACTCCTGCCTGCTACAAAGGGCTAGTAAAACTCCAAAATGGAGGCTTAACCAGATTAAACTGTAATTTGGAAAGGTTTAACAAAATAAATAAAAATATAATACAGCATAGATAGAGTTGATATGTAGTTTTCTAAGTCAAAAGGTTTTATAAAGAGGTTTTTGAATCCTGACTGTCATCTAATCGCCTATCCCTTCAAGCTTTATGCCATCTACAAATTGGATTAGTGTGCTATCTATGCTTTGATCAAAATAATTGATTAAAATGTTAAGCAGCACTGGGCCAAGTACAAGTCCCTGAGGCACTTCCCTGGAGACATCTTTCCAAAGTGCCGTCTTGCTATTAATGACTTCTCTTTGAGTCTAGACATTCAGCCAGTTCTGATTCCTTCTAATGGGACTACAATCTAGCTCACATCTATTGAGGAGGAACACATAGTACTTTATTCAATGCTTTACCAAAATTTAGGTCTCCAGTCATCCTGATCTATATCTATGGAGGAAAATCTGAGGCTGGTGACTTTGCACAGCCCTCCCTCACTTAAATCCAATTCACGTGCATGTCATGGCATCACCTGCTTGATGCCATGGTCCTCTTTGAGAAGGAAGGTCAAACAACAACATCAAAGGTTAGGTAAATTATATCTATAGTATTCCCCTGATCTACCAGTTTAGTAAACCTCCCCAGAGAGGAAATAGGTGAATATGGTAGCCATGATTAGTCATGGTGTTAGCCAAAGTTCTAAAGTCTTCCAAGTTGTTTTCCTTTACGTTATTGTGGTTACTGTGCAAATTATATTCTCCTAGTTCTGCTTACTTCACTCTGCAGCAGCTCATACATGTTTTCCCAAGTTTCTTTGAATATGCCCTGGTTCATACATATTTTCTCAGTTTTCTTCCAATCTGTCATATATTTAGGGGTGTCAAAATCCTGCTTCTGTAAAGGACCAGTAAAACTCCAAAATGGAGGCTTAACCAGATTAAATTGTAATCTGGAAAGGTTTAACAAAATAAATAAAAATACAACACAACATAGATAGTGTTCATATGTAGTTTTCTAAGTCAACATGCAACCTGAGTTTGATACCATTGACAATCATTTTTTAAAGTACAATTTTATGGGAGCAGTACCAAGATGGCAGAGTAAAAGCAAGGACTTGTTTGAGCTCTCCCCCAAACCCCTCCAAATACCTGTAAAAATGACTCTAACCAAATTTTAGAGCAGCAGAACCCACAAAATGACAGAGTGAAACAAATTTCCAGCCCAAGACAACCTGAAAGGTTGACAGGAAAGGTCTGTTGCACTGGGCTGGGAGAGGAGCGCAGTCCAGCATGGGCCACGTGGTACAGATGGTACTGGAGCAGGCCTCAGGGGACTGAATCACTGGCAGCTGTGATGGTTTCCAGACTTCTCAACCCACAAATGCCAAAGACAACTTAGAAGGTCAGTAAGAAAGGTCTGTGGGACCAGAGTGAGAGAAGAGCACTGTCTAGCTCCCACCTCAGGGATGAGAGAGGAGCTTGGTCAGGCCCCAGCCCCAGGGTGGTGGAGGCATCATCAGCAGAAGCAGCAGCTGCTTCTGGAGCTCTCAGTCCACAGATGGTGGGACGATTGAGTGGCTGATCAGAGGGAAATTACAGGGATCACTTTGCTGGTACTGAGGCAGGATTCTCTTGCTTTGCCCTGCTTGAATCCAGGTCTCAGTCCAGGGTGGCAGTCATAGATCAAGGAAGAGTGCTGGTGTGGCAGAACCCGTGGCAGTGGTGGAGAGGGAATCCTCTGCACAGTTCCAAGGCAGAAAAAAGTGCTTGTGATCACTCACAGATCAGACCACAGGCCACGAAAGGAATAAACACCTCTCCTTTGATCATACCACCTTAGAAGAACTGAAAATTTACAGGTCCCTAGAAATATCTCTGAAAACAGCTGCACAAAACCCCTGAAGCTTGGAACTGTACACCCTCCACACTGGAAGCAGAGTCCTACCTTAACAAAAAGTTAAAAATTTAAGTAATTGGCTGGGGAAATGAGCAAACAGCATAAAAAAATCTCAGAATATAGAATTCTACTTTGGTGAGAAAGAAGATCAAAACATACAACCACAAGACAACAAAGTCAAAGATCCTACATCCAAAGCCTCCAAGAAAAATATGAATTGGTCACAGGCCATGAAAGAGATCAAAAAGGATTTTGAAACTAAAGTAAGAGAACTAAAGGAAAAATTGTGAAAAGAAATGAGAGGGATGCAAGAAAATCATGAAAAATGAGTCAACAGCTTGCTAAAGGAGACCCAAAAATACTGAAGAAAATAACACCTTAAAAAACAGACTAACCCAAATGGCAAAACAGGTCCAAAAAGCCAATGGGGAGAAGAATGCCTTAAAAAGCAGAATTGGCCAAATAGAAAAGAAAGTCCAAAAGCTCACTGAAGGAAATAATTCTTTAAAAATTAGAATGGAACAAATGGAAGCTAATGACTCTAAGAAATCAAGAAATTATAAAACAAAATGAAAAGAATGAAGAAATAGAAGACAGCATAAAATATCTTGTTGGAAAGACAACTGACCTAGAAAATAGATCCAGGAGAGATAATTTAAAAATTATTGGACTGCATGAAAGCCATAATAAAAACAAAAGAGCCTAGACATCATCTTTCAAGAAATTATCAAGGAAAGCTTCCCTGGTATTCCAGAACCAGAGATTAAAATAGAAATTGAAAGAATCCACCAATCACCTCCTGAAAGAGATCACAAAAAGAAAACTCTTAGGGATATTGTAGCAAAATTCTAGAGTTCCCAGGTCAAGGAGAAAATATTGCAAGTAGCCAGAAAGAAACAATTCAAGTATAATGGAAACACAATCAGGATACCATAAAATTCAGCAGTTTCTGTATTAAGGGTCTTAGAATATGATATTCTGGAGGTCAAAGGAGCTAGGATTAAAACCAAGAATCACCTACCCAGCAAAACTGAGTATAATCCTTCAGGGGGAAAAGTGGATATTCAATGAAATAGAGGACTTTCAAGCATTCTTGATGAAAAGATCAGAGCTGAATAGAAAATTTGACTTTCAAATACAAGACTCAAGAGAAACATGAAAGGTAAATAGGAAAGAGAAAATCTAGGGACTTATTAAAGTTGAACTGCTTATATTCCTACATGGAAAGATGGTATTTGTAACTCATGAGACCTTTCTCAGGATTAGGGTAGTTGGAGGGAACATATATATACATATATACATGTATATATGTATATATGTGTATGTATATACATATATATGTGTATGTACTTGTATATATATACATACATACATCTATATATGTATATGTGTATATATATGTGTGTGTATATATATATATATATACACATATGGCACAGGGTAAGTTGAATATGAAGCATGATATATAAACATTAAAAGGTGAGAGAAGAATATATTGGAAGAAAGAAAAAGGGAGAGGTAGAATGGGGCGAATTATCTCACATAAAAGAGGCCAAAAAAAAGCTTTTATAGTGGAGGGGAAGAGAAGGGAGGTGAGAGGGAATAAGTGAAACTTACTCTCATCAGATTTGGCTAGAGGAAAGAATAACATACACACTCTATTGGGTATGGAAATCTATCTTACCTATAAGAAAGTAGGATGGAAGGGGATAAGGGAGGAGGGGATGATAGCAGGGAGGGCAAATGGGAGGAAGGAGGTAACCAGAAGCAAACACTTTTGAGGAGGGACAGGGTCAAAGGAGAGAATAGAATAAATGGGGGGTGGGATAGGATGGAGGAAAATGTAGTCTTTCACAGCATGACTATTATGGAAGTGTTTCACATGACTATACATGTGTAACCTATATCGATTTGCTTGTCTTCTTAATGAGGGTGAGTGGGGAGGGAGGAAGGGAGAGAATGTGGAACTCAAAGTTTTAAAAACAAATGTTTAAAAATTGTTTTTACATGCAACTGGGAAATAAGATATGCAGGCAATGGGGTATAGAAATCTATCTTGCCCTACAGGAAAATAGAAGAGAAGGGGATAAGAGAAGGGGCGGGGTGTTACAAAGGAGGACAGATTGGGAAAAGAGGTAATCAGAATGCACAATGTCTTGGGGTGGGGGGAGGGGAAAGATGGGGAGAAAATTCGGAACTCAAGATCTTATGGAAGTGAACGTTGAAAACTAAAAAATAAATTAATAAAAAAAGAAAAAAAAAAAGAACTTTGGAATTGATTGTGTAACATGGGAGACACTGGCACAGGACCATCCAGTATAGTTTGCCCACATCAGAGAAGGTACTGTGCTCTACGAGCAAAGCAGAATTGAAGTAGCTCAGAAGAAATGCGAGATGTGCAAATTTAGCAAATCCGCCCAAAATGTTCACATGGACTATTTGTGCCCAAGCTGTGGTACAGCTTTCCAAGCTTGTATTGGTCTGATCAGCCACAGCTGGACACACTGAAACTTGACTTCATACCAATTTCTAGTCCCCTATGAATACCCCTTAAATCCTGTCCTCAAATGCCTCTTGGGATTTAAGGGTGAGGGAAACCAAAGACACCGAAAACCTAAGAAAATCCCAAAGAACAAAAATAAGGGAAAATTTGCCTTTCTAGTAAGGTGATGTCATTTTGGTCCTCTTCGACAACAAAGGACAACAACCAATCAACATAAATGTTCGGTGTTCCAACCAATTCAGCTATTACTAGGCTATGTACAGGCCTCTACTGGGATACTTTTCTTTTATTGAATGACAAACTGGAGCTACCAAGATTTAAGAAAGAAGTTGTGCAACGATAGCTGCCAATTGTCATCTCCATCAGTAGTGTTTAAATATAAATATAGCCCATGTATAAGTTTCCAAGCTAAATTGAAAATGGAAAATAGTTGAGACAAGCTCAGTCCAACCTTCTCTAAGATTGTAGCCTCATCCAATTAACTCTAAACCTCTGTAAAACTGACATTTGGGTCCTTGTCAGCAGCCTCATCCAAAAGCACTGTGATATTTGATAAATATATAAATTTTGATTTGATAAATATATAAATGAAATATTCCTTTCATGCCTGGACTTCTCCCCAAATTCAAGAGATTTTAAAAAGCTAGTACAAATTGTCATTGATTAAAAAAAACCTTAAATTGTATAAATGTCACATTTTTGCATTTTTAATGAAAAAAAGGACAATTTTACTCCATTATTCTTATGTACCACAATTTTCCCAGCTATTCATGGATACCAGCTATGTTTCAGATTTTTTTTTACAACAAAAAGTGTTGCTACAAATATTTTTATCCATGTGCCAAATAATGGTACCTCTTCAAACTTTCTTCTAGAAAGGAGTCCAGCCTGCACTTTGAACACAAATAGCAGTTACCTGCCTGTGGCAAAAATACTAACATCATATACTCATGTAACTGAAAATTTGCTCTGCTTGCTCTTTTTGTAGTTAAATCACTTTTCCTTTTTAAGACCTTAATGCCTTTTGTCACCCCTTTACAAACTCGTACCTTTTAATCTTCTCTTAACTTTTGCCTCAGGAGCCTATGATTTTGTTTTTACAATTTGTTTTAATCTTTTCTTATTTATCTTACCAACTACTTTCTCTGTCTCCTTGAGTTTCTCTCTTGAGGTATTTTTTCCCTTAATCCTTTTGCTGTCCTCTGAAAATGGAATCTTTCAAATTGAGCCTTTCTTTCTTCAGCAAGAATTGCTTTCCTTCAACTGGTTTTCAAGTTCTCCCAGGTTTCTTTCCCCAGATTTAATCCCTGGTCTTCATGACAAGTTCAAATCACCTTCATGATTTCCTTAACCTCATTCAGCTCAAATCTTTTTCTTCTTCAATTGTTTCTGCCTCATGGCCTTTTCTTTCAGAAGCGAGAAGTAGGAACATATCAAAAATGGTTTAGCATAATTAGAGATGGCTACATTACACAGATACTTTGCTAATGAAGACTTCAAAAGTAATTTTATTATATTTATCCTTCAACATGAATGAGGAAGGGAGAATGTGATCAAGAAATCAGAAAATGCCTGTGAGGTAACTATTTTTATAGCAGGTATGGGGAAGCATGTTTGAACAGTATGAAAAGGATGATTGTTTCTGATATTAATTAACCCTGGTATCCTCTAAACAGAAAGATGTCTCAATGCTTTCTAGATAGCAAACTCCTTGAAGGCAAGACCCATACTTTCTTGGTTCCTGTATACTTCTTGAATGATTAATGTATGTTCCTGTATACTTCTTGAATATACTTCTTGAATGATTAATGAATTCTAATTTGTTGAATAGTGGTTATTTTTGTAAAGGAGTTTTCCAGACAAATTTCTGTGCCTGTGTGTATGTGTGTGTGTGTATCTATGTGTGTGCCCACATCCTGCATATATTTAATTAAACTCAAGAAATATTCATTAAATGCCTATTACATGCAACTCACTATGCCATGCACAGCATAGGTTTGGGGGATAAGATAATTCAGTTTTGGAAATTTGTTATTCGAAGGGCTGGCAGTATATCTAGATGGAGGTGTCCACCAGGCAGCTGGAAATACGGGACTGGAATTCTAGGGAGAGGTTGGAGGTGGACACATGGATTTGGGAGTCAGCTACATGGAGGTGATAACTGACACCATGGGAGTGGATAAGATCACTAAAGGAGAAAGTATGCAAAAAAAAGAGTCCTAGAACAGACTTCTTTGGGGCTGGGGATAGTATTCATGTTTAAGGGATAAAGATCGGTAGAAGGATACTAGTGAGAGGCCAAGAAATTCAAAGATGAGGTGAAAGAGTGAGGGTCTAGATAGGAGCTCTTAGGGTCCATAAACTTGTTTTAAAATTATTTTGATAACTGTATTTCAATATAAGTGGTTTCTCTGGTAATTCTATGTATTTTACTTATGCATTTTAGAATATTAGTTTGAGAAGGGACTCAGATTTTATCAGACTGCTTATGATATATAAAAGGTTTAGACTTCTGGTAGAAATAGTCATGATGAGTGATCAATCAATCAATAATAATTTATTAGAAAGAAGTATACTGATTTAGCTTCTGGATCCTAGATTCAAGGGAACGGAAAAATGAGGAGGTAATTAGAAATAGGCAGGGTTAAAGAAACAGGAGAAATAGATTTCACTTAGTGGGTGGAGATGGGTGAAGGATAAAGGGAAATACATTGATTTGGGATTCTATGAGATTCCAAAGGGTACAGTTGAAGGGATAAATAGGACTGGTTAGGGGGCTAGACTAATTTGAATAGGCATGAGAAAATGGGAGAGAGATTCCAGCCAGACAAGCTTTATTCCTAAAGCAGTTGTAATGATTGGGAGTGACTTTTTTTTGTTGTTGTCGTTGTTGGAGATAGTACTGGAGAGACATGTTAGCCAGAAGGGAAGGAGAAAAATGGGATTGGTGTAGTCAGTGGAGAAACTCATATTCCTATAGAGAATGTTAATGAGACTGAATCCCATTTGGGTGTCAAATCCTCCCCACCCCACCCCTTTTTTCCTGGATAAATCTATCACTGTGGCCGTATGGGAAAGAAGGAAGTTGGTGTTGGATAAAGATGCACCATTTATCAATGCCCTTTCTAAAATGTTGTATCCTGAAATGCAATGTGGGGCCCTTTGGATAATTTAAGATGATAACATATCTTCTCTTTCTTCTGTTCAGCTGAAGGAAAGTTTTCCATTCCTGACTCCCTGTATCCACTTGTTGAATTCAATAAATGTTTCTTAGGTGCCCGCCATATGCAATATACCATGGTTGGTATTGTGGTCAAAACCACTTTGATCATACTATGATCAGTGTGACACTTATTAGACGCGTAATACTGGGCAAGCCACTGAACCTCTAATGTGCCTCTGACAAATCTAGGGGAATTTCCTGAATCACACCTATATGACTTACACATATGATACCCCAAAGAGTGTTAGTCAGGAGGACCTGGGTTCGAATCATCCTTTTGACAATGTTGAGCAACTTGGGGACTAAGTGTTCTTATACATGAAATGAATATGATAGTATTATCTTATCTCAAATGGGTTATTTTAAAGGATCCTATGAGATCATGTAAAGCCAATGGACACCATCAATGTTAACTATTATTATTAGGCATGTTCCAGTCATTTTCCTGGAGTAAGAAGAGGTTAAATAGCTTACTCCAGTTCACACTGTAAGGAAGTCAGAAGCGGAGTTTTCCCAGGTCTTCCTGACTTTAAGTCCAATCGCTTCTTTTGACAGAAAACAAAAGATCAACCCAACTGGCCAGGTTATCTGTGTCTAACCTCATGCATGTTCTTGCCATCCTGTATCACTAAGAAGGATTCACAGTCCACTTATTTCACATCTCAGTGAATCTTTAAACAAAACATCCAAGGTGTAGTAATATAAATGTTGATGAGGCTCAGAGAAAGTGCAGTCTTATGGTTTCCTGAGAAGTAAACAATTCCTTTAATTAGCTGCCGCCTTCAAAACAAACAAGCAATAAACCAAGACTTTTAAGGAGTTATTTTAACCCCAAGGCAATGTTTTATGGGTACTGTTGTATGAAATTATGCGGGGATGTGTCTGAATATGAGTATATTCATGTATATGTACCTATATACCTACACACATCATATATACACACATACATCATGTGTCACACATATATACATATATAAACATCATATATACACACATACATCATATATATAAATATAAGTCAAATACACTTATATCAAAGTCATGTAGTCATAATAACTATCACATAAACCCTTTGATTTCACAAACCATGAGCTACATTTCAAGCCATCACAAGAATTTACTTTCTACCCCATTATGGCTTGACATCTCCAAGCCACTCCTAAATCAATGACATTCTTGTTTCTATAGTAACTAATGTACTATAAAGAGGAAAAACAGAGGGAAACTTAATGAACAAAAATGAACAAAATGAGGAAACAGTGGAACCAAAGCCAAACATAGGATAGAAGAGCATCATGAAGTTTCTTTTTTTATTTCCCTTTTTAGGAAAACTCACACAATGCAGCTCACTAGTGGCCCATTCCATGCTTAAGAATCATGGGGGACCATTGTCTTATGCTTTAAGCACCAGGTAATTCTGGAACCTTGGCAGGAACTGAAAATAAAAAGAGAAAAGTAAAGCTTTAATTAGGTAACCATGTTGATGTAATTACAAACTTTAACTTGTAGCTATCTGCTGCAGTGCTTCTAAAACCAATAGTGAGGAAAAACATTCACTACAGTAAACACAGGGGTAAAGAAGTACTGTTAAATTGTAAGAAAGAGTAATCTTGTCATAGCGTCTAATTCCATCAACAACATACCTATTTTTATTGCATCAAATAATTTAATAAGACCGTTTAACCACTTGAATTTATTTCTCAGTACCAAGGAAACTCATGCTAAGCTAGAAAGTTCCTTATTTACACATGTTTAAAACCTGCCCTAGGACAAGACTCCTGCCACTACCTTTCCTCTTCTCAATGGTCTTGTCCCAGAAACTTCCCAAGCTCAGGACCCAAGCAGCTCTCTCCACCGTACACAAAAGACCCAGCTATCTGCCTCTCATTTCCATGGCCTTCAGGAGGCATGGCCTTGGAAAAACCGTTTCTATCAGCTGTTCCTCAGGACCTTCTCCAGGGTAAGTCCAGCACTGTTGCCCCTAGACTTTTACTTGTGGCTCTGAGAAGCTGTAGTATGCACAGCAGCCTAGTAAAATCATCTAGGCATTCAGGCTAAACCAGGGTAAAGATAATCAGTATGCCTCAAACCCATCGATGAAGTAGGGGATGTCTACCCCAAGCATGGGAAGACTTCCCACAGTGGAATGAGTGGATGAAAATAATTTGTTCCAATGGTCATAGAGGTGGAGGTACCATGGAACACTTAGAGCTTGGTCAGACGTTGAAGATGCCAAGGTCATCCTGTGCATACCAGGCCATCGCTCATTGTCTTGACTTTTGTCCTGCCACTGGACTTCGATAACTCAGGAAGAAAGAGTGAGATTGATGAGTTTGTACAGCTCCACTTCACTTAAATCTAATTTACACACAAGTCAAGACATCATCTTGTGATGTGGTCCTCATTGAAAATGAAGGATGAACAACTGTTGTCTCATGACTGGGATTCCTGGTCCTACCTCCTGGGGCCTCACAAAACATAACATCACCACTTGCTCCAAAGTTGCACCTAGAGAGAGGACCTTGAACTTTCAAATTATGTTCCCCACACAAATGGACTTCTTTCTAATAACTGACATTCTTCCTGGCCTCAGCCCTCTATGGTCACCATATTCTCATCTTCTTATAGTCTTCCCATCCTAGTGATTCTGAACCTGAGACTACTGATATACAAACCTTATTCTTTATCCCCAAATGTTCATTACCTTATGCCCATCTGCTTACTTCCCTAATGGCCCATTTCACATCTGTCTGTCCCTTCCACTGTGTCCTCTGGAATTCCTGCCTCATAAGTAACAAACTTCTTTTCAGTTTAAACCTCTTCCTTTCTCACTCCTTCCATCTTCTGGAATTCACTGAAACCTGACTTCCTTCTCATGAGACTGCAACCTTGGTCACCCTTTTCAGTACTGTTTATACTTTCTCTCCTCTCTCTCTCTCTCTCTCTCTCTCTCTCTCTCTCTCTCTCTCTCTTTCTCTGGGTTGTAGTAGAATAATCCTTACTCCCTATTGCCTTTTCCAAACTTTACCTTTCTCACAATCATTCAGCAACCCCTTCTTTGAGGTTTATGCTATCCAAATTTATCACCCAATCCAGATCCTGGCCATTATCTATACTTCCTCAAGATGTTTTCCTTCCTTCCTCAATGACTTGAGTTATCTGGCTTGTAGTCTTTCTCTCTGCTTCAACTTCTACCCTCATCCTAGTGGACTGGAACATTAACATTCATGCTATCTCAAATGTCTTAATTTGCCAGTTTCTAAATCTATTCAATTCCTATAACGTCTTCCTCAGCTCTACCTTAGCTCCAAAAATATATGATCATAACCTTGATATTGCCTTCACCCATTAAGTGTTCCAGTTCTATGCTTGTTAGCTACAAAATTCCTTTGTCTGATCATATTTTACCATTCCCTCTTTCCCTATAACTTTAAACTCTTAACCCTATCCTTCCAAATTGCTGTGACCTGCATTCCTTTCATCTCTACATCCTCGTATTGTCTACACTGTTCTCTTTTCTTTATCTCAAGCATTTGATGAACAAACTCAACTTTTCACTATTGTCTGCTCTTTTCCTATTACTGATAATTTGATAAATCCCAACCTTGAATTATTATCACCATTCATCTCTTTTATGTTCATTCACATATTGCTAAATAGAGCTATAGGGAGCCAACATGTCAAGTTAATGAGCATTTTATTAAGTGCTTACTATGTGCAAGACACTGTGCTACATTCTAGGAATACAAAGGCAAAAATAGGAAATCAGTAAGCCATGCTGACTGGGTCCATTACAGATATATGTTATCTGATCTCAACTCTATTTGGCATTTAAAACTCTTCATGACCTTGCCTCTTCTTACATTTCCAGTTTGCTTCCCTCCATTTACTCTGCAATCCATCTACACCAGCATATTTGAAGTTCCTTACTACATATCCTATCTTTGTTCTTTTGAATGGGCTATCCCCTTGCTTGGAATTCTCTCTTTTCTATTTCTACCCCCTAACTTCCCTGGCTTCCTTCAAGACTCAATTCAAATCCCACTTTCTGCAAGAAGCCTTTTCTGGTCCCCTCAGCTGCTAGTCACATCTCCTCTGAGATTATCTGAGGTTTTTAACTCTGTATATATTTTATACATACCTACCTATTAAGTGCAGGGACTGTTTTTGTCTTTCTTTGTGTTTCTGACAGTCAGCTTACTTCTTGTTAGTAAGCACTTAATAAATGCTTTTTGACCAAGTGACCAACGTGTGAAAAAGGTAGATGGAGAAAAATGTAAGAAGAAAACCATACCTTGAAGAATGGTGCTCTACCAGCTACTAACATTTTATATTGCTTCAGAAATGGTATTAGATAACTTTATTGGAGGTGTATATTTTCATGTATATTCTCTGAAGGGTTGGGGTTGGAGTGTATATTCTCAGAGTAACTAGTTGAGGCTGTAAGATCCTTATTACTACTGTCTCTGGAACACACATTCATTCCCTTTTCTAGTACTGTTTGTTGCATTCAGCTGTTGGAATGATTCTTGCTACCATGTTCTCCCCCAGCCTTCTCCTCTTTCTTCAAGTAAATAAATCTCTTATTTCCTGTATAGGTTCATGTAGTCTGAGAGATGTAGTTTCAAGGCATTATCTGATATTACCTAAGGGGAGTTCAGTAGATTGGGAGTGGCTTCAGGAATGTTGACCCGCTTCTCTACCTGTCCTCCAGTGTGACTGTGAAATCTTAGGGTAATGTGTATGATCCTGGGGCTATTTTCTTGCTGGCATGATGAGAAAGGAAAAGAACTCACTCACCACAACTCAAATACAAAGCAGACTTGGAGAATTCCCTCTAAGAGGGACATGTAGTCAGTAGAAAACAATACATTGAGATTTGACCAGAGAGATTCTTTCTGTACTGACTGGGTATGACTATGTGTCTGACTCACAAAAGAACCGAAATACTTCTGAGGCTATGGACAGTATCATAAAAAAATGGTAACTACTCTCTGCAAAAAAAATAAAATTAAATTAAAAAAAAATCTATTTGCTGTAATTTGAGGTAGAAGCAGTAGATGGCAGTAGAAACTTGTGGAGAAGCAACCTAGTCGCAAAATCAACAGAGAAGTAGCAGATGGCAGTAGCCACTCAGTAGAGAAGATTGGATAGCAGCTCATCAGAAAAAAAAAAAAAATAGCTCAGCAAATGACACCAGCAATTTTGTGGGGACCTGGAGAGATGACCTTCAGAGGTGGGCATGTCTATAGTTGTCCTTGCTGGGATTTATGATTATACATATGAATTGTTTAGATTGTACTCCTATGCTATGCATACTGGGATAATATTTTTCCTGGTTATTTATCTTGATGGTCTGTATAATTAAAGCCATTTGCTTTGAATATTAATTCAATATATCTTCTGGATAAAGGGAAGCATGGTGTGTGTAAAGAGGGGGTCATGAATTGTGGTTTTTGAATTGTTTGTTGTTCATCCTTTGTTCTCGAAGAGAACCAATGACATCAGGAGGGTGATATCTTGACTAGAAAGTGAATTGGATTTTAGTGAGGCAGGGCTCTGCAAAGTCATCAGCCTTATTCTCTCCTCCAGAGTCATTTGGGATCCAGTGGGAAGACATAGGTCAGGCAATTGGTGCCCTGAATGCAGTGGGAGACCTTGACCTTCCTCTCCTCCAGCTTAATAGCATTTTCCTTTTTTTTTTCCCCAATTACATGTAAAGATAGTTTTCAACACTCATTTTTATAAGATTTTGAGTTCAAAATTTTTCTTCTTCCCTTTCCTTTCCCCTCCTCAAGACAGCAAGCAATTTAATACAGGTTATACATGTACAATCATGTTAAATATATTTCTGCATTAGTCATGTTGCGAAAGAAGAATCAGAACAAAAGGGAGAAAACATGAGAAAGAAAAACAAAAGCAAGTGAAAATAGTATGCTTTGATGTGCATTAGGACTCCCATAGTTTTTTTTTTTTCTGGTTATGGATAGCATTTTCCATCACATATCTTTTGGGATTGTCTTAGATCATTGTATTGCTGAGAAGAGCTAAGTCTATCATTGCTGATCATCACACAATATTGCTGTTACTGTATACAATGTTTTCCTGGTTCTGCTCACTTCACTCAGTCTCAGTTCATATGAGTCTTTTTCTGAAATCTGACTGCTCATAATTTCTTATAGAACAATAGAATTCCATTTCATTCATAAACCACAACTCATTCAGCCATTTTCCAATTGATAGGCATTCCACAATTTCCTATTTTTTGCCACCACAGAAAGAGCTGCTAAAAATATTTTTGTACATGTGAGTCCTTTTCTCTTTTTTATAATTTCTTTGGGATACAGAACTAGTAGTGGTATTGTTGGATCAAAAGCTATGCACAGTTTTATAGCCCTTTGGGCATAGTTCCCAATTGCTTTCCAAAATGGTTGGATCAGTTCACAACTTCACCAACAATGCATTGATGTTCCAATTTTCCCATATCTTCTCCAATGTTTATCATTTTCCTTTTCTGTCATATTAGCCAATCTGATAGGTGTGAGGTGGTGCCTCAGAGTTGTTTTAATTTGTATTTCCTTAATCAATAGTGAGCTAGAGCATTTTTATATGATTATGGATAGCTTTAATTTCTTCATCTGAAAACTGCCCATTTTTATCCTTTAACCATTTATCAATCAAAAGAACTTGTGTTCTTATAAATTTGATTCAGTTCTCTATATATTTTAGAAATGAGGTCTTTATCAGAAACACTAGTTGTAAAATTATTTCTAAGCATTCTGCTTTCATTCTAATCTTGGTTGCATTAGCTTTGTTTGTGAAAAACCTTCTTAATTTAATATAATCAAAATTATTCATTTTGCATTTCATAACATTTTCTATCTTTTGTTTGGTCATAGATGTTTCTCTTCTCTATACATCTGTCAGGTAAATTATTCCTTGTTCTCCTAATTTGCTTGTGGTATCTCCCTTTATGTCTAAATCATGTATGCATTTCAACTTTATCTTGGTATAGGGTGTGAGATCTTGGTCTATGCCTACTTTCTGCCATACTACTTTACAGTTTTCCTAACAGTTTTTGCCAAGTAGTGAGTTCTTATCCCAGAAACTAGAGTCTTTGGGTTTATTGAACAGTAGATTACTATATTAATTTGCTACTGTGTCTTGTGAACCTAACCTTTTCCACTGATCCACCACTCTAGTTTTTATCCAGTACCAAATAGTTTTGATGGTTGCCACTTTATAATATAGTTTTAGATCTGTTATGGCTAGTCTCTGTTCCTTTGCATTTCACCCCTCCCATTAATTCCCTTGATAGTCTTGACCTTTTGTTCTTCCAGATGAATTTTGTTGTTATTTTTTTAGCTCTACAAAGTATTTTTTTTTTTGGTATTTTGATTGGTATGGCACTGAATAATAAATCAATTTAGATAGAATTGTCATTTTTGTTATATTAGCTCAGCCTACCCATGACCAATTGATATTTTTTCAATTGTTTAGATCTGACTTTAATTGTGTGAAAAGTGTTTTGTAAATATATTCATATAGTTCCTGGATTTGCCTTGGCAGGTAGACTCTCAAATATTTTATATTGCCTGTTGTGGCTGTTTGTCCTTCATGCTCAAAGAGGACCATGACATCAGGGAGGTGATCAGTCAGTGCCAGAGGAGAGAGAACAGAAGGGTCTGTGAAACCCAGGGCAAGGGTCTTCAGAAAGGAAGTCCCAATTCTTTGAGATGGTAACAGAAGAAAGTTATTCAGAGGGAAGACTTTTATGAACTGATTTGGAACAAAATAAACAGAGCTAGGGGAACATTATAAAAACAATATCATAAACAAAAATAACATTTAAAGACTTTGGAACTCTGATTAGCACAATGGTAAACTTGAGGTCCAAAAGAAGGATGATGAAACTGGCCATTCACCTCCTGCCAGAGAGAGAAGCGATGAATTTAAAATTCAGAAAAAGACAGATGCTTTGGGGCATATTTACTGGAGCATATGTATACACACATATTATATACACACACATATAATAATATGTATATACACACACACATATATAATATGTATATATTTTGTATATATACACACATATATAATATGTATACACACATATATGTATATATTCACACACATATATAATATGTATATACACACATATATATGTATATATATATAATGGAAGTTATTTTTCAGTTTTAAATAAATTTGCCCAACTTTGGGGGCAGGCAGTGGAAGGGACAGATCAACAAAAAAGGCATTTGAAAAATAAAAAAATAAACTATATTTTAAAAAGAAAGTTATTCAGAGAAGTGGTGGCAAGCACTGGGCAAGAACTCAGCAAAGGATCTTTCTGTGTCAGTGCTGTGTTGGGGAGGAGGGCACAGAGGATGGATCACAGTGGTCTTTGTTACATCCCAGCCCTTCTTTACCCTGGAAGTTCTGTCCTGTGTTGTTAACAGCACCGAAATATCTCACCATCCTCAGAGGAGGAAGTAAGACTATGGTTGTACCAGATCAAACTCACCTACTGAGAAATTCATTATATGAATCATTCACAGAAGCTTCGTGTTAATAGTAAAAACAGAAAAAGAGTTGTACCTGCTTGTTCCCAGCTGCTGCACGACTTAACCTCCAAAACATTATAATTGTCTCTGAAGTGTGCAAGAGAAAACAGTTCATAAGAATAGGCTTCTGAAGATATATCTGTCAACCTCGAAAGTTCTAAGAAATGAGAAATCAGAGGACCTGGGTTTAAATTTTGCCTTTAGCACTTCCTTTGTGACTTTGAGCAAATCACTTACTATCCTGGGTCTCAGTTTTCTGATCTGTAAAATGAGTGGGTTGGACTGGGTGACTTCTTGAGATGCCTTAAAGATCTAGATTTATGATTTTATGACATGTAACAGTACTCAAAGAGCCCATTGTGAATTCAAGAGACTCTCTCCCTCCACATCTCTCTACCTTCTGACTTCCTTAGCTTCCATCAAATCCCAGCAAACATCCCATCTTTTGTCCAAAGCCTTTTCTGATTCCCCCTTAAAGCTAGTTTCTTTCCTCTGTGGACTATCTCCAATTTATCCTGTATATATTTTGTTTGTACAGTAATTGGCTTGTTGTTTTTTCCGCTATTAGACTGTGAGCTCCTCAAGAGCAGAAATTGTTTTTTGTCATTCTGTATTTTCTCAGGCTTAGCACAGAGTAGGTGTTTAATAAATGCTTGTTGACTGACTGATATTGAATGAAAGCCACAAGACTCAAGATAGAGGAAGGTTTTGGTGGTTGGCAATCAAATCAATCAATCAGTAAGCCTTTATTAAGCACAAACCATGTGCTAGATAAGCAAGGTAGATATACTAGATATACAAATACAAAGAAGAAAAGAATCCAACTGGAGACAAGCTTAGAATTCTACTGAAGAGGATAGTTTGAGGACCACAACAATAGACCAAGGGAGGAAAGTGAGATAGAACTGGAAACCAAAATACTAAGAAATCAAACATGCCTCAATCTCTCTATAATACTATTTATTGTAGAGAGGAGTTCAATAAAAGGAGGATCTATTCCAGATCCTCCTTCATACAAATAGGCTTAATTCCTGAAGTCCTTAAAAAAATAAGGCAATCTCTTTCATCTCGCATGTCTCCTCTTGGCTCTAAAAGGTACAACAATAAAGTTACAGGTGGGAGGGAATCCCTCCATCTCCCCTCACTCCTGAATTCTTTGCTGAAGCCAAGCTTTTGTCTAAGCTTGCTGTGGAGCTTACTTAAATGGGATATGGCCAATTCAAGTGGCCAATTCACTCACCTGAAGTGGTGTTGGCTGCCAGCAAACATGATTTTCTACATGATTAAAGAAGCCTTTTAGGAAATAGTGTAAGTGGATGCAGAAAGACTGAAACCATACGACCAGGAAAGCACAGCAGCCCTGTTGTCTGCCTGGGGCTTCCTGGTCACTTTTGTGTCCTTCTACACAGTCTTTCTGTGACTCATGGGAAGCGTGAACCATAACCAATTTTCTACTCTTCTGGAATTCAGGATCATTAATATGTGTCTACATCTTTATCATTTACAAGTATATCTATATCTAATTCTATATCCATATCTACCATAGTTGTATCATTTATGTATATTTTGATATTTCAATATCATCTGTCTCCTGGACTTTTCACTTCCTTGTCATTTATAAGCCATACTGCTTATACTCTGGCCTTCTCCTCCTCCCACCAGAACTCAGACTTGTACCCCCTAGGTCCCTGGGTTCTGATTGGGGAGCATTTACCTTATACAGCCCAGCACTAGCTCACTGGTATCTTGTGGAGATACCCAAGACATGCAACTGTGCTGTACTCACACCCTCTCACCCCTTCAAGGCCCTTTTTACCTCTACCTCCCCTTTATATATTACCTTTCCTTATTAGAATGTAAGCTGCTAGAAATTAGGAGCTGTCTTGCTTATTTTTGTATCTCCAATGTCTGACACTTCAGTGAGCATTCAGCAAAACTAACCAATATGTCTGACATTATAGTCAGTGTTCCACATCTGTTTCCCACACGACTATCAAAGGAGCTTGCTCATATTTCCCATTTAGGGGCCATCTTGGTTATTATAATTTCTAAACAATCTAAATAAGTTTTGATTGTTTTGTTCTTGTTTTTTTTCTATTCACACACTTGTCTTCATCATACGTTTTTGTTTTCACTGGGTTTTGCATCAGTTCACATAAATCTTCCCATACTTCTCTCATGTGTATTTCTTTTTTTTTTTTGGAGGGGGGAATGCAGGACAATTGGGGTTAAGTGATGTGCCCAAGGTCACACAGCTCATATGTATTTCTAAGATATTAGGTACTTATATTGTGTTTAGTGTGGTGCAATGCAATGTGTCTTGTGTATATTTCAATTGGTAATTAGGGAGACCATAAAATCTCTTTAAAAAGGGAGCAATCTTTGAAATGATTTAGAACTATCCCTGCCTAATAGTGAGAGTTGGGTTAGGTGAACAAGATGGACTCTTACCATATTACATTATCTTTCTATTACCCTGTCTGACTAAATTCTTTAATCTTCACAGTTTCTTCTCACCTAGATGTTATCCAAGTTATCTCCCCTAATTCTTAGATGGAGAAGCTATAAGAGAAAGAAATGAATTCTCCATTACCAGAGGATGATAACTGATGACGTCTCTTTTTGTCCACCACCCCTGAAAGTCATGATAATACACTCTAGAACAATGTGGGTAGAATGCTAAATCAAGTCCAAGGGGTCTACATGTAAATGGGGTATTTCTATTGGCCCTGTGCCTCTGTTTCACTTGCAAAGCATCAGGTTGAAAGCTGTGATGAGGATGTACTAGAATTAAGGAAACACATTTACAGGCTATTGAAATAGACTTGGTAAAGGTGATGAGGGCCTTAACTGGTATGGGGACAGAGTGTGTGGAGAGCAGGACACAGATTCAAAAGACAATGGGCAGCTGGTGATTAAACTATATGACTAGAATAATCTACCGGGGTCTTCCTGGACAACTTTGTGTTCTCTCAGACAGTCTCCTTTGGGGTCACTCACGGGAAGCTTTAACTACAATCAATTTTTTTACTCTTTTGGGATTCAGGAACATTAATATCTGCCTATATCTATGTCTTCTACCACTACCATATCTGCATCTGTATCGTCGTATCTATACGTGGGCGAGGGAGATAGAAGAGTCTAAAATGATGACTACAAATCTGGATGCCTAGGGGGATGCTAATGCCCTGGATAGAAATAGAGAAATCTGGTGGAGAGACAGGTTTAGGGAAAGGGGGCAGTGAGATAAGCTATTCCAGTATTTCAGACATGTTGAGATTAAGATACTGATCCAAGTACAAAAATCGAGCAGGTAGCTGGTCATAAAATATGGGAATTCAAGAAACACATTAGGTCTATATGTATAATTTAGGCAGGGAGTCCTTTGTTAAGAGCTGATCATTGAACCCATGGTAGTGATGAGATGATTAAGACAGAATATATATATTCTCTGTCTCTCTGTCTCTTTCTGTCTCAGAGAGAGGGAGAGAGAGAGGGCGGCGGGGGGGGGGGGGGCGGGGGTAGGTACAGGACTTTGTACTGAGGAAGCTCAATAAAGAACCAGCAAAAAGGACCAGGGATGTGGCATCTTCTGGAGAGAGTCATGTTCCCTTAAACACCATCAAAGGCTCCTGAAAAGGAGGAGTCAGACGTGTAAAAGAAGAACAGGGAGAATTTTAAGCACTATTGAAGCCAAGGGAGAAAAGAGTCATCAGAGGGTGTTTGGCAATGTAAAAAGCTGCAGAGGATTCAGTTTGGATAAGAACTGAGGAAAGGCCTTTCCATCAAGCAGTTAAGAGATCATTTGTAACCTAGGAAAAAGTGATGGCATCAGAAGTCAGATTGTAAGTAGTTGAGAGGTGAGTGGGTGGTAAGGAAGTAGAGATTATGAAAATAGAGATCTAGGAAAATTGCTTGACAGGTTCAAATGGAAGGTTTTGTTGTTTAAAAAAACAGGGGAGATATAGCTATGTTTGTAAGCAACAAGGTTAGTGACAGTGGATAATGAGAGACTGATCACATCCCCATGGAACTATACATACATATATATATATATATATATATATACATACATGTGCATAAATGTATATATACACATATACACATACACACACAGACACACACACACATATATGAATTGGATGGAGCAAACATCCATGGAGGTAATTTGAGGAGGTAGAATAACAGTGGAAGGGCCCGAGACAGGCAGTGAAGAGTTGAGAATATGCCTGCTTCTCCTCCTGGCCCAGTGGGCCAGGGGCTAGGAGAAGAGGAGTCTTCTTGAGAGAGTCATATTTGTGTGAGCAGCAGGAAATGAAGGCTGTAAAATGAGTGAAGAGACATTTGCTAATAATAGAGCCAGTTTTAAAGGGCATCATGGAATGGGGGGATAGGTATATACTAAGGTTGGTAGGGATAAGAGCATGAGGCAAAGATTTTTCATCTTGATAGATAGCCAATCTATCACAGCGGTGTGGAATAAAGGAATTTAGGAATTCCTAATAATATTCCTAGGAATAAAGAGAACTGAGGTAAGAGTTTGCCAGCCATAGTTTGAGGGAAGAAACAGCTAACTGAGGCCCCTCACCTCCTTCCAGGACCCTGTTATGACAGAATGAAATGTTGGTATTATGTATCTGCCTCCATGGCTTGTCACTGCAGACAACAGGAAAATGATAGAAATATCAGGGCCAGGGGAAAAAGAGGTCTGTCCAAGTTTCTGGTTCAATAAATACCAAGTGGCATGGTTCCCAGGTGATTAGGGGATATTAAGTAGTCCAGTTTAGCTACAAGATAAGTATAGAAATGTAGGCTGGTGCCAGTAATGGGGGACCTCGAATCCCAGGCCAATGATTCTGAACTTTTACCCCAGGAAGTGGCAATCAGAAGACACTGATGACAATCTATCTGTGACCTGGTGCTTTCTGGCACCATTAAGAAGGACAGATTGGTCTTGGGAGAGAGTAGAGGAAGGAAGGTCAATTAGAAGGCTACCTCAGTAGTAAGTGGTATTGAGCAACTGTATTAGGGCAGTGGCCATGAGAATAAAGAAAAAGGGCAATTGAATGATGTTCCAGAAGCAGAGTCAATAGGGCTGGTTAAGATGAGAGGTGAGATGGGTGGGGGTGGGGGCTCAAAGACAATGCTGCATTCATAGATCTGGAGCAGGAAGGAGCTCCAGAGGTCATCTAATACTCATTTTACCAAAGAAGAAACAGGCTGATGGAGGTTAAGTGACTTGCCCATACTCACAGAGGTGGTAAACACCATAAGTGGTATTTGAATCCAAGTCCTCTAACTGCAAAGCCTTCTATTCCTTCTACTTCACTCAGTTTCTTAGATGGTCTCACTTCTGCTTCATTCTTAAATGTTTTTCAGCCCTATTTAACCTGTAAGTCATCTCAAGCGCTCTTGGAAGCAGGAAGACTCAGTTCTGTTGATGAGTCCCCAGTGTTGCCCCTGTGGGTGGTTAAGGTATGGGCCCCACTGAGAGGAGCTCAGCGACATTCTGTGTGCCTTTCCATGATAAGGGCCCAGTTCCCATCTCATGCTAGAGCCCACCCCCCTTGAAGGGCAGATGCTGCTTGCTACAGAGCATGGTGGTGGCTGATCTGATAAGATAAACCACCCTGCCAGCCTGCCTATCTCAGAATAGCATCTGGCTCCCAGAACAGTTCAGAGCCCTCAGCTCGTACTTCACCACTATGCTAAAATTGAAGTTCACCTCTTATCAGTGTCACAACCATCAGAGCCCCGGATCCTTGTCTTACCAACACCCAGATGCTTAACCTGGTGCCAGTCAGCATTGTTCCTGTGATTGGGGCTGAATGCCAGAAGACACTTGATAAGTACCACATCAAACTAATATACCATCACCATGACATGAGCCAAGCCTCATTTCTGTGGCAGACACTGCAGATGGTTTTGGCTTAACCACATATTCACTCTTGCCTCTGCTCCATCTTTTTGGCTGAACTTCTAGGGGATGTCTTCCCTTTTGACATTTCAAATGCTGCTATCCCTGTGTTTCTACCATCCCTCCTTGGGACTTTCTAGTCTTGGTTGGCCCATAAGAGGCAACTACTGAAGGGCTTTGAGAGTGGTCTGAGACCTTTATGCACAAAAATATTTATAGGAGCTCTTTTCATAGTAACCCCAAACTAAAAAACCAAGATGGTGCTCAAGGAGGAAGTGACTAAATAAATGATTGTACAGGGTGTTCCTAAAATCTGGACACATAGGCAAAAAATGCATATTTTCAAGAAATTAAATGATTGAAATTTTCAACAACATTTTATTTAATTGGAATATTAACGAACAACATCTTCACCTTCAAATAACATCACATGATTTCATATTCGTATTCCAAGAGTGAATGTGCTAAAATTGACGGCAATATGGAGTTACTGAGTTATTGCATCGAGTTCATGTGAATCTTGCAAAAAGCATCAACTTTTGCATCACAAATGATGGAAATCATATAGAAGTTGTTATTTGTTAATATTCCAATTAAATAAAATGTTGTTAAAAATTTCATTAATTTCATTTCTTGAAAATGTGCATTTTTGCCTATGTGTCCAGACTTTAGGAACACCCTGGGTGTAAGAAATAGAGATTTCAAAGAAAACTGGAAACACCTCTATGAAATGATGCAGATTGAAGGGAGAAGAACTAGGAAAACAATTCGTACAATAATAACCATATGATAAATAAAAACCATTTTCAAAGACTTTAAAACTCTGATCAATGCAAAGATAAACCAGAGTTTAGAGAACTGAAGGTGAAACATGCCACTCAACTGTCAAAGAACTGAAGGACTTAAAATGCAGAACAAGACATTCATTTTTGATATGGTCAATGTTGGAATTTATTTTGCTGGACTGTGCATATTTATTATGAAACTTTTCTCTTTTTATTGCTCAGTGGGAAAGCAGTGAGAAGGAGGTAATAAATGCTTATAAAAATACAAAAATAAATATTTTTTAATGCTCACTAGCTTTAAATCTGAGATCTGAATTTAGATCTGAGAGGTTAGTTTTAAGCAGCATCTCCAACTAGGCCTTACTTTTAAACTAGAAATCTAATATTGTTTATTGGTTCTTTCCTTTTTATGGTCTAAAAAAAATCTTTATTTTGATCAGAAATGGGAACAAAAGGATTAAAAGAATCATAAGAGTGATTTGTAATTGGTCTCCAGGCTATGCTCCTGCTTCCTTTAGTCAAGTGTGAGCCAGTGAATCAACTGGCACGGCAGGATTTTATTATCAGTAGCCTTTTGGCTGTGGCCCTGGGATTAATGGAAGGCTTTAACCTTGACACATTCATCCTATACCAACAAAACCAGTCTTCTAGCACTTCACTCTTCTTACTTTTCCAACTTTGGCATCCTTCCCTTCCCTTCCCTTCCCTTCCCTTCCCTTCCCTTCCCTTCCCTTCCCTTCCCTTTCCTTCCCTTCCCTTCCCTTCCCTTCCCTTCCCTTCCC
>CM053623.1:281948369-281965508 GCA_028646595.1 Phalanger gymnotis
CCCCACTTCTTATAGCACAGTAGTATTCCATTACCTTCATATACCACAGCTTGTTCAGCCATTCCCCAATTGATGGGCATCCCTTTGATTTCCAGTTCTTGGCTACCACGAATAGAGCCACTATAAATATTTTTGTACATATGGGGAACGTACATATTTTCAATGAAAGACACAAGAATTCATATTTATTCTTATATAAACAAAATGTTTATTGTACTCAGTCATTAACGCATATTTAAGAAACAAAGTGGTACAGGAAATGTGTATAACAATAAACTATATATGATTGTATTCTGTAGAAATCTGTGTATTTTTGAGAATGACATCTATTTTCCTGCGTAAGAATATGTATGATAGTGATACCATACATATTCTCACTACCCTGCAAATTGGCAAAAATGGCCAAAAAATGGTAACAGTCAATGTTGGAGAGGTTGTGGAAAGATAGGTACAGTAATAGAGTGTTGGTGGAGCTGTAAAATGGTAGAACCATTTTGGAAAGCAATTTGGAATTATGCAAATAAAGTAACTAAAATGTATATATCTTTGCATCCAGAGAATCCATTACTGGGCTCACATACCGAGGACGTCATCAATAAGAAGAAACTTCCCATATACTCCAAAATATTTATAGCGACACTTTTTGTGATAGCTAATATTTATAAACAAAATAAATACCCATCAATTGGAAAATGGCTAAACAATTTGTATATGAATATAGTGGAATATTACTTTGTTATAAGAAATAATGAGTTTGATGCATACAGAGAAGCTTAGAAAGATCTATATGATCTGATGCAGAGTGAAGTAAGCAGTTTATTATATTTGCATATATATAATATATATATATATACATACATACGTACACATACAGACACACTACAGTCTAAATGGAAAGAATAACATGCCAAAAAGTCAAAAGCAAACATAACAAAATTATCAAGATCAAGCAGGACACAAATGAAGAGATATGAGAAGATACTCCAGCCTATTCCTCCATGGAAGTGAGACATCCACAGGTGTTATGCATTGTACACGTTTTTGGACTTTGTTGATGTTCAGTTGTGTGAAATTTTTTTTCCTTTCTGAAAAATACTATCTGTCATACAGCATGGCTCTCTGGGAGGGGAAGAGGGAAGGATTGGTATAATAACCATGGTGATATAAGAAACAGAAAAAAACAATAAAACTTATTAAAATGCATGACCGATATCTTTCAAATGTTTATAACATGTGTAAAATCGTCAGGCTCAAATGCAACCTGCCACATGTCCACTTTCCTCAAGGACATCCAAATTAGAACTTTACCATAACTAAGTGTAATCTCCAAAGATACCAGTGACTTATACCCATCTTTGATAGGTAGACCAACCTAGCTACTGTATAATAAACCCAATTTATTATAATTATAGAGTTTTACTTTACCTTTTTTCTATATCCAGCCACATTTTTGACTTGTTTTAGATTAAAGTCTATACTTCCTTAATTAGGGCATTTAATTTTCAGCTGGTAATTGGTATCTTCTGTTTCTAAGCTCCTAGAACTCTTCTTGTCCCTCTTTCAAGGAAGGGCTACTGAACTTGCCTAAGGAAATTAAAATGTTAAGTACCACTTTACTTGGACAATTTGAGTTACTTCATGTAGCCTTAATGATTTAGGATTGGCCCAAACGCTAAATTCAGGGGAGGAGGGAGAGTGAAATTAGAGAGAAATGGGTCAAATTGGGAGAGACAGGAAGGGAATGTATAGCAATGGGAGTAGCAGTTCATCCACCAAACTATAATAAAACAAGAAGCTTGATAGCAAATGTAATTTTATTTTGAAATGCGTTGGAAATTTATGGTGTCCTTTAAAGATGAAAGGAAATGCTCCTTAAAGTAAATCAACAGGACTGGCTCTGGGTAAAGCCATTCTATAAAGTGTGTCTATGTTTTCCCCAAACTCCTATAGAAAACCAATGTATGAGATTTGAGACTTTTTATTATTCTGATTTTTATTTCATTTTGCAACTAAGGAAATCTTTAGCTCTGGAAGAATGCTAGGTCCTGATCACGGGCTCTTTCATGGCTGCCTCATTAATTGCTTTCTGTTTGATTCTTCTTCTGAAATTGGAGGTTGCCTCTAGGAAGGGAAAGAGGAGGAAGCAGTGACTTATGGGTACCTGGGATTGGAGCAGGCAACCCACAGTTATGGGCTGCAAGACAGTCTCATTATGCCAGCCCATTCTAGTGTGGCAAACCAGGGAACCCATTTTACTGCTTCCAATCTGAGCCTATGGCTGGAAGGGTGAGTTTCTCAAGGCTTCCTCTTTGCATTATTTATAATTTCTGGCTGATATTAGCAAGCATTTCTTCTAGGAACCTGACTCTGGTCATTATGGTTTTCTTTTAATGTGGTGCTGGGCTTTGTTTTTTTCTCAACCACAGATGTACAAGCTAGGAACCCAATATTGGATAATTTCATATGAAATAAAAATTTCAGGGCTTTTTTTTGGCAATAATACTAATTTATTTCATGTGTAACAACAGATTACTAAGGGAAAACAGCAATTCACCAGATTTTCCTCAGTGATTAGATACAAAACATGATTAGTGTGCTTTTAAAGCTTAAATTTAAAATACACTTTTGCATTCTTCTTACCCTGTCCAATGTTTAAGTTAAGGAGGGGGAGCCAAGATGGCAGAGAAAAGGCAGGGACTTGCCTGAGCTCTCCCCCAAACCCTTCCAAACACCTTGAAATAATGCCATAAAACAATTCCTGAAGCAGCAGAACCCACAAAAGGATGAGGCAAAATAATTTTTCCAGCCAAAGACAACTTAGAAGGTCGACGGGAAAGGTCTGTCACACTGGGTTGGAGCACGGGCCAACCAGTAGGCCAGGACCGTGGAGACTGGACCCCAGCAAACAAGGAGCAGGCTTTGGGAGTCACCAAATTAGCAGGGGCAGGAGCTGTTTCTGGAGCTCTCAGACCACAGACCCTAAGGGGGTTGAACAATGGGCCAGAATGAAATTACAGGAGTCTATTTGCTAGCACTGAGGCAGGACTCTGTTGCTTTACCCCTACTCAGATCTGGGTTGTAGTCCTGGGTAGTAGTCACAGGGTAAGGAGTTGCATTAGCATACCAGAGCTTGTGGCAGCACTGGAGGGGGGACTCCTCACAGTTCCAGAGCAGAAAAGAGTGCTTATAGTCAATCATAGATCAGAGCACAGGTCAAGAGAGTAGTAAACTCATCTCTACTTAGACCATACCACCTTGGAAGAACTGAAAACTTACAGCTCCTTAGAAGTATCTCTGAAAACAGCCGCACAAAACCCCCCTGAAGCTTGGGACAGTGCACCCTCCACCCTGGACACAGAGCCCTACTTTAACAAATTGTTAAAAGTCAAGAAATAGACTGGAAAAATGAGCGATGTTTACGTTATATGGCAAGAGGTCATGATTTGATGATATCTTTCCCTACAATATTTTCACCCCTTCACCCCTAACCAGGAATATTCAGTTTCCTGTGTAGAGGTTCCCTGTCACAGAACACTTGTGATCCCGGTGTGATAAAACGACCAACCTGGCTCTTTTCCCCCTGATGCTTTCTATCTGGAGCTTCCTAGTCTTCACTTTCATCCCTAGGACCAATCTAATTTCTAATAAGAAAGAACCCTAAATTTATAATCTGGACAACTCAGCATCTAACCTTGTACTTAATTCCAACCTTAAGATATGAATGCATTCTAGTAACTGGACTCTAGCCTTAGCTATTTTGGTTAAGCTTCTGTCTCGTGTCCCTCAATTCCAGGACTGAGTTCATCTCTACCTTTTTCCCCCAAGCCTAAGTCTCTATCTTGATAGCCAGCCCACCTTTTACTCTTTGGATGAAGACTTTGCTTTTCTTTTGCTGATTTTTCTAAAGACTAGAGACGTGCTCCAACCCATAGTCCTGTTGGCTGGCTTCCCAACACCTTTAGCCAGAGCTCTTTTCTGACCTTGACCTATCATATTCCCTGCCATGCTAGCCTGTTGACCCATGACTCATTCAGATGTCCAACTCCTCTATTTCCGTCTGCTTCTCAGGCTGCCTGCTCTGCTGTCTTATTTAACCTTCAAGGGCTAGGAGTTCTCTAGTCTGGCTCATCTCTGCTCCAGCCAAGCCATTGGCTGCTGAGTCCTGGTACTGATACACGACCTGACGTTTCGTAAACAGACTTTCCAAAACAATACTTTATAGTATTAACACACAATAAAGTTCTGGTTTTCTCAAGTGGTTGGAGAAAGGAGTTGTTTTGGAAAAGTAATTTTCTGGCACGGTGTAGTGGATGGGACACTGGACTCAGAGTCAGAAGACTTAGGTTTAACTCTCCTGTCAGAAACTTAGAGACACAGAACATTAATTAAGTGCTTACTATGCATCAGGCACCATGCTAGGCACTGGAGATACACAAACAAGAAAATAAGACAATTTCTACTCTCAAGGAAAGGAGTTACAGAGGGGAGGAAGGTACCTGCATGATGTGAAAGTGGAGCAGGCTGTAAACAGTGTGGTTGTGCTTTCTCATGATATGTTGTTTTCAGGCAGGGACTCACCAATCGTAGCTTTAAGGTTTGCAAAGCACTTTATAAATATTATCCCATATTTCCTCACGACTCTGGGAGACGGGTGCTACTATCATCCCTATTTTACAGATGAGGGAACTGAGGGCAGACAGAAGTTAAAGCACTTGCTTGGGAGTCACACAGCTTGAAAGCATCTGAGGCCAGATTTGAGCTTGGTTCTTCCTGACTCCAGGTCTATTACTTTATCCACTTTAGTCTTTCATTTTACAGATGAGGAAATTGAAGCTGAGATAAATTTTATAGCGCTAGGAAATAGGATTCAAACATCCCAAATTAAAATCTCTCTCCATTACACTCCTACTGTCTCTCTCTTTTTGCAGGATCATCTATGTATTGAACTGGAAAAGGCCTAAGTAGATACACAAAGCAATTTACTTCTATTACTTGCTTTGGTCTAGTCCAACCCTCTTATCTTACAGATGAGGAAAACAAAGCCCTGGGAGGCTAAGCAATCTGCCCAAGATCACACAGCTAGTAACTTTCAGAGGCAGAATTTGAACCCAGGTCCTCTCCTTGCTGACCCAGTATTCTTCCTACTATATTTTTAAAATTGCATCCACATCTATTGTCTTATTTGTCTATACTTCAACCTTGGGTGGTTTGGTCTGAATTATTCAAATTATTTGTCTACACAGTCCAAATTTACTGGGTAATTACATGTATTTTATAGACATTCTGTGTAGACAAAGACTCACAGCAGCTGATTAAAACTGAGTAAAACTGGGGAAGCTAGGTGGTGTAGTGAGTAGAGCACCAGCCTGGAGTCAGGAGGACCTGAGTTCAAATGTGGCCTCAGACACTTGACCACACTTAACTAGCTGTGTGACCTTGGGCAAGTCACTTAATCCCAATTGCCCTGCCTTCCCCCCTTCAAAAAAATAAAAAAAATAAAACTAAGTAAAATCAATCAGTGTGGCACATACATATTACATGTGTAGGCATGTGATTTTTCATGACCCAAAGTTAAGGTAATTACTGTTCTGCTCCTTACTATCTATGTAGACGCATCTTCTATCTATACATATAAAAAGTTTTAAAGGTAAAAACCCAAATAGCTGAATTCAATCAAACAACAGGTTACTTTGAAAAACCATTTAGAACTGGGTTGTTGGAATTTAGCCAGTTTAAAAAATGAGATGGTCAGTGTGCCAAATTCAATTTTTAAAAACTATTTTGTGTAGGTAATATAAAGCCACATGCATAGACACAGACTATAGGATGCTTACCTTTTTTTTCCTCCTAGGAGATTGCCTTAAATGTGAGAAAGGAGAAAAGACAAGAAAGAGAAGACAATGAAAAAAATGTATTTGCAGGTCAGTGAGGCTACCAAAAGGTGTCTGGAGTTCTTTATACGAATTTATCACTTGATCAAGTTCACAGTGGCCATTATCTACAGCAGCCTGGACCTTCTCCTTCCTTAATCAATGAGATCAATGTCTGGCTTATAATTTTACTGCCTCCTCTACTCCTGGCCTCATTCATATGGATGCTCCTTCAAAAACTCCCTAGTTCTTCAGTATACCCACTTCCCATGGCATCCTTTACCCCACCTCAGTTATATAAAGAATGGTCATACCCTTGATCTTGCCATCACTCACTCACTCACTCACTCACAAAGGTCTAGTTTATACAATACTAATGATAATATCTAGCATTCATAGAGAGATTCAATATTTACAAAGTACTTTACAGGTATCTTGTCTTATCCTTATAACGACCTGGGTGGTATTATGATTCCCAGTTTATAGTAGAGGAAACTGAGATAGACAGAAGTTAGGTGACTTACCTGGTCAGGATCACACAGCTAGTAATGGTCTGAGGCAGGATTTGAACTCAGGCCTTCCTGACTCCAGGTCTAATGGTCACCTAGCTGTAGTTCATAAAGTTCCTTTATCTTTCTTTTTCCTTTATGACCCCCAATCTCATTTTTTTTTTTGGTCATCACAGCGACCTCAATCCCTCTATTCTTTCCCAGGTCATCACTCCTTCTCTGATCACACTGTTCCTCTTTTCCCCATCTTGACCATTTGCTGAATCAATTCAAGTCTACACTATCCTCTATACTCAAACCCCTTGTCCCCTTATCTACTGCCTATCATGCCTTGCCAAACCCAATCTGGATTACTTCCACTTTGTGTGGTCTTCCTTCTTATTCATGTGCTGCTGAATGATAATAAAACCTATACTGATACAGTCCACTAAAAACTTATGTAATTTCAAATAGGCCCTCCCGGAAGCAAGGAAATCCTTTCATACCTTCCTAGTCAATCCTATCCCATTATCATTCAATATTATGTATATAGTGTATTGTATATATTATGTATATATAAAATTTAATATCATCATTTCTACCTCCTAACATTATATATAAAATTAATATTGTCATTTTTATCTCATAACATTATATATTATACATATATAACAAAACATTTATTTTATATGTATTATATGCAAAATATATAACATAATGTTTTATATATATAGTTGTACAATATTATATACAATGTTATAAGGTAGAAATGACAAGACTTGGAAGAGATTAGATAAGTGGGGTAAGAGTATATATAAAAATATATATAAAATTTATGTATGTATGTGTATATATATGAATATGTACACATGTATGTATGTAATGTATATATGTGTAATTGCCATGGCTTTCCAATCGGTCTTCCTGTCTTGTGTCTCTCCCCACTCTAGCCCATACCACATTCAATTGCCAAAATGAGCTTCCCAAAACATGTGTAACCACGTCAATGTCCTAGTCAGTAAAGCCTTTTACAATCTGTCCCTTGCCTGCCTTTTCCCTCTTCTTATACTTTATTCTCCTCCACGTACTCTATGATCCAACCACACTGGCCTCCTTGCCACTGCTCATATACAACCATCTTCCAACTCTGTGCATTTGTACTGGTTGTCCCCCATGTCTGGAATGCTCCCACCCCCTACCTTTGCCTTCAGTTTCCTTAGTTTCCTTCAAGACTCAGCTCAAATCTGACCTTCTGCAAGAGCACTTTCCTGGTCCCCTAAGCAGCTAGTACTTTCCCCTCTGAGATGACCTTCCTAACTTGCTCTATATCATGTATGTAAAATTTTTTGCATAATATCCTTCCTCCTCCCCCATTAAAATGTGAGCTCCTGGAGGGCGGGGACTGCTTTTGCTTTTCTTTGTAAAAAATGCTTGATGACTAATAAATTCTTATTGTATGGCTTCTCATTCTTATTCACAGCCTATTTGGAAACTCTGTAATCTTAGCTTTGCACTTGAGAATGCAGTTGCCATGTAGCCCCTGACATTTACTGCTCTGGTTTCTTTTCCTCTTCCTGCCCCAGATGTCCTTTCTGACTATGATTCTCCTCTGTCCTCTCTCTTAGCAGCCTTATGTACTTCAATGGCTTCAACTATTATTTCTATGTGGTTGATGCTTTGATCTTTCTTCCAGACTCCGCATATGCATTTCTGACTGCCTTTAGGATATTTCTGTCTGGGTATCCCTCTGGCATCTCATATTCTACTTGTCTAAAACTGAACCCATCACATCCCTCTAGAAGCCTTCTCTTCCTTCTGGCTTCCTTTTCCCTATTATGTCCTCAAATAATCTGAGTTCTGTGATGATACAATTTAAATGTTCTCGTCAATAATGCAGATTCTAATCAGTGTATTTCTGCTCATCCTTTGGGACTCTCATTCATGTCCTCCCATTTGTGTGTCTTAGAGGATCCACTTAGTGTCCTGGAAGCCTTCTTTAAATTCTAATATCACGAATGTGGCCATGGAGCACCCTGGCTGAGCACCTGCCATTCCTCACCCTTGATGTGTGTCTCATCTATCCTCTCTTCCTGTCCTATGTTTCCTTGATGACGTCTTTTACTCCTGTTCTTCTTGTCCCTCATTGGTTATATGGCACAGCCTGCTCATCCCTACTTTGGGCCTGTTCATTGCCTTCTATGTATATCTTTTAAATTCTTCAAAGACTTTATATTCTGTATCTCAGTGCCTATAGCAATGTCAGTAGAATGCTGGTATTCTTTGTTTACAGGGGAAGCTTAGGATCATTAAAAGAGCTTTGCAATTTCTCAAAGGCAATCCTGCCCACTCCCCTCCTTTGGCTTAACTTTGGACCCAATTTATTGTGCATTTGTATTGTCTGTCCCAGAAATGTAGACTGATGGAGAAAGATATTTTCTATTTTTTTCTATTAACAGAACCAATATATTCACAAGCATCCAGGTGTGAAGCCTTAGAGTTATCTTTGACTTTTTGTTCTTCCTTGTGTTCTGCATCCAATTAAAAATAATGGGCATTGAGTTCTATTATTTTTGATTCTGTAATATTTCTTCTGAGAGCCAGCATGGTGCTAGTCAGTCAATAAACATTTACTAAGTGCTTTCTATGTACTAAGCACTAGAGATACAACTCACAAAACAGAAAGAAAGACCCAACGCTCAAAGCGCTTACGTTCCAATAGTGGTAACACAACACATTGAAGAAGAGCTAAAAAGAGGGTGGGGAGTTCCTTCAAAAGAAGCTTAGTGGTGAAGTCTGGAGCATGAGGAAGGATAGATCTGGGCTCTTTCCTCAAAATGGAGATTCTAGGAAGAATTTACCGAAGGGAGAAAAAGACTGTGAGGGTGGAGGGAAGAAGTCATAGTGGTGAAGTACAGAAAATGCAGGAGGGATGGTCTGGGCCCTTCCCAAAAGGAAGGTTCAGGGAAGAATTCAACAATAGAGGGGGCCTAAATGATGTAGTAAATAATGAGCAGAAAAGAGTACTTGTGGTCACTCATAAACCAGAGCATAAGCCAAGAGAGTAGTAAACATACCTTTTTTATATCATAACTTCTTGGAAGAACTGAAAACTTACAGGTCCCTAAAAGTATCTTTGAAAACAGATGCACAAAACCCCTGAAGATTGGGATATATTGGGCCTACCACTCTGGAAGCAGAGCCCTATTTTAACAAAGAGTTAAAAGTCAAGTAATAGACTAGGAAAACGAGTAAACAATAGAAAAAAATTCTGACCATAGAAAGTTACTATGGTGACAAGGAAGATTAAAACACACACTCAGAAATAGTCAAAGCTTCTACATCCAGACCCTCCTAGAAAAATATGAATTTGTCCCAGGCCATGGAAGAGCTCAAAAATGATTTTGAAAATCAATAAGAGAGGTAGAGGTAAACTTGGAAAGAGAAATGAGAGTGATGCAAAAAAAAAAAAAAAACAAATCAACCCATGAATAACTAGTCAACTGCTTAGTAAAGGAGACACAAAAAATACTGAAGAAAATAACCCTTTAAGAAAAAGAATATGTCAAATGGTAAAAGAGGTACAAAGAGCCAATGAGGAGTAGAATGCCTTAAAAACCAAAATTGGCCAAATGGAAAAAGAGGCACAAAAATTCACTGAAGAAAAAAACTCCTCAAAAAGTAGAATTGGCCAAACAAAAAAGGAGGTAAAAAAAACTAATGAACAAAATAATTCCTTAAAAATGAGAACTGACCTAGTACAAGCTAATGATTTTATGAGACATCAAGAAACAATCAAACAAATCAAAAGAATGAATAAACAGAAGACAGTGTGAAATATCTCATTGGAAAAACAATTGATCTGGGAAGTAGATCCAGGAGAGATAAATTTAAAAATTATTGAACTACCTGAAAGCCATGATAAAAAAAATGCCTAGATATTATCTTTCAAGGAGTTACTAAAGAAAACTGCCCTAATCTTCTAGAGCTAGAAATTGAAAGAATCCACTGATCACCTCCTGAAAGAGATCCCAAAATGAAAACTCCAAGGAATATTATAGCCAAATTACAGAGCTTCCTGGTCAAGGAGAAAATGATGCAAGCAGCCAAAAAGATACATTTTAAGTATTGTGGAGACAGTCAGAATACCACAAGATTTAGCAGTTTCCACATTAAAGCATCAGAGAGCTTGGAATATGATATTCCAGAGGGTAAAGGAGCTAGGATTACAGCCAAGCATCATCTACCCAGCAAAATCAAGTATAATCCTTCAGGGAAAATGGATATTCAATGAAACAGAGAACTTTTAAGCATTCCTGATGAAAAGATATTTGACTTTCAAATACAAGACTCAAGAAAAGCATAAAAAGGTAAACAAGAAAGGAAAATTGTAAGGGACTTAATAAGATTAAACTGTTCACATTCCCAAATGGGAAGATGATAACTTGTAACTCATAAGTACTTTTTCATTATTTAAGCTGTTGGAAGGAGAATATATAGACAGAGGGAATATGTGTGAGTTGAATATGAAGGTATGATATCTTAAAAAACAAAATTAAGGGGCGAGAGACGAATGTACTGGGAGAAAGGGAAAGGGGGAGGCAGAATGGGATAAATTATCTCATATGAAAAGGGCAAGAAAAAACTTTTACCGAGGAAGGGAAGAAGGGGAAAGTGAGGGAGAGTGAGTGAACCTTACTCTCATCAGAATTGGCTTGAAGAGGGAATAACATATATGTTTGATTGGAGAAAGAAATCTATCTTATTTTACAGGAAAGTAGGAAGGGAAGGGGATAAGAGAAGAGCAGGATAATAGAAGGGAGGGCAGATTTGGGGAGGGGGTGGTCAGAAACAAAATACTTTTGAGGAGAGTCAGGGCGAAAGGAGAGAGAGAATAGAATAAACAGGGTGGAGGGGGAATAGGATGAGGGAAATACAGTTAGAAATCATAACTGTTAAAAAATTTGAAGCTAGTTTCTTTGATTAAGGCCTCGTTTCTCAAACATATAAAGAACTGAGTCAAATTTATAAAAATAAGAGCACTTTCCTCAATTAAGATCAAAAGAAATGAACAGTTTTCAGATGAATGCTCTAACTCACTATTGATTGGACAAATGCAAATTAAAATAATTCTGAGGTACTATCTCATGGCTATTAGATTGGCTAATAGGACAGGAAAGGAAAATGACGAATGTTAGAGGGGATGTGGGAAAAATGAGACACTAATGTACTGTTGGTAGAGTTGTGAACTAATTCAACCATTCTGTAGGGCAATTTGGAACTATGCCCAAAGGGCTATAAAACCTTTGACCCAGCAATACTACTACTCGATCTGTATCCCAAAAGAGATAAAAACCAATAAGGGAAATGACCTACATGTACAAAAATATTTATAGCAGTTCTTTTCTGGTGGCAAAGAATTAGAAAATGATGGAATACCCATCAACTGGGGAATGGCTGAACAAGTTGTGGTATGTGATTATGATGGAATACTATTATGCTATTAAGAAATGATGAGCAGGATGCTCCCAGAAAAATCTGCAAAGACCTACATGAGCTGATGCAAAGTGAAATATACTGGGTACAAAGTAATAGCAATATTGTAGGATGATCAGCCTTGAATGACTGAGCTATTCTTAGCGATACAATAATCCAAGGCAACTCTGAAGGACGTATGATGAAAAATGCTATCTATCACCAGAGAAAGAACTAATGGTGTCTGAATAAAGATTAAAGCATACTTATACATATATATATATACATATATGTATTTTCTTTTTTGTCTGTGTTTTATTTTTACAGCATGACTACTTTGGATGCTTTGCATGACTGCATACTATATTGAACTGCTTGCCTTCTCAATGAGAAAGGTGTGGGGAGGGAGGAAGAGAGAGAATTTGGAACTCAGAGTTTTAAAAATGAATATTAAAAATTATTTTTACATGTAACTGGGCAAAAACACAATACTAAATAAGTTTTTTAAAAGTGTACCAGGAACTCTGCTAAGTGCCTTACAAATATTATCTTTTTTGATACTCACAACAAACTGGGAGCGAGATGTTATTATAATTTCCATTTTACAGATGAAGAAACTAAGGCAAACAGAGGTTAAATAACTTGCTCATGGTCATACAGCTAATAAGTGTCTGAAACCAGGTCTTTCAGGGCTCCACCCAGTTATTCCTGGGATCTCCTGAGGACAACACGTACACAAGTAAGGAAACCCAAGATAATTTGTGGAGGGAGAGTATACTAACAACTAGGGAGATCAAAGAAGGTTCCTGGAGGAGGTAATACCAAAGACAGCCCTGAAGGATTTGAAATATTCTGAGGTAGCCATTAGAAGAGGGAGTGAATTCCAGGCAGTGGAGATTTCATGCAAATTCAGAGAGGGGGTGGGCATAGAATATCAATTTCAGGGGAACAGTCAGTGATTTATTTTGTCTGGAAGGTAATGAATGCGTGAAGGGGAGTAACATGAAACTAGACTGGAAAGGGAATGTCATTCTTTATCCACATGCCATACAAGCCATACAAGACTACTTATTTCTCCTTGAAAACATTCCCCATTCATTTCCTCTCTCTGGCTTTGCTCCCATTGCTAGCATATACCACTTTTAGATTAGCAAAGCATTATATATATAAATATATATATACATATATATATGTTATCTCATTTGACCCTCATAATAATCCTGAGGTATCTGCTATTATTAACCCCATTTTACAAATGAGGAAACTGAGGCTGAGAAAAGTTAAATGACTTGTTCAGGGTTGTACAGCTAGTGTCTGAAGCAGGATTTGAACTCAGGTCTTCCTTTCCCCCCAGTCCAACAATCTATCCACTTTCCCACCAAGCTAAATGACTCTGAGGGTAATCTTCATTCCTTTGTTGCAATTTGGTCTTCTCTGGGGAGAAAAATGGATGGGTAAGCCAACTGCTAGGTGGTAGTAAAAAAATAAACTTATAAAGTCTTTGATTAGAAAGCAAAACTGCATGGTGGGAGTAATCAAAATAAATTATATTGTCATAAAGCAATTAGAAGAAAATTAGGTAATCATAAGGTGATAAAAGCCTATTAGTTAAAGGGCCTGGAAAACACAGCAGGTTGCAAAAAATTAAATTCTCACACAGAAATATATCAGATATATGCAATGGTCTCTCCATGGGGGAAAAATAAAATTGCTTTTGTATGTGAATAGTTAAAATAAAGCCATGAATCTTTAAAAAAAACTTGTTGCAAATGAAACTCTCACCTTCACATTGGAGTTCATGACACTCACTCTGTTAGACTCAGAGAATATTAGGCCTGGAAAGGACCTCAGGAGTTAACTGGTTTAATTGTCCTCAGTTTACAAATGAAAAAACTCACACTCAGAGGTGGCATGATTTGTACAAGGTCATAGATCTATTTAGTGGCAACAGAGTCAGGATTGGAACTTAGGCTATGTGACTCCCCTAAACAAAGCTCTTTCTATTTAAAAAAATGTATTTATTAAGCACCTATAGTGGCTGCCTGCAAGAACATGACTCTCCCTTTTTGGCAAAGGAATGTGCTCTTACTGTTTTTTTAAAACTCCAGTCACTTTTAAAAAATTATGGATTTGTGTTCTAGGAAACCACTTCCCTAAGGAAAGTGACAGGAACTGTGATTGATCAGCCTTAATACACAGAGGTTCATCCCCACCCTCCATATACATAGTCACCACTTAGTTCAGTCCCTCATTACTTCTGTCCTAAGATATTATAAGAATCTCCTAATGTTCTCTCTGCCTCCAAGCCCTCCCCCCTCCAATCAGTTCCTGCCTAACTGCCTAAATAATTTTCCTAAGGCCCAGGGGTGACCATGTCACTCTTCAGCTCCAACATCTTTCCTGGTTCCTCATTGCCTCAGCCTGGCATTGAAGACCCTCTATGATTTGTCACCAACTCATGGGAAAAAAGAAGAAAATTACCAAGTGGTCCTCAGTCCTGCACGATCCCTTTCCACTTCTGCAGTATGATGGAAGTGGCAAGGTGAGGGGTGGTGGCAGAGGTGGCAGGGAGGGAATGGGACAGAGGATGTTAAGAATCAGTTTTTAGACCAACTGCAAATGAGAACTTCACAGTTGATACTTCTAATGTGAGATGCTTGTCTAGTGACCAATGAGTAGATATTATAGGATGTTAGTCATATCAATCTGGACAATCTAGAAGAGAAAAGGAAGTCATAGCCCAATGATAGGATAGTTTATAGCCTTTCCTCGAAATAAAGGAGTTGGTGGAGTTGTTTTTATGGTGTGTCCCAAAGGAAAGAAGAAATATTATTTGGTGGAGCATATGCTCATTTCATATTGCAATAAATAAGCATTAAAAAAACCCCATGAAGATAATTGTACCTTAAGTGCTAAAACCTATTAGAGAGGATAAGGAGAAAGAAATTGTAAAAAAATTATAAAAAGAGAACAAGACCCTCCAAATAAAGTAAGCATACTCTACTTTAATAATTCATAACTTTGGTACAAGGGTTAGCAAAGGAAGGGACAATACAAAATGTGGAGAAAAAAACATAGTTCATGAATAAGAAAGATAGACCAAAGGCTCATCAACTAGATGAAAGGCTTATGTTTCTATATTATGAATGCTGTCTTCTAGAAGAAAATTGGTGGTCTTGGATATGGCAAGAAACATGATATCACTAAAAATGGAATTAGTTATATTTTAAAAGATAGGCAATGGCTTGTTCCTGATGTAGGAAAAACTTCTGAATCAGTTGTCAGTTAATAGTCAGAACACTGACTTTGTAAAGGAAAAGTCAAAAATTGATATCAAGCTAGATAATACAAGAATACAAATTCTAGAAATACAGTGTGGAATTGAGTCATTTCCAGGCTGAACTACTAAACAAATTGCTGATACTGAAAAATGAATATAAAAAATAACATATCAACAGAAACTATTACTGTGTCCTAAGGAAGTTTAACCAATGTAAATCAGTTGTCATAACAAGGAGACCAACAGAACCTAGAAATAGCCTCAGCTAATAAACTCTTCTTCATACCATAGGGCATCTGTGAGTAACATTGGTCTGGAATATAAATTCATTTGTAAATCTTATAGAGGAGGATAAGACAATGAACAATATTGCCTCATGAAACAGAAAGTAGAGGGAAAACGAGGTTTGTAAGTGAAAGAAAAAAATCATTTTATTCAAAGAATATCAAAGATGAAACTGGAAGGAGAGCAACAGATGTCACCTTGGGTTCTGAATCATCCACCTGCCCGCCCAAGAGGACAAACACATTTGGACTCTCCATCAAACCTGAACTGTCTGGATTGACTTTGGGAAATTGCACGGTATTTTTAATGCCCTCTAACATCTACCTAAAATAATGTCCCATCTTTTTAATGACCATAGAAATAAATCAGTGAATGAATAAGTATTTATTAAGCTCTTCCTATGTACAAAACACTGTGCTAAGTGCAGGAGGTACAAACGGGAAAGTAAGACAGTATGCTCTCAAGGAATTCCCATTTTAATGGAGAAGATACTGTAGAAAACCACTTCCCTAAGGAAAGTGACAGGAACTGTGATTGATCTAGGAAGGTTGCAGCTGTGCATCAGATGAAAAAGTCCCATAATCCTTAGGATGCAACAGCAAAGCAGATGGCAATGTCTTTCTTTTCTTTTCTTTTTTTTAGAGGCTGCTGCAAGTAATTCCCTCAGAGTTGGAGGTTAACCCTGATAGATCATTACTCTTTTTTTTTTGTTAGTTTTTAAGGTTTCATTTATTTATTTAATATTTTTAGTTTTCAGCATTGATTTTCACAAGAGTTTGAATTACAAATTTTCTCCCCATTTCTACCCTTCCCCCCACTCCAAGATGGCATATATTTTGGTTGCCCGTTCCCCAGTCAGCCCTCCCTTCTGTCACCCCACTCCCCCTCATCCCCTTTTTCCTTACTTTCTTGTAGGGCAAGATAGATTTCTATGCCTCATTGCCTGCTATATCTTATTTCCTAGTTGCATACAAAGATTTTTTTTTTGAACATCTCTTCTTAAAACTTCGAGCTCCAAATTCTCTCCCCTCCTCCCTCCGTACCCACCCTCCCTAAGAAGGCAAGCAATTCAACACAGGCCACATGCATATGATTATGTAAAAACCTTCCACAATACTCATGTTGTGAAAGACTAACTATATTTTGCTCCTTCCTATCCTGTCATCCTGTCCCCCTTTATTCAATTTTATCCCTTGACCCTGTCCCTTTTCAAAAGTGTTTGTTTTTGATTACCTCCTCCCCCTATCTGCCCTCCCTTCTGTCATCCCCCCTTTTTTATCTTCTTCCTCCTTCTTTCCTGTGGAGTAAGATACCCAATTGAGTGTGTATGTTATTCCTTTCTCAGGCCAAATCCGATGAGAGCAAGATTCACTCATTCCCCCTCACCTGCCACCTCTTCCCTTCCTACAGAACTGCTTTTTCTTGCCACTTTTATGCGAGATAATTTACCCCATCCTACCTCTCCCTTTCTCCCTCTCTCAATATATTCCTCTCTCATCCCTTAATTTGATTTTATTTTTTTAGATATCATCCCTTCATATTCAACTCACCCTGTGCCCTCTCTCTCTATATATATGTATATTCCCTTCAGCTACCCTAATACTGAGATCTCATGAATTATACACATCATCTTTCCATGTAGAAATGTAAACAAAACAGTTCAACTTTACTAAGTCCCTTACAATTTCTCTTTCTTGTTTACTTTCTCATGCTTCTCTTGATTCTTGTGTTTGAAAGCCAAATT